>JBCFXI010000017.1:0-583365 GCA_038496175.1 Ampulex compressa | reverse complement strand
ATATATAGTCAGTTTATTAATAGGAATAAAATATATACAAGCACTATTGACACTAATCGGATAGAATGGGATATAAAATTGGTCTGGTGCGCCGTACTTCTTATCGAACTTTACGTCGTACTTCTTAACTATTCGTACCCGACTTTCCTGACCATCTTTACCCGACTGCCCTCATCGACTTCCTTTTCTCGACTGTCCTGATAGACCAGCAGTGCATTTTTTATATACTGCATACACACGCACACGCACACACACATTCGAGGCCATAGGGCACTCGAAATTCCAATGCCCTTTGTGTATATAATGGCGCGACGATCCGTCTCTAAAACTGTACTGTTCCAACGCATTATCTTTTCCAAACGAAAATTCTCGTGGTGAGACGAAATCCTGCACGTGTCCTTATCTTACTCGCGTCTTCCCCGTGTTTATTGAGGTTCTTAAAGATTCTAGAACTTTTTCCTTTTCACTATCGTATAAAATAACTTTGGGACAATCGATGTACATATGTGAAATTTCACTTTGGTTTATGTCTCGATTTCCCTTCTTTTCCTAGTTGATGTGAGAAGGGTGCTCGTCACACTATAAAATTTGGAAAATAATTATATCATTTAATATATTTTAATCCAGGTAATAAAATGTTTCTACGCGTTTGTGATATTCGAAAAACTATGGAATAAAGACTTTTTAAATAACGGGGATAAATAGCGACGAACTTTTTAGAAAAGAAAGTGATTTCTCGCGTGACGTGAGCACAAGAAGGGAAAATCCCTAAGCACGACCGTGGGGTAGGGGGCAAGTTTAATACAATATACAAGACCAGTGCATAGGCATAACTTTTAGAGAAATTTTTAAAGACGTTCTATAGAGAGTTTTGAAGGTAGAACTTTGATAGAGAGTTTAGTAGAATGTTAAGAAGTATGACATAGCTCTTTGTTAAGAAGTACGATGTCCAATTTCATTCCGGTCATTAACTCTCGATTATTAGCAACAGTCTCAATAGTTTCATGTAGATTTCAACTATTACTTTACAGCACAATTTTATTAATAGAGTTATCTAATAAAATGTTAGCGAGACGGAAAAATTCACACTTAGTATGCGAGCAGCGACTGTGTTTGCAGGCCGCACGGCTTAGCCACTGAAAGTCATTTATATTTACACTAACTCTAATTATCTCCCGTAAGAGGTACAGCCAAGCTGCGATGAAGACGAAATTACTTTGTCGTGGCGATGGCCTACTTTACTTCCTCTCGTTATGATTATTTGAGGATGTGCTTCGGAGCGACGTCGAAACGGTGCTCCTCTACTTGGTAGCGAACAGGATAGTTACAATGTTCGAATGTGTTATAGAATACAATATCATAAACAACTTTTTCCTATGCATGTCACCATCGCTCAGTTTTAGTTTGTGAAATATGTATGAAAATAGTCTGCATACTTATAGTGAGTGAAATGATGAGAGAGCGAATATATCGAAAGCAAGATTTTTTAAAGCAGCAAGAAGAAACGGTGTGTCTGAAGAAACAAAAGTAAAAGACGGAATGTCACGTGATATGTGATATGCATGTTCGTCAGACAGTATAACTGACCGACAGGGAGACAAGAAAAAAGAGAAATGGGAAAGTTGTGCGTGCTGAGGAAGTGCGTAAGGAAGGACGTTTCACGAGTCGCGATAATATTAGGTGAAGTAAAAAGTTCTGAGGGTTTTTTGCTAGACGTCTTTAGCGAGCTATATCTCACGATGTGTACATCGCATGGAGTCACACTATACGGTGATTTCAAGAGGACATTACGCTTCAAAAAAAGTTCTTTGTCAGTTTTGTGTTTAGTAAATCCAGTTGTATGTGACAGCGTTCCAAGATAGAGGTAAAAAAAGAGAAAATTTGATACTTTCTTCAGTACCATTACGACTAAGATAAAAAGGCGGAGCAGGTGCCCAAAAAAATTTGTGCTGTTTATCGATCCAATACAGTATCGACGTAATATGGACGTCGATGATGAGGCACGATCTGGTAGGCCAATCGACGAAAATGTCGATAATATTACGGAGATCGTCGAGTAAGACCGGCATGTGACCACTTATTCCATGGCCCAGGAATTGAAGATTAGCCAGAAAACCAATTAGAACCATTTGCATAAGGCTGGTCTCAAGAAGAAGCTCGATGTATAGATGCTATATGAATTGACGCCAAAGAACCTTTTGGACCCAATTGATGCCTACGATTCTTTACTGAAACGTAACGAAATCGACCCATTTTTTGAATGGATTGTGACTGGCGATAAAAAATGGATCACATACGAGAACAATAGCCGAAAAAGATAATGGTCTAATCGTGGTGAGCTGGCACAAAGGTTCGCTCAAGAAAGTTCACCGTGCGTTTGGTGGGATTGGAAGGGAATCATATACTATGAACTTTTCCCATTAGGCCAAACACTCAATTGGGACCTCTACTGTAAACAACTGACCAGATTAAAGCAGGCGATCGACCAGAAGCAGTCAGAATTGGCCAATAGGAAGAGTGTTGTGTTCCATCAAGACAATGCCAGGCCACATACATTTTTAACGACGCATCTGAAGCTTCGAGAGTTTGGATGGGAGATTCTATTATATTCGCCGTGTAGTCCAGACCTGGCATCAAGCGATTATCACATTTTCCACCATTTGCAAAATTTTCTTGATAGTACAAAACTGGTCTTAAGAGAGGCGTGTAAAAATAAACTGGTCAAGTTTTTTCCAATAGGGACAAGGACTTCTTCAATCGCTAAATTATGAAATAGTTTTCAAAATGGACAAAAATTGTAGAACCAAATGGCGCATATTTGATCTAAATCAGATAATCCTATGTTAATTTCATCGTCAAAATAAAGCGAAAAAACGCTCAGAAGTTTTTACTTCACTCAACACAAACGCGCACGCACGCGCACGCACGCACGCATCGTTCATAAACGAGACACGCGACACGTAAAAGTTCCTAAACGCGATAAATATAAGAGACACATAGACACATCAAGGTTACATGACAAGTTCATCCCACCTTCTTCGTACGCAGTGAGGATAGCGAGAAGGTATTCGGAAGGATCTTCAAAAATCCGCCCCAAAAGTGCGTACCGTTTATTGCGCAACAAACCTTGAGCCGGGCGTGTAGAATGCAAGAAATTGGACGAAAAGAGTATGAGAGAGTCAGACGACAGTGTGGAGACATTGTGTGGCGAGCGAGAGTGGTTGCGGAATTGGTGAGCGGTCAACGGAGGCCGATCTGTACGAGCGATCAGATTCATCCTACGGCTAATCCGTGGTTTAGCCGAATGGCGGAACCTCCGCACATTTTGCGGGCTGCGTATGGAGCCCAGCGATATATCACAAGAGCCTGCGGACAAATTTTCCGGGAGGAGCTCAAGTCTTATACAAAGGAGTTTCGAAGTCCTTCAAGCTACAAGTTTTATCTAATCTAATGATCGCTGATATTTAAACAAATTTTTTGTATTTCCCATTGCAATATATAGTGTAATATGTACATTGATGAAAATCGATCTTAGAGCAGGTACCAAAAATGATGACGAATAAGTTTGTTGATTAATATAATTGATTAGTTACAAGAATTTTAAACCCTTTGCGGCCGAGGTCTTTTTCGTTTGGTGAACCAGTACCTCCAAATGATTTCCTATTTATTTCGTGAATTTCTTACAGCTAATTTAAAATGGCTTTAGATATAATTTAACGTTTTAAACTTTTATATTTTAACATTTGATATATCTTTATACTTCAAACACGGACATTTGTTCTATAATTTTGCTTTCTGTGGCACTTCTCTCCTCTTCCTTATCAACAAGTAGTCTTTGCGTAAACGTATTTTCGTTTATTGTGAACGAAAAATCTATCTCATCTTTGGTTGAACTACTTTGTTCATCATATTCCGTGCTTATTGGGCTAAGTAACTTTGAAAATAATATTTCTATAGTCAGAATTATCAAATTCAAACTAACGTCAAACAGGGTCGAACAAACAATAACAGAGGCGAAGTGGAAAAACCAGTGGATTAATTTATGATTTCAAGGGATGAATTTTTACCGAACCTCTGTCTAATTGCAGAGGGCCATTAAGCAATAAGACATTTGGTATTTCTACACGTTAAGTGCGGCTCTATGCTCGAATTATCACGTAAAACCGAGTGGCGATTGAGTGGCACCTCTCGACCGCAAAGGATTAATAATATTGAAACTGTAGATTCTATACAGAATCGAAGGCTGTACTTCTTCGCGGTTCTACTCGTACTTCTTTGCTATTCGCATTTCTTTAAATCATAAGCGTCCTTATGCACCCAATCGTGAATACTCCGTGACCATCTTCAAGGCGTATAAACAACTGCTGAAACGTGAGGATGTGGCGAATCCAAAGAAGGAATTACGGATGTCCACGAAGGTGCCTCGATCTCTAGAGTCATCCCCGAGTAGAGGCATGCAGGTTCAAGTCATAAAGAAACCCATGTACAAGAACCAAAGAGTTGTGCAATTACACGGGAAGACACATGCGACGAGAAATAAAAGAGTTAGAACAGGACTGAAGACTGTGTGGGATGTGAGGAAGGCGATATGTCCGAAGACGGATATTACTTATTAAAGCGGTCGAGTGTGATGCACGAAGTTTTTAAGCCTAAGTGTACCTATGATAAATGGTAAAGACGGTGACATAGTGTGGTGACGATTATATACAATAATATATATGGGGTGTCCCAAAATTTACGTAATATTTTTAAATTTCACCAAAGAATGCGTAATACTAGCAGAGCCGTGGAGAGCATTTACCCGATATGCTACTTGATACATAATCCTATACAGTATACTTTATGAATCAATGAAAAGTGTATAGTTTTCAATTATAAATCTGAGTTTTCTTTCAAAATTTCTTCTTACGCGAATTTTGGGATAGCGTATATGTGCAAGAACACTACACCTTAGAGCAATGTATAGGTTTAGGACCCCCTCCATAACACAAAAAAATTATGAGAAACATTCGAGACGACGTGAAGACGGCGTTAGTCGGTAGCCGTGAGAGCGTCCGACAACACAAAAACGACGTGAAGTGTCAAGGAACCGCGTGAAGCTAGAGCGCTCGGTGAGACTCAACGCGGAGACGTAGACGATGAGAAAAAAAAAACATTTGAGGGCAGACCTTTGTGCAGGATGGCCAAGTATAAGATTGGGACTCCCTCCATAAGATAAATAGGCGTTTGTGGAATTATTAGCTCAGTAGCTCAGTAGCTCAGTGGTCAGAGCAGTCGCACGAAAAACGAAAGGTCCCGGGTTCGAGTGCTAATGCAGCAACCAAAACGGCCCAAGTGTTTCCGCGGTGCCTACGCAATGTTACTCTGACAACGCGGGTAAAATGTAAGAAACTTTAATTTTAAAGTTAATACAACGTTTTGACTCTAATTCAGGCTCTCTTAGGGTATATCCTATTACAAATACCTAATGCAAAAAAGTGATAATTAGAGGTAATACGAATGTAGGAGGGAACATTGAATTGATGCGTTTTAATAGTGATATGTATCCATGTCGTCCAGTCAAGAGCATTAAGTTAAGGTATAAATAAAAAATTGTATGAACTTCAGATACAAAAGACCAGTTGTTCATGCTAGTAGAATTCGAGCTGTTGGAAAACGTTAGAAGGCACAAACTGTCCAAAACGAACAAGGGCGTGTGCAATACATGGAGTAGAAGAATCTGCACATATCGTATTATATTTGACTTTTTGGGGATTTTGGTTGAAAAACAACGTAGAAATCGGTTAGAAACGGCGGTAAAATTAGAGATCTGAGATTATTTAGCAAATGACTGCGTAACCCTGGTTTTCTTAACTTGTATGCAAAGTTTTAGTATAAACTCTAATGTAAGCAGGTGTAATCAAAGAATAATTACATCTCGAAGGTATGAGAAAAATAATTGTTATGCCGACGTAAGTCACGCGTGAGGGTGATATAAACTTTTAGGATATTGAGGATACCGTTTCTAGAATATGTAACGCGAGGCCGACGATGCAGTAATATAGTTGATAATAACAATACAAAGAAAGAAAGAAGAAAACGAATGATTGTGTTATACAACACAAATAAGTCAATCTAGAAAATATGGTACTTAAATCCATGCATGAAAACGTTGGCATATAGATATGTGGGGATTGATTAGGATTTTATTTTTTTATGTGAATGGTTAGGTTCAAGTATTTTTCCGGCAGCGACTTGTGTTGAAAAAGATGGATAGTTTATTACCATCACTAAGATACAGTTTATACAATATGTTTTCTACACTAACTCTGCTCTGCTCTCTACTCTGTTTTCTGTAACTCTCTTTACTCTATCAGGTGTACCGGTATGAAGTGAGCGTTAAGATATAAATGTGTCGATAGGGAACTTTTGTTGTGAACGAGCCTTCATTTTTTTTTGTTTGGTCGGTATGACACGTGTCAAACATATTTGATACACATCAAGTCATTGAACAAACAACATCATATTTTTTCATCGTGTTAAAATTGTTGTTCGTGCTTTTTGTGGACGTTCGTACTTCGAGGGTCGCAGACGTCGCGGTTCTCCTCGCGGATATCCGAACTGCTTTTCGAGTCGAGATATCGCTTCGAGAAGATGGAAGCCCGATGAAACTCAAGCACGAAGCTTGGCGCCGTGCGAGGGTCGCAGACGTCGCGGTTCTCCTCGCGGATATCCGAACTGCTTTTCGAGTCGAGATATCGCTTCGAGAAGATGGAAGCCCGATGAAACTCAAGCACGAAGCTTGGCGCCGTGCTACTGGCCTAGATTATCGTGATTGTCGCTCACGCCTAAGGAACACGTACGCCTTTCGCTACGAAATTAATCGCGCGAACCACTAGTTGGGGTGTCAATGGAATCTGGCTTCTTTCGGTATAACAATTGAGTTTGCTACACCTTGTTTCACGGATCGAGATGTTCGAGAATGTTGAGTAGAGTTCACCGCGTGTTGTAAATACGCGATCGTCGTGATATGTGAGAGTCAACGAGCTAGTCGTCTCGCTACGTTGCTCGGTTAGTGTTATATTAGAGGTGTTTTGCTGAGTGTGTATCTCGGAGCGTTGCTGACTTTAGACTGATGCTTTTGAGACGCTTTGATGTTCAAGTGGGTTCAGCGGGGTCTCCTCGGGCGGAGTTTTAGAGGATTTGTTCGTTATTACGCGCCTCCTATTGGTTTTCGAAGGTATCTGTACGGCCTCTTTAGAATGATTGGTCGGCTGCATTTTAGGACAAAACGCAGCCCTGCCGGTTGCCAGATTATCCTTCGTTGACCGTTTTCGAAAGTCGAACGTGACTCAAAACAATAGGAGGACACGTGTGCTGTAGATGGGCCAGAGTCGCGTCTAATTTGGAGGAACACCAGATGTTTTATTGCCCAAAGTACCTCTGAAGCTAAGCAGAGGCCCAATGCATAAAGAATAGAGCGGTCACTTCGGTACCGTTCGACCCTTGAAAAACACGATGATAAACCTCTGGGTTCCTCGCTTGACTCTGCCTATTGTTGCGCCGCAACAGGGGCTTTCGCGGAGTTTTACGGCGACGTATTTGCATGTAGCGTGGCGGAGATAAGGAATGTCCTGTAATTAAACGGACGTATTTGTTCCTGCCAACGGACGGCCGAGATTGCGGCCTTGCGCGACGTTGCACCTTCGTGCGCACGAAGATCGAGCTCGCCGAACGAAAAGAAGCGCGCGGAAGGATAGGCGAGTAACCGCCACGCGACTTGCGAGGAAATTCAACGCAGAAATCATCATCACGAGTGCACTGCAGCGACGTACCTGAGCTACAAGATTAAGTAGCTTCCTAACAAAGCCTAAAAACGATTCGACGACGAAGAAACGCGATGATGGATCAACGATCGACATCGCTTTTGAACCTCCATTGTACTTCTCCGTCGCTGAGCCACGAGCAATGGGAATATATCGCGCGTGCAATCCCAGCGCAGGCTGGTTTTTGCCATTCCCCAGATTCTCCCGACTCCTGGGCTCTCATCAGCGGCCGGCAGTTATCGTCAGGAAGGCACGCCGAAGCGGTGGAAACTATTCGAGCGGCAAGGCTTTCGGATTAGTAACGTCTCCTCTGCCGCGGTGTTAACTCCCGAATGCCAGCGGGCAGGATCGCCGTGCGAAACTATTTTCTCTAATGAAGCACCGTTAAAACTTTCTCGATATCCCTCCCCCCACCCTCCGGTATAACCTCGTGATTCCTGGCCGTGCCAATGCGCCTGCAGTACGCCGTGCGCTGCCGCATCCGCCTACTCCTTGCCGGCTACCGGAAGATATTCCAAAACTGTGCGGCATATTCCGCGGGGGTAATAATTGCGTCTTGGTATGCGGCGACCATTCGCCATCGGGAGAGTTATACAGGATGTTGCCCGTTTTGGCCTGGAAACTTCGTGGAAACGCGTAGAGCGGCTCCGTGTAAGGAAGAAGTTTCCTATAAATATAAGTTCCCGAGCGGCCCGCTGTTCTTGAGGCGGTGGTTAAGCTTACGCTGGCCCGGACAAGGTGGGAATATTCCTGCAAATATTAGTTTTCGTGCCTTCCCTTTCGGAGGCAGGGAAACGAAGATTGGAAGGGGAATGGAGGATGATTTCTCGAATCGTTTATTATCCTTGTACGCTGGTCGGATGTTCCAGGTTCGCTCTCTCGAGACGTTGCCTTATTTAGAGCGATATAAACAAACGAAATATTACTATGGTTAAATTCTATATAGTCGATCTCGATTAAAAACGTCCCCACTCTTTTATAACGTTCGTATACACGCTATGCATTCGCGTTCAGTGAAAAGATGATGCACTCGGTTTCCATTTGCCCGGTTGTTATACTTAATTCCATAAATAATCCATAAATTCGTAACGCCAAGGATACAAGGAGTATACATAAAACATGTACGAACATGTAAAATTCATACATCGAAACATCGTATCGGCCTCGCGCCGCGGCGAAGTTTTTACGTAAAATCGCAAAAGTGCCGTTCGAATTTCCCTAAGAGCGTAACTCCGCGATTTCCGGCTAATTCGGATCGCCCCGTATATGGCAAGGTCGTCAAATTTTACATACTCATAACGCGCACCGCCGCGCCGGATGCACGAGGGTGATTCTTATTACAGTCGGCATCGTCGTTACAATAGTCGCCGATTTTCCGGGCGCCACGCCCGGCCGTAATTTATACCCCGGCGAAATTCCATCCGCGAGCGGCCGCGGCCCGGTTTCGCGTGGCCCATTTCTTCGCTACATTTCGACGTATACGGCCAGGCATTTTTCACGCGTTTATTTGACAATTTGGCACGTCCTGGCCGAAGCCCTGCCGTCCCGGATCAGCCCGGTGGTCGGCCTCCACCCTCGTCCCGCCCAGCGGCATTTCGCCCGCTACCCTTTCAGCGGTCGCGTAAAAACTTTTGAATTATTTATGTTTTTCCGGGAGTCCACAGTTGCACACCGCGATGCAAATGCATCGTCTTTTTTGCCCTCCCTTTGAATGTTTAATGCCGAGCTTTGCGATCCCATTTCCAAGCGGCCCCGTTCGGTCAGCGGAGATACCCCGCCGCCTCCGCGGGGCTGCGCGGGGCCGAAGAAGGAGGAGGCAAAGAAACGTGTGCGCGGCGCAAAGAGAACCTAGGGGGGAAGAGAGCGAGGAAAGCGAGAGAGCCGGACTTGCTTCGTAAGGATGAACCGTTGGCCGGCGAAATTCATCGAGCCTCCGCCATTATTATGGAGTTTATCGGCGGGAAAGGGCTTCTGGGGGATCTCGAGCGTTTCATCGGGGATATATCCCGGCGAGTGCCATTTTTTGGGATATTGGAAAAACGAGCTTTAATCCCTTTGATATGGCAATGTAACTTCTGGATTTCTGCCAAATCGTACGGCATGGACGGTGTATCCCGTACCGAAATTCGACGCTCCGGCCGGAGTAACGTGGAGCGAACGTCGACAGTGGGCCGTGAACCGTGATAAGTGAACTCGGCCGTCGCCCATAAACGCCGATAAGGATGATCGACTTCGATCTTCGTCGAGACAAACGCCTCTTAGCGCTTTCGACGCTAAGGATCGATGCGCGTCGCGAGAAGCGGGAGAATAGTCGAGTGTTAATGGACGAGGATCGATGATACGAAAGTAAAGTATCTTGCGTTGGAAATTCCATTTTATATCCCCCGGGAAATGGAAAAACCGGGCGGATGGTATTCCATGATTCCGCAATAACGGTAAAATCATTGCACCGGCGCGGCCGGATTGCGCGTAAATTACGATCGGGGATCATAAAGTTTTACTCGAAGAATGTGCTTCATTATCCGACGCATCCGCAACGTGCACGCGCGGCCGGCCGCCGATTACGCGGAAAGCCCCTTTGTTATCCGGTTTATTCAAACTCGCCGATTTGTAAAACACAGTTCGGAGGCGTTTACGTAACGTGTAATTGAACCAACGGGCGTAATTCGAGCTGGCGGCGATGTTTTGCGCGTGGAATTGATCGATTAGGGAAATAATAGGCCGTTAGAGACGGAAACGTTTTGGAAGAGGAAACCGTGGACGGAGATCGATGTCTATGGCCGTCTGAAATCGATACGGTGCGTGAGCAACGTCCGTGAGTCCGCGAATATTGATATTTTCTGTCCAGCGAGCTATTCGATCGTAAAGGCGGTCGTCCTAAAAATATGTCCCACGAAATAACCGAAGAACGCACCCTACAGCTTACGTTATTCGACAAGTACACCGCTTGTATAAAAGGGGAAACATATCGAGCAGTGCACATATCGTGCAGCCACCTTTTAAAAGAACAAACCGGATAAATACGGCGTAACAAAAGGGCAGGAGCAGGAGGGAGCAAGAGGAGCGCAGGTGAAATCGATTCTACACGGCTGCTGCACCGACCTATCGTGCGAGTCCCGAGAGTTACGTATTAGGTGCTTCAGCCGAAATGGGTGCAATCAAACGTTAGAATTACGAGTTTAGGTAGAGAGCCGGTGGTAAGGCCAAAAAGGATACGCGCGGAGTTTCGGTTCCAGGTGCAGAAATGAGCTCCCAGCTGCGCAAAGACGCGCATATGCCTAATGGCGAACACCCTTAGCTGCTTTGGCTATTTCCAAACGCGATAAATACCCTATGTACTCCATACGTTACACGCTCCGAATTTACTCGAAATTTCGGTAATCGGTTTACATAATTGAGAAATTAAAATCCTCGGGAAGTATGGGATTATCGCATATGTTTAACTTCCAATCGGTAGTATTTTTCATATAATACATGATCACGTTGCATGGAGGAATTTAAAACCGATATTGTTAAAAGTTGCAGCGTTTAAAAATAAATACAGGAGCGGTCAAAACGGCTCTGTGTCCGCGTATAAGTGAAACTGCACCCGCAACAAAGCTGTCGGCCGGTAAATTAAACTCATTCGATTTATACAGCAACAAGTTTGGAGCAATCGAAAAGATCGAAGGGAATTCGGCTAAGGATAAAGTAATTTTGGTCTCGTCTCTATCTTAATCGCCGTCGGTCCGTTAAAAATAAAGTGAAAGGGGTTCTCCCAAACCCTTCCATGGGAAGCACGTGACCCGGAGAACCGGAAAATCTCGTAATCGCTTTCGAAAGTCGAAGGTAATTGCGTTTGTTCTGCGCTGTTGACGTTCGATTTTTATTAGCTCGGCCCCTCGCGCGAAATAGAGTTAAGAAAGACGAACGACTGCAAAGGCTCGAAAGGAATACCTTCGCCCCAAAAGTCAATAACCCGATTCATTCTGTGCCGCATAAGCTCACGTACGCGCGTATATTTATACGTAAATATCAAGCCGAATCAAACGCTATTCGCTTTTTTTTACAATCAGAGAACGATGCTCGCGAGCTTCCTTTAATTACCTTTGTTTGGCGCGTCGACTTTTTCGTACAGACTTTTATATTATATTTCCCCGAAAAATGGAGAGAACAAAATCAAATCTCGATGCGAGAAACGATCTCCATTTCCCTATACGAGTTTCCCGTTACATCGAAAATAAATATTCCGTTCCAGCGAATCTTAGCCAAAGCCCGTGGCGCTCGAACGTTTAAGCAAGATCGACACGAGCGACGAGACGCGCGAAAAAATGCTTATGACACTTTGCAGCGCCGGAAATGAAGTTGTACAGACACGAATCGAGCCCGAAACGGAATATTCCGTTTCACGATCGAGATCCGTTCAAACCCCAAAGTACTCCCCGGCGCATCAGAATCGCGTCTAATTGCACCGAAGGGGGAAACCCTTACCTCCGCAGAAGGGTAATAAACCTTTTAGCGAATGCACCGCCGTTAGAGCGGTAATAATATGCTCTCAAGCAAAATGGCCTTCCGCGCGACGGCCACGGCGGAGGCAGGCCGGTCCTCCTTTTATTTAAGTATTTATTTAACGGCTCGAGGGAGGGGAGGGGAAAGAATGGTGAACGGCGGAAAATAAGAGAGCCGTAGACAGCGATGGCACACACGTGAAAGTTCCTACGGCGGGGACGATGTACGGGCACCAAAGTGCCCCCGGGGGCGTACTGCGGACTTTTGCCGGACACAGAAGTGCCATACTGGGGACCGCCTAACGGCCACGTACACAACCTATGTACCTGTCGCATTGTACTCGCATCTTACCTCCCCCTTGCCGCCTCCTCGCCCCCTCCTCCGCGCCATCGAGCTTACCGGGCTTTATTAGAGAACTTTTTGATTCGCGTGCGTAGATTTTCTCGTCTCTCAGGCCGAGTCTCAGTCTGAAAGGCTTCTGTGCCGACGATGGCGCGAAAACGATGTTCCGTTTACGTGCCTTGTCTTCGGAGAGAAATCTGGTCGCTGTTAATGCACGACGATCGACCAGAATAAGAATGATCTTCCAAATCGTTAGCTATACATACATTTCAGATTTAACTAATGTACACGAGCATATGGAAGACGCGTATAAGCCACTGCCTCGGGCATTGTATCCGATCCAAAGCTGCTTTACAGGGAAACAGGTAGCGGGGGATAAAAATCTCTCTGTAAATACGCCCGTGTGATTATATCTTCCACGTGACAGCCGATGCATTCCCCTAAAGGTTCGAGTTTCCCCGACGGCGGAGCGTAACATTGTACAAATCGATTTCCCTGATCGACGTGCTCTGCGGCCCGAAAGTTCGCTTCGTATCAAGAAAAAAAAAAAGAGGGTAGAAGGGGTGGGATCGTCCTATTCCAGCGCGGAGCGGGAAAACTAGGAACCGAAAGGGCGGGTTAAAGCGAGGGCGATTCGCCGGGGTGCAGCGAGAGCGGCGCGCTAAAAAAAAGAAACAAAAAAGAGGGGAGGACGGAGGAGTCGGGACGAAAAAAAAAAGAAATAGAACCGACGGCCCGAAAAAAAGCTTTTCTTCGATCCATCCCTGCATAATTAATTAGTTTTGTGGGTCCGTAATTACGGTACGTTTTCCGGCGGACCGCCCGAATGGTTTGGACGGTGGGAAAAAAAGGATGGGCGTAGCTCACGGTGCATCCTCGATCGAGATACCCTGACCCAGGAATGGTGAGATAGATGCGGAGAGAGAGAGGGAGAGAGAGAGAAAGGAGGAGAGAGCAGGGAAGTCCCGAGTGGGAGGACGGTTTTTTCAATCCACCGCAAACAATGCGGTGTCGATAAAATCTGCATTATGCCGCGCCGCATCAGCGGGCAGACTGTCCGGAAAAACTACCGTAACTTGGCTCATTAATGTTACGCATTGTTCGCAGAATTATGCCCTTCGGCATCACACTTGCCGACTAGTTAGGCGGCCGCGTAATCAAGAGCTATTCTTTCCGTTCGGCTGAGGGAAATAAAAGAGCGGCCCGTTTAACTTTCATCCAAAGTCGCCCCGACCGTTTTCATCGCGATACAGCTTCCGAAGATTCTCTCGAAATTTATGCTCGTTATTTATTAATTTACACAAATTATTGCGGCAAGTAAAAGCATTAACGGATATGCTTATAACTTTATGGACACCGAACCATCGCTGTACGAGGACTAAGGATAATGTATTTGGCGCTTTTACATTTAGATTTATTTGAGTACGTTTTGCATAGCCCTGTTTTTTAAAAGTATATCCGTTTATTTTCAATTGTACCGTTCTTACAAGAGAATTCTGAGATTGAGTTATCGTTCGACAATGGCCAGTTTCCAATCTAGTGTTACTCACTTATATCCGATACCCTGATTGCTCACCCATCGGCCCACTTCGTTATATATTTCCATCGATCCATTGACCTATTCTTTCGCACTTGTCTCTACCTACTTTTCTTTAAACTCGTACTTAAACCACGTTATTAGATAGGCGATTCTTAAACGTACATTAAATTTCCAAATTTACCGTTATTTTTATTTTATTTAGATACTCAGATTTGTAAGAAAAGGAGGATTGCATGCCTTTCCACCTGAAAAAATTCAGCCGTCGATAATCAGTCGTGGAAAGGCTTGGATTTCGAAAGGATAATATCGGATGGGCCCGTAGCCCTGATAAGCTTCGTCCGACTAGTTCCAACCCCGCAAATGGTCGAACTAACCCCGCAGTCACGTACACGGCGTCCTACAAATCACGCGCCGCTTTAATAACTTTTTCCATTAAATCTTCATAACCGGTTTCTATTCGCCCACACTCGCGGGAAATTCAGCATGATGAGATTGCTTAAAAGCTGTCCCGCAAAAAATCGCATACATCAGACTAGATGCCGACGCGATATTAGCCTCGAAGCTAATATCACGCGTGGAACGTCAATGCAGTTGTGTCGTACAACATTCTCCCTGCGAGTAACAACACGTCACTCAGCCTCCTCCTTTCTCGTGAATTTTTTGATACTTTTCCGATGTACCGTAAACTCGGATAAACGCGTAAGATAAGTCGGCTCGGTGTAATTGAACGAAGGGAGAGAGGAGTAACGGTCGTATCCCTCGCGCGAATCGCTCGCCATCTTTCCTCCCCGGCTTCAGTGAAATCCTCCCCGTCCTCTGTTTCAATTTGCACACCTCTCAGTGCATATAATATCCGCGAACAGCGGACGGGCAAACTTTATTGGAAAGGACACGGCTGGACGCCTGCCGTTCGCTGGCAGCATAAAATTTTCCTTTTTCGCATTAAAATCGTAAAACTGAGCGTAACCACGACGAGAGCGCGACGTACTGCCTCGTAAAGCGTCATTGACACTTCGGAATTACGATCCCGGATTTCGTTTTTACGGTTGGCGCCCGTTTTTCGTGCTAGATTTTCTCCTATGAATTCGTTCCGCGCCGACGATACTCCCCGCCTCGGATTTCACGGAAGGAAAGAGTATGCTCGAACGCCATAAAGTTCGAAATGTTTAGTTTGGAATGCGTTTAAGAAAACCGGAAGGACCTATGTAATTTATGGTGCAACCGCGATAGAGTTGATTGGGGCGAATGTCCGGGGTAAGTAGCGCAGCTTCTATTTGCTGGAAACGCGTGACCAGGCGCGATTTACGATCCAACCCGTACTGAATCAACCTTCGTAGAACTTTCTAGAAGACAAATACCACTTTAAAGTATTCCACTCGTTCGGGAATCAATTCAAAGGAACGAACATCGTGTCCAATTTGGAGTGCCACGTAAGTTCGCCGCTTCAAAATTTACCTTCGGGTAACGACGAGTAACGCGGCCGCGCGACAACGAGTCTTGCAGATATCAGAGCAAATTGTATATAACTTATTCCGCGCGAAAAGATAATACCTTATCCCCTATCTGCACCCTGCAAGCGCATATTCGAACAAAATAAAGAAACAGAGGCAGAGAGGAGCGAGTGAGATTTAAAGGCGAAGTCAGTGGAAATTCGTGGACTACGATAGCGTAACAAATGTCCCAACTTTGAATTCCCTCTATTATCTTTACATTTCACCGTGTTAACACACTCAAAAATACACAGAACTCTCGGCCAAAAAGTCGTCCGGCTCGAGCAATCTTCGCGATCAACGCCGCGCGCAAAATAGGGCGAATATTTTCACGTCGCGCGTATACCCTGTTACATGAAATTTGAATAATAAATTCCAAGTTAAACGAATTTCCGCAATTGCTACTGAAATTAATCAAACTCCAGACCTACGTTAAATAGCAAACACCAGACCGAACGCCCTTTTACGGTTGACATAAAAATTCAATCGAACCTAACCACGCTCCATTTCCGGGCCAAATAAATCCTCGCGGCTGATGCCAGCGATGAAACGAATTCGATGTTTCCACGCGACACACAGCCATATATCCAGCGAATCCTGCGGTGGTTAGGCGCAACTCGAATGGCACGCTCCGGGCCGAGTGACCTTGGCGGACGATGCGTGAAAATCAAAGGAAGAGCCGGGGAGAGAAAGGAGATCCACTCCGCGAGGAGGGCGAAGGGAAGAAAGGCCAGCGGCACTCGGCATTGGCGGGCCAGAGGGAGGAAAGACGACACCAGACGCGCGTAAAAGAGTGGACGAAGATTATTCCTTGGCACGGCCAACCCCGCGCGTCCCCAAATGGAGCCCTGGATGGCGTTTCCACTTCGCCTCTCCCCTCGCACCGCGAGCCGCCTCTCCATTCTTCGTGGAGCGCGTGAACGAGCGGAGGTGGGAAAAGGCAAGGGTCGCCCTTTGACGATCCTTTCGCAGCAGACGGAGGGTGGGAGAGCAAATGAGAGGGTCGAAGTACTAAGGGTGCCGAGGGTCGTGTTTCGTCTCCGACGGAGCGGAAAATTTCGAGATCTTGGTAAGCTTCCGACGGACATCCCTAATTACCGATAGTCGTAACGACGGCCTTTCCAGGAGAAAAGACGGAATTTGGATCGCTTACGAAAAGGTATTATAAATCTGGCGTTAGGTACGTGGCTTTGGAATCGATATAAGCGCGGTGGTTGTACTTGAAGACTTCTTCTTTAGCGGATGTATTTTATAAATGTAAATTCGGACGTTTTCTTAGGATTCTCTTCGTAAGATTCTTCTACTACACATTATTTGCCGAATATTTCGTGGATAACCGACAAAATTTAAGGCACGAATAATAAGGGAGTAATAAATGAACGCTATTGCCCACTTGGCTCTCATTCCGATGTAACCGGTTAAGAAAGTTTTATCGAGCTATTTACCCTGGTCGAAGCTATTTATATTAAAGTTTGAGAGGAAAGTTTTGGTTGTTACTCAAATGCTGAAGATGATTCTTACAAGCTGCTGGAATTTCCGAGCACAAATATTCGGAGGAGTTCTCCACTCCGCTGGACAATGATGAAGCCCGTCTCTCGCGACGGGCTGGACGTAAACGTCGTCGGTTCCCTTCGAGTAAAATCTATAATAAATCAAGTTCTTAACTTTTACGAGCTCTCGTCGGTTTAGCTTGCATCGCGGCAAAAGTCAGTTTAGAAGAACATCGCGTCGTTATACCGAAAGTTTTTAATGAAAATAAAGAGAAAAAAACGTCGGCGCCGATTGCGGAAAGAGAGTAAAGCGACGAAACATTTGCTTTTCATTCACCCAAAGCAACGGGGACAAAACGAAAGAGGTTTGTTTATCGATATAAACGGTTCTGATCAGCAAATAATGTTACGCCGTGGAAAACCGAACGGTATGTAAACTGAGTTTGAGCTAAAAATATCGCATATATTAAACGTTAAAAAAACAGAACAGGAAGTCACCCAAGCCACGCTGATCGACGGATAAAGGAGATCACAAAAAATTAATCCAAAGAAAAACACGATATTCTACCCAGTCCAGTTTTACAATCTCCCCATTAAAAATCTCTTCCGGTACAAATCGAAACTCTTCAAAAGTACCCATGGATCGATGACCCGACCCAACACTTCATCGATCTTCCGCGATTCGCTTCGTAATGCGATGGAAAAACGAAGGATCGTCCAACGGACAAGACCTCGCGAACACGATCGCCATCGCGCCAAAGTCGATCGACTCGAGGCACGAGTGCGAGGCGCAAGAGCCGGAAACTTAATAGGCAAGCGTAAAAAGAGAAGAACGAAACATGGAATATGGAGATAGAGGGTGGCGCGCTGTAAGTTGGCAGGCGAACGTTCTCCGGTCGTTGGCGAGATAACCGTAATGTATTCCCGGAGGATAAGGGTATCTCCATGGATGCCTCGAAGGAGTCAAAAGGTGGTTCCGTTCTTGCGTTAGCGCGTACACTCGCACTTTCTCTCCCCCTTCGGCCCTGGCCGCGCTTTCTTTCTCTTACGGCCCTCTATTCTCCCCAAGACCCTCGCCCCTTTTCGGTTTATCCGGGGCGCATATCTAAATTCGTAGCTTAAAACTGGCCTTATCTGCTTGGGCGGTCGCGGCCGTTTACCGATACAGGGGCGTCAGAAAACGCGGCCCGTGGGCGGATCGCACCTCCGGGAGTCCTCCGGCATAAATTCCCTCCCTTTTCCCTGGGCCTACACTACCGCCCAAGCCACTTTGGACACTCGTATTTTTTCGTCAAAATACACAACAAACGGAATTCTCTTCGTGGAGTTGTTATGTTATTTCGTGTCTATAGCGTGTTGTACAGCACGAGCGATGCTTACTGGGAGTTTACCGGTTAAGAGCTTGCTTATTAAGAGATTGCTAATCATTATCGCGAAACTGCCTTTTACACCGTGGATGAGTTACTTGTTTTAATTAACCGAGTATCTGGGAGCTTACGAACGTAGCGGCGATAAAGCTCCACTTATTACGGTTTGCTCGATATCGAGTGCGAGTCGTGGTCTCGCCCACTCGGCTAACTCTCTCTGTTCCTGGCTATCAAAAATGAGCCTTTAAGAAATCCTTTTCATTGTCCACCGTGTATTTTGAAGTGTAGCTCGAATATAAGCTGCGGTGTGAATTGGCTACTGCAAACCGGATTAAATTTTTTGTAGCGCAAAGGATTAACGCCCACTCGGTTGAAATCGATGAAAACTCCTCCCCGATCGGCGGGTGGCAATTTTCTTTATCCCTTCCTTCATCCGTGATTCTTTCACGGCGGTTCTCTCGCCTGGTAGACACGACCGAACTTGCGTGGGACATTAAATGATTATGGATTACGGAAGAATGATATAATATTTCTGCGGCTACAGATACATAGGCATTGCGCGAATTATCGTTTCCCAGCATACGTTCGAAGGCAGATAAATTTGTTCATGGAAATATGAATCGTTTTCATGAAAATCATTTGGAAGTGGCGGAGATAACCTTGCCAACCGTGCGTGAAACTTACGACGTACCCTGTTCCACGATTATTCGTTGCTCGCGTAAGCTTTCAAAAGCTTGGCCAAACTTTAAATTCGTGTGTACGGGCACTTTGAGTTGATTAAACGCTCCATTTTAGTTCTTCGGACAAGAATCATTAACCAAGTTCCTCCTTATCTCTTCCGCTTCATGACACTTTAGTATAAAGGGATCGGTCCTCGCGGTTCGCTCAAGGAGAATTCACATCTTTAACAAACAATCGTCCCTTTGATCTATCGCATCGCCGCCGTGACAAAAATTAATAAGCGCGACGATCCGTATTCGTAGATGCGGAAAATCTATGCGCTTGTCAGACGAATGTCGTAAATCGGTACTATAAACAGTACGTATCGAGTAAATTACGAGCTATTATCTCCTTGCAAAACTCGCTTTCTTACGAGAGCCTTTGTAATGGGCCGCATAATACCCATCTGTCCCTCTTAAACAGTTTTACATTTATGCGAATTAACCGCACGCTCTTAAAGCGGGTTTACAAGATAATACTTGGATTAGAGTTGACTCGCACGGCATTCGAACTTAAGCCAGCCTCCTTTCCCGGGGGCGTCATTTTTATAAGGACATCGAAAACTTTCGCGAGATTTAAATCTCCGTGACCGAGAGTACCTCCGCTCCAAGATTCGCGTAAAGATACCGAGCGGATCGCGAGGCATTGAAGACAGTAGAGCGGAAGAAGTACGTCGTGAGGCTTTTTACAATCTATAAACTCCTTTCCCAAAGGCCAACTTTTCGCGACTCATCGAGCGGAAACTCACCTCTTGTCGAGCTCGCCGCGAAAGAGCCTCAAAACTGGCAACGATGGAAAACCGGCGGTATAAAACTCTATAGAATTATGAACAGCCCGAGATCGCGCACCACTCGATTAAAACGTCTCGGATTTTTACCCGTATTCCTCCAAAAAGCGTAAACAAATTAAAGAATTGCACGACACAGCCATGTCTTACACGAACGATGCGTATTCCACGATGATCGACATTGAAATCTAGCATAGGCAAAGGATATTTGTCTGAGGAAAGAAGTACTAAAAACCACGGAGCAAGCGAAAGGGCGTGATTCGATTTACAAGCGAACATTAAAACTCTTTATTTCGGCGCGCGAGCTCGTTGGCCGCTCGAGAGTTTATTTTTAAGGGAATGCTCTAAATAGGGGAGAGGCTTACCGTGCTCGGCACGAATAGCTTTGATGCTAAAGAGAGATTAATTTAGCGCAACTGAATTCAAACGACTGGCCGATAATTTGCAAATGCAAATGCGAGGAATACTCCCTGTCGGCGGGAATGCCGATTTCGGGCAGCGAGCACCGAGAAACGAATGGAGAAAGATGCGGCCGAGGTACGAGCCGAATGTATAGGAGTTTAAATGCGGCAAGCGGATTAAGGGATATCGAAGCGCATCGAAATACAAATCGAATGAGCCCGAATCGCCTGTTGCATGCAGATACGCGGGAGCGATGCGGCCGGGGAAAAGTTGGGGAAAAATTAATATCGCTTTGCGAGACGTAATAGCGCGAACGTTTCGCGATCGAGAGCCCGCAAATCTGCATTGGCGAGCGACAAGAGCTTTGTCGAAGCGGGAATTGGCCGTTAGGATTTTGGGAATTTCCGCATACCGCGCGTCCATCGTTTTCGACCATTCCGATTTGCCTTGTAACGAGCGCTCTTTTCGCCCTCCGCGAAGCACGTTGAAATCATCCTCGAGGCTGGCGAAGATTCCTCGATACGAGATCGCCGTGGCTAAATAGAGATCGTTCGCTGGACGTTGGAGGGGGCGGCATCGTCGAGTCTTCGGGGATCACCGTGTATCGTGCTTCGGAAGGTAGCGCGAGAAATAGCACGGATTGCTGAAAATTTCTCGAATCGCGTGACGTTAATGGCGCCGCCCTCGGCTTCGGAATTGACACGTCGAAAGATCTGCGCCAGCAAGTAACGACGAGTTCCCGAAACTGAGAAAAGATTGACAGCCGATCGATCCCGACATTCGGCATCGAGCAGCGCGCGAAAGCGTAAAGGACGCATCGAACATATCTAACGATTCAATTTTCGTCCGTAGTTCACGCGACCCGCTCGTGTATTTTAATTTCCCTGGCTGCATGGGCATCGATCGACCAGCGAGCGCGCGCGCGCGCGCGCTCCTGCTCGTCCTCGACAATTTATGGCCGAACTTCCGAAATGTTTTATCGGCCAGGCATAGGGCGATGTAACGCCGAAACAAAGCACCGACCAGCCTTGCTTTTTTTTCGTTCGCCGTCCGGCCGAATTAGAAGTCGACCCGTGAGCGACGAAAACCCTTGATTCCGATATACAGTGCCGCTTGCAAACCCTTCGCGACGCGGATAAAGCTTCTTCGCTCATAGGCAACATCGACAAATCGAGAATTGCAGATTTTTTCACGATTCGTGAAATTGTACTTTGTCTTAGCACGATACATATTTTTATATACGGATATATAGCAAATTATAGTTAAGCTATTTAGCCAACATTATTTGCTTCGTAAATGTTGCACGCGTCGTAAAATAACAGAAGTAGGTTGGGTGAGAGTAGCGTGGTAAGCCAATAATATTCGCAGGATGTCTCCGTAATATTCAGAAACGCACAGGTAGTATCCAGAGACATTTCGACGATCGTGCTTCGCCTCTGGAGAAAGTCACCCGCGGCTTTCACTGCGAGGAGAAAATTTCTAACCGCGCGAGGAAGATTTTTCGAATTGACCAACGGGCATCAGCGGTTACGCGTGTAAACAATGGAAAACGTCACGGCGTCCAATCGGCTCCCGTAATTTATGATCGATGAAAACAATTGCGCAGCCCCTATCGCACCTATTAATCGAGATTCGCAAACGACTATTTGTTTCGAACAATGTTACGTCGTTTCCAAGCGGTATTCAGCCGGTTGTACAATATCGACAGGCTAATGGCCGCGTCCACCGTGCTCGATTCCTCTTCGCGTACCCTCGCCTCTCCCGCTGTCCGTTTCCCCCCTCCCCTCCTGCCACCCTTCCTCCTCCTCCTCCTCGTCCTTTCTTTCCCTCGCCATTTCTACGTCTCCAGTCTTTCACTTATCGAAAGCCTTAGATATTCCATACCGTCTTGCGGAAGGGCTACGGATCCCTGGATATATCCGCCATTGTTGCCCGAAAACCATTTGCCCGATGAAATATGCACGCATCCACGATGTATCGACTGTCTCGCCAATTCGGAGAAATCAATGTCCGCGAAGAAACGCCAGGAAGCTTCCTCGATATCGGACACGAAATCGTCGTTGACCGCGATTTTCCATTATGTCCATGGAGTTCACGATACTCGCAATTTTGCGGCTCTAGCCCTTTCTAAGCTTTTAGACATTCAGACCCATTATCCCTCGACAATGGCCATTCGTGCATGGCATTGTTCGGTTGTATCGATGAAAAATTCTACCCTATTTGCGGATAGTCTCGCGATGCTAGTAACGGAATACAACAAATTGCGCGGAAGCGTTTTCTGATGCCGAGATTGATTTTCCAATCGTAATGTTTGCACGGCCTTTATAATCGGGCATTTAACAATGCTGCAAGACCGGCCTTGTCCTAGATATATGCAAATAGCGCCACATTTCGTTTATGCCCGGCCAGTGATTATTTGGCCGAGATTACTTTGGCGTATTGTAATTCGATTAAATTAATCACCAGCCTGGTTGTACACGTATATACGTGTATCATCGTTCGACAATAATTTACCTCACCGTTACACGATTACTACCATACGGCTGTTCCGTTCCTAATAGTTCCCCGGTGTCCGCATAGAAGTAAAAAAAAAGGGCCGAGCGTAAAATATAATACAGGTAAAGCTCGTTCGCAGAGTTCACGGGATAGCTCTGACCTTTCGGCGTGTTTGACCAGGAGGCTAATTGGCCGCCGCATGCTTGCCGAGCGATAAAAGCGTGTCAAAGAGAAAAAGCACTCCAACAAATTGGAAGATCGAATTAGCGATCGATGCCCTTCATCGAAAGCCGGACGATTTCATCGATGCCGGCGCACGATCAAATTTGTCTTCTAGGTAAAGGCCACGAAAAGGTTCACAGAGGGTATCTCTGATCGGCACATATGTACGTAGCGGCTGGCACTCAAGGATATCGGTTTCGCCCCGTTGCCGACATAATCAACCGTCGAATAAGGAAAACTCCACGATAACGCGCTCTATGCGCCTAACATATACGCGCACATTCCCCGCATCCGGCAAGTCGATACGGTCAGCTCCTCGATGTAAGATGCTGCGCAAAGCCTCGAGTTCCCCAACCTACGATCCATTTCGACCTTGCACGGAGTACGACCTATTGAATATCGCGATCTTTCGACGCAGCTAATTTCCAATTGACGTCCGCGATACGGTACGTACGTCCGATACGGTAGTCCGTGTTGGCATGCACGCTTATTTCGTGCAGCCATGTGGAGGTTAATGTTGGAATTTAAATGACTGCTTCTAAATGGATTACAATATAATTCCGTTGGTAATCTATGTTGAAATACCAGAATGTGCCGTTTCCACACCTCGCAATACCGATATTGTAATATTGAATTCATTAACCGTACCTTTGAATAATGGCATCCAAAGTTGAAAATCGTTTTAAAAGTGGATTATCGGTCTTTTACCAGTCGATTTGCAAACATCATTTTCTCGCTGCAGTTTCGATTAATTTTGTAATAAACGGTAATTATATCCCGTTACGATTTTGCCAACGATCGTCGCCTTTACATCTATACGCGTTTGTTAATGGAACGACGGTAAACGCAATTAAACGATACAAATATTGCGAAAGTATACGAATAATAACGTCTCTACAGTCGCAAATCGAAACATATATTTCGACCTCGACGATAAAATCACTTTCGCGACTTTGGCGTACAATCAAAAGGCACATATTATAGATCATACACGAATAAAAAAAATAACACGATACGAGAGCGTATAAAAACAGCGCCAAGAAGCGACCAAAAAGAACTTCACCATCGCGCCACTCCTATAGCTTCGTAGATGCCATTTGGGTAAAATTTCAAGTCACTCGCCCTTCTCGATGCAGGCCTCAAACTTATATCGCGTGAGATCCTATTATCGTGATTCAAAAGCTGCCTAACTCGCTGGAAAGTTCGTGTGGACGAAAACTCGCGGAAAGGTTCGTGAAAACAAGGATAAAAAAGGAGAGGCGGGGAGGGGAGGGGAGGGCAGAAATCCAAAGTTCGACTAACGGGCTTGAGGAAGGGGCCCAAAACGGGGAAATGGAAAAACGCAGCTCTAAGGGCAATATATCAAAGAGATACGCGTGTCCAACCGAATCACGAGCAGCGCCGCTTGGCGACGTCCAGCTCTCTCACGGAGGCATGCACCAGCACGGAGAGCGCCCTCGGTTCCACCGCTATCCCCCGGAGAGATAACCTAATGCTTGGCCCTATTAACGCGGGGACGAGCTCACCCTCCGCCCTGTTCCACGCTCATGTATCCACAGCTATGCGCCTGCAACGCCCAGGCATACCACGTTGATTCGCTTTCCCACAAATCTCGATTATCTTCCCCCATTTTAATCGTCGGCTTAATGTTCACTATCGGTGTTCAGCGTATTTTGCCCACACCCCTCTTGCTTGGGGACTCGACTTTTTGCACGGCGAAAGCCGCGTAAATCAAGACTGCTTATGAGGGAATTTGAATGTGACGTTTTCCTCTTTTCTTTTCCTTTTTTTGCGATCCTGGAATTGAATCGCGCGATTATCCGGAATGAAAGTCTCGTAAATTCGCAACGCGCGCAAGAGTTTACTTGATCCGCGTGTACGCCTCGTTTGTTCGCTGAATATACTCGATTTTGAGAGGGTAATCGGCGGGTAATTTCAAAGGGGGTCTTAGGCGAGTAGCGAAAGAGTCGGGGGGCCCTCTCATTAAATTGCGAGGGAACAATCTTATTTTTCTGCGAGCCCTTTAATCGGGTTCAAAGCGTACGCACGCGCCTGTACGTACGCAGATATAACGAGAAGTCATTCGCAGTCCTTTTAATCGTTTATAATGGGCTTCACATCGCCCCCTTTTCCCCAGCCGCGACTCGCCCTACCTTCCTCGCTTCCTTACTTGGGATTTCGCGAGTGAAACTCGAGAATTTCCGCATCGGCTACTTTATAACGTTCCCGCTGCTCGAACAATCCGCGATTTTTAATGCGATAAGGGCAGAGGATTGAAATAGGTCGGATCATAAAAGGAACGTAAACTCCTGGACTTTCCTGGCCAACTTCCACTTGGATTTACGCCGGTTCGCTCGTTCGTGCACCATGGAAAAACCCGGACGATTATCCCGGATGGAGATTACCGGAGAATCTAATTCTCTCCTGCACTTTTAATCACCAACGAAACGTATCTCCTCCGTATTCAGTACCGCGGCCTCGCCTTTTCAAATAATTCGTCGTACATTTCGTTGCGGGATCGTCTTTGTCTCGTCGAAAAGCCGGAATCGGACATTATTCTTATGGTCATATTCTGCCACGCGTCTCTCGCTGTATCCCTCATCCTTTAATCGCCATCGCGTTTTATTTCTGCCACGCTCCAAAAATCGATCGAACCAATTTCCCTATTTTTCTAATAATAGCTCGAGTCTACTCCCGTTTCTCTTTCTCTTTCTCCTCAGAGTAATTCACCTCAGGTAGCTCGTGCACGACTCCAATCTTCCTCTCGCCCCTTAACGACGCCCCGAATGGTGGCGATGGAAGAAAGGGCTGGATATCTCAAACGACAAGCGGCGTTAAACACTGGCCTTATCGAAGTTCGTACCTTTTATCGATTACGGTTACCGGCTAGCGATCCCCTAGTTCCACCCTTTAATATTACCGGCGGCTAAACACGTATACGTAAAATACACAGTCCTCGATTCGTATCGGCCGCCGGCGCTGATAAGGGCAAATTGGAATTCGGATTGATGAACGCCGATTATTAATGCGTACTCACGGATTAATCCCTGGGATCACTTTTGCCGGACCGTAGGCCCACCGCGCCCACGAATGGAAAATTCGTGATGGGAAGACGTAAATCACTCGGGGCTGATCAGAAAAATGGACTCGGACCTCGACATTAGCGGGGCATCGGCAATGTGGCCCCTCCTCCCGGCCGCCAGGCAAGCACGTTTCAATAAACTCGAGTGCCGACCAAGGAGACGAGCGGAATAAATTTGCTACTTGGTCGAAGAAGTTCGCGGTCGAAGATCAAAGCGATACGCCCTGGCAAGGGTGGCGGGTATCGCGAGACGCGCACCCGAGAGGTTTGCGAAACTCGTACCGCGCGAATAACGAGTCGTGTATTCCGCGATACGTGCATCGCTAATTGTAACGTCAAAGCTGTCTTTGGCTGGAGCGACCGAGCGATAGTTGAGGGACGCCGAGTAAAAAGGAGAATACGCTTAGTCGGGAACGTCCGCGGGAATCGGCGTGGGGAGTCGGGGGAAATTACGGGTGCCGGCGGCGATGAATCAAAAGCGGGAGAGAGCCATAAATGTGGCGTAATCGCAAATCGGCCGGAGGTGTATTATCTGACCTAAAACTCCAGTGGCGCAGATACCGCCGACATTTTGGAGGATGAGCTTCGGGGGCAGCGTATTTGCCACATCGTCGAGCGATGAAGCCGAAAGGACCGCCCGCCGGGCAGGTCCCGCAATTTACATGCTCTTCTGATTGCGTGTGCGGATTCGCCCAACGAAACCACTGTTCGCCGTTGGATAACGGTTGACAACCACTGCTTCCTTCCTTCGTAACTCCGGATTAGCGTCACTATCGAGGGTACTAAATGTCCGATCGCTATCGTATGGCGAGCACTGATAACGGAGGAGAGCACGCACGCCTAACACGCCCGATTCTCGTGCTAATCACTGTTTTAATCCAATCCGCGATAACGCCTAGGGTTAGTCGTGACGATAAATTGCGCGATAAACGCCCCCTCCCCCCCCCTCCCTCCCCCCTTTCCCTCCTCCGTTCCTCGGTTTCTTTCTTTATTCCCTTTTTCGTTAACCCACGAGACACTTTCGGCGGGGCACCGTAAACGGCACGGTTTCGTGTAATCTCGAGTTTTACACGAATCTCGGCCACTTATACCCGGCTGCCTACAGAGATAATTATTCCGTGCTCCACCCGAATGGGAAATTTAACGCCGGATATAAAAAGAGATGGGTGACCGTATTGTAGGGAGATGCTTGGCTAAGTGATAAGGATAAACCCCGTACATTCTACGTGCATTCTGGATTCTCGTATCTCGCTCGCACCCGCGGCACGACGAAAGATCTTTTCCGATCTCGAATGTCTCTGCTCGAATTGAATTATAAGAATTTACCATTTTATTCCTGAGAATTTCTTACCGACCGGGGAATATCGGGAAGCCAAAGGCTCTTGGTGGACGATATGCCGCTAATGGTAATAATCTGCGCGGACGGAATAAATTGTGGTAAACGATACTGAAAAATCGATTACCCGCACCGCGTATGAACGCGCTTAAATAAATTTAATATAATTATATATCGCGTAGCTAAATCCACCGGCGATTGTGAAAATATCACGCGCGATTCCCGAATGAAAATCATAAGCTTTACTTGATCGAGAAGTTGATTTCGACCGCCCGATAAAGCGTTACGATTTAAATAAAAACGATTGGACATTATAGCGGGACTCAAAAAGATTATGAAGTATGTAATATTTAATTTACATACACACGCGAGGTCGGAAGGATGCAGAGAATTTGGCCAAAGCGTACGCGTCGAATTTTAATATACCGCTTATTTTTTGTTTTAAATTCATTTACGGTAATACATTGCCTTCTGAATTATGATAACCGACCATGGATATCCTCGTCAAAAACCTCATCATTTATATTCAAAAACGATAAACATTCGTATTCCTTTAATTCGTTACCGGCAACCATTATTCCAACACGTTAATTCTACGCGCAATAGAGTTCACGTACTAACAAGCTGGCATTAACGAAATATTTATCTTTTTTTTTTACCCGAAAAAAGGCAAACTCTGTATCGATATATATTAATCCATCCAATCGATATATCTAAACATATATTCAATACCTAGAGAAGTATCGAATCGAGAAGAAGCCAAAGGTACTTCTTTCACGCAAAACGGCACGTCCAAGTATTTACATTCGATATCGAGAAATCGATAATGAAGTCGTTCATTATACACGGCTAAAAAGTCAAAAATACATTCGACGAGATCAAAGACACGCGTGAAAAATTGACGCAAGCCGGACGATGCTCAATACGGCTATGCAAAAATGACCGGCGGGAAATTTCGCCAATCCCCTGATAGGATTACTTGACGCACAAAATTTTGAAAACAATGCGGATTACGGGTGCTATCGTTGTTGTCCGAACGATTTAACATCCGGCCGGCCTGGGCTGCGTCGAAACTGCAGTCCTGGCCGAGGGAATGGGAGAAAAGTCGGCGGCACCTACGCCCCGATAATCGATCCGGCAATATGGGCGCGAAAAAGCTTACCGGCGTAACCGGCAGCATTTCCGGGTTAATGACCGCGTTTAACGATCTAATTTTCCTAGCCGACGTCCGCGAAATTTCTGATCGGGCCCGGCCCGCTATTTTCCACGGTGCGCCCAAGTTATCCGCGGTGCTTTATTATAATTTATCGATGGCCATTTCCGCGTTACAAGCCCCGCGGCGTTACCTGCCGGCGGCCTGACGTATTTACCGCGGACAAATCAGTCATCGTTACGCGTACTGGCAGGAGCGTAATTATAATTAACAGTTTATCCGGCAGCACGCGTATGAGCCGCGACGTTATAAAAGACCGGCAGGCCTGTAATTCACGGCCGAGCCCCTTCGATCGGCCCAAAAGGCCGATATTTCTTACCGGAATTGCCCGCCTGTGTCCCCTAGATTTGGCGCCTTTAACGCGGGAGTAATTTGGGGGGATCGCCCTTTGGGTTGGAAGGGAAGCGCGAACTTTCGGCTAAGTTTGTTCAAACAGCGTTTTCTACGAGCGAGGAAGATCTTTCTCCGTCTACGATTGTTTACGCATGCTTATCGTTTTCTCCGCGATTTATTTGAGTACCGACATCGCTATACGTAAATTCGATCTTCTTTCCCGTCTGTCAGTTTTTCGTGCCCGTTATGTATTATACTTTCCAGCAACGTTTAATACCGCCTTCGTACTTTAAAGTTCGTTCCAATACCGGAAAGCCCGCGTCAAAGCGAAGGTACGAAGGACGCGCAAAGCGCGAACATTCGCGGATCCACGTTCGCGAACAGGGTCACTGGCGTACGCTGGAAAAGTTGCGCCGCGCATTTTAGGAGCACCTCCCCGTAATACCGCGCACGTTCAGCCATTCAAGGGGACAATAACGAACGTACATATGTACGCGTCGGGTTTTGCCCCCATACGGACAGCCCCTCGCGGCCCTTCCGACCCTTTACACGACCAAATGTACGGTCCTAATGCCCGAATTCCACTTTGTCAGGACAACGAATACCGGATCGTAAACCACTGACCCGTCGTGGCAAAGATATGTCCAGGCGGCCGGTGTCGGTGACACGATTCGTGCGTGTGCGCTTTGTTATCGTCGGCTGGCCCTTTTCCCGCACGCGGACTTTGAATATGTTCCCGCGATAGTCCCCTTTATCCCCCAGAATTTTGCCATTACGGGAATGAAAATGGAGGTACGGCCGTGTGGCAGCGCTAGATATTTTTATGACACCTCGCCTATATGTATCATCGTGCCTGCCCCAACAGCGTTGGCACCTTCTATCGTTTCATTACATTCGGCTGTCACGGGAGGGGAATGGAAGTACCGCCTCGCGTAAATGTCCCGTTTGCCGAAGGATTTGTTTGTTCCTTTTTCCTCGACCGTTGGCACCTGCGAAATCGTGCTCGACTCGTAGAAATCGATCCTCGAGGCCCTTTGACCTAAATCGGAGAATATTTGGATAATCGAAAGGGCGAACGGTCTAAAGTGAATTATGAAATATCAATCTGGGGGAAAGAAACGTTGCATTATAAAAATCCAGGAACGATAGGAAATATTTAATAGCTTTACAATTATAAAAAGCGATATAAAATACGTAACACGGTGCGTATATTCAAGAAATTAGCCGACGATACATCGTAGCGAATCTCGTCGTTTGGCCAAACCTCCCTACTAATCCAAATACAAAAATCAATCCTGCACCTCGTGGATACTCCAGAGAGCTCCAGCAGCGAAAGCAGCACCAATGGACGCGATAGAAGCTGGAGTTGTAGCAAAAGTAGCAGGGGAGGTAGCGGCAATAACCATGATTGTATCACACCGGGGGCTGTCACTGGGCCAACCCTTCTCCGACTAACCCGGTTATAAATTTCAATCGGCCGGCAACGTTCACTTAATTTCGAGCGGGTCAAAGCACACTCTATTACCTTGCATTATCGTTAACAATGCCCCGCCAGGCTTGCTTCCCCGACAATGGGGCTGATACGACAATGACGCGCTGAAAATATCGGCCCGCTGGCGGCGCCCGATGGATGATTGATTTTGCACCATTAATTACACTTTTATGACGCGCAATGGAACTTTATATCCGCCATCGAGCCTCCCCCAATTACGCCGCATTACCGTGTTTTCCAGCGCGTAATCGCGCCGGATACCCGCCGCAACAAATTTCCCTCCCCCCCTCCTGGAAAGCACCCCTTGACCAGGGCGCGTGCAAAAAAAGAAAAAGGTTGGACACCGCGTCGAGGGTTTTCGGGGGTCATCCTCGAGGAGCGATCCTTCTGTCCCGTGCAGGAGCGCCGGCTGCAAAGGACCCTCACCCTCCTACGGAAGCAGCCTTACGCGCAAGTTTTGCATACAAATTGGCGGAGAAGTGAGAACGAGCAGAACTTGTTTACGGTGACAAGTGTGCATCCAAGTTGCCAGGCATGGGCCGTCCGCGTCGGCATATAAAGCACCGAGGACCGTGAAGAATTTTAATTGAAATTACTTAATTAACGCCGAGTCTTGGGCACCGACGTGCGTAGGTACGGGCCAGTAGTATGTATGGCTCTCATAATTGTCAAAGTAAGTGGACTTACAAAGTTCTCGGTAGTGTAGGTATCCACTTCTCCAACGCATTAGCCGTAACTTGGGTTCTAGCGCTACAGCGTAGATTCCGAACAGCTTATACAATTGGGACATTGCGTCGAATACCCGGTCCCTATCTTCCGAAGTCATTACCCCACGAAGTCGAGCGAACTATGAAATAGCGGGATCAACGCGCCGGCCTCGAGGTCGAGAAGGTAAATGGATCTTATCGTATCCCCGGCTCGCTCTCGGAGAATCGTAGAAAAAACAAAGCGCCGCAAAGTTCGAAAGCCACCAAAAGCGATGCGAAACCAAATCCGCGCATCGTCCGTAAAACTTTCTCCCCTCCCGGCGATCGACCCGAGAAAAATCGGGCCGAAGTTCGAGGAGGAGAGAGCGCAATATGAGGCGGCGCGAGCGTAGACGGGGACATTATTGGAGAACTTCTCGAGCTCGGAAGGGACGCCCTTGAAACCGGCCATCGACGGGACTGGGCTTGTCGCGGCCAGGATTACGGAGGGCAGGATGAGTTTCCGGTCCTCCGGAACGATCGACGCGTCGCGGTTATACAGCGCGCGCGCGCGCGCGCGCCTGGCCAGGGCCCTCGGCGGCAACACATCGCCGGCACGACCTTCCAAACTGTCGTAGCAAGTCCTGACTTTGTCGTGCAGTATCTGGCCTGTACATTGCGCCCGGCAGCCCCGGGTATCCAGCGGCGAACTAGTTCGGCGCCGAGAATGGAGTGAAGTTGTTCAGCAGTTTCGTCGCCGGTGACACCCGGCCATGCGCGCCCACGAGGAGCAATTTCCAGGCGTCCGGCCGGAGAAAAGGCGTCCCGCGAGCCTCTGACGTGCGCGGAATGACGACAAAGAGCGGATTGAAACTTTCCGGTTTGAGCCGCTGACAGCCGCGTCGATGCACCTGCCACTGCGCCCCGCGGACTTTTAATTAATTCGCCAACTACGTCGCCCGCGTGCGCGGCAAGATGCTCTGCGCGGTTACGACCGAAGATCGAGCGCCAACGTCTGCGAGCGCGAATGTCCTCCCGCGTCTTCCCCGTGCGCCCCTCCCTTCGCCACTCGTTCGCCATTTCCTCGAGTATTTCGACGCTTAACCCTCTCGCGTCGGAGGTATGCGTGCGCGCTTAGTCGCGATATTGACTTCGATACATCCTCGTACGCGCTCATTTGCCATCCCTCGGCTATCGGATGGGATAAGTTATGTAAATATACGCCATCCACCGTATGGCGACCGGCGACGAAATACCGACCACGTTCCGATCGCCAGGCTGCTTTTAAACCGTATCGATCATTACCAGCCGCTTTCCACGTCCCCGTGCATTTCCACTTCAAAGCGGCGGGCCGCGGCATTAATTATCCCGATAATTACAGCGAGACGGGCCCTGCGCTTTCTAAACTCTTAGCCTCGGATAACCGTTGCTCCCTGTAAATCTATTTGGTGCGAACGATTCATCAATGTGATGGATCGTGCCAAAGTCCACGGTTTACGAGGATGAATGTGCCCTTAGGTTATATTCGCCCCGAGCCAAACTCCATTATTTAACTTTCCAAGTTTGGTGTCCTAACTCAACATTATCGGGAGTGACCATCGATTGGCGAATTAAATATACCACCGGCACCTCGGAGACAGCCCCTGGCCAGCCTCCCCTCTTTGCTCCCCGGCCCCTTGGCAGATCATCCGCTCGCGATATGGCGCATTAGCTCTTTATCTTGCCGCGGAACAATACGTGCTTACGAAGCGGTTAGATTGACCTTCGATTAGATGCACTTCCACGAGGGCCGATGTATCATTACGTACGATCTACCGATAAGAAGGAACCGGAGGGAACCTGGCCTGGCACGTATTTGCCAGATATCGATCCCTCTCCCACGTTTGTTCGCAGTCTACCAGAGTCGATTCGAAAGCTGGCCGAATGGCCGATGTAACCTTTGGCAGGATTTACGGCCACTTCGAATGAAAAAGGCAACAACCTCATAATTGCTCGCTCGTTTTGCAGCGTTATAGACTGGAAAGAGTTCATCTCTGTTTCTACGTCCAGCGATCGACTATCGCAGGGGGCAACCGATGATCGACCTTCCGAAAGCGCTGCATTCATCGTATCATCCCTCAGCGTTCGATCAAAGTGATCGAAGATATCGGCGAGGAGTAATTTTTATTATTACAATGGCGCGTAAATATTTGCACCAAATCCGAATAAAAGTTTATATTCGTGGCCATAGAGCATCGAGGATTGCCGTACACTCGTGGAGGAAAACGGTTAGCAAAGCTCACGATCGAGGTATCTCGCTCCATGTATAAAGGCGCGCAAATAAACAAGCATAACGGACGCATAAAAAACAAAGGATACAAATCAAAAGCTCTGCGCCACAGTAGTTCTCGGTACCGTTACACTCCTTTTTCCCTCCCAAGCTAACGACATAAATCTCACGAACACAAAGAACAGGCGACACGGTTATCGTTTCGTGCATTCCGCGATCCCATGGGCTGCGCCCAGGATACATCGATCTGGAAGCGTATCGGCTCGAAAAAGCACGAAGGCCCTTTGATCTAAAACTTTGTCCATTCTAAGACAATCCTAAATTTTAATAATCTTGCACTCAATCAACTCTGCCACGCAACATCTGCTTGTTGAAGTACAATTATTAAGCGTGAGAATTAGAATGCTCGATAAGAGATGTTGTGTCGATTAGGAGTGTCAATGCACCTACACATCTGACGGTTTTAAACGCTCGGACAATTCGCATCTACGAGTCCAGTGACTTCTCGCAGCGGTGCAGAGGTGCGTAAGCGCGGGGACAATATTTGCGGGCGGAGCCGATTTAAATAATTAATCGAATCAAAGCCAGAGTCGATCCGTACGCGGGGCTGGCGGCCTTAGCCCGTCTGAAAACTTGATAATTTCATTTCGCAGGGCAAAGGAAGTTAATCCCAGCGTAACGATGGGGGTAGAGCCGAGGTAAAAGAGGTTCGGTCGGACGGAGGAAGAGTGGAGGGCGTATCCGCCACTTCCGCGGCCGGCCCGGCAAGTGACTTCTGTTTGTTTTGCTCGGGCCACGGTTGACAGGAGTTATGTTTAACTCGCCTTACGGGTGTACCGCCAGGCGGGGAAGATGGAAAGCGCAACGTCCAGGATCTGGATCGCGAGCTGGAAAAGAGGCGCATGCTCCCGCAGCGGCAGGACGTACGAGCTATCGTGGCGTTCGCGAGCCTCATGTTCCAAGTCGATTCCTAAAAGCCTCTATTTAAAAGCATCATCAACGAGCGGTATCGAGTATTCGCAGAAGTATCCTCGTATAATTAAAGTCACACGCCCATATTTTAGGTAGTGGCTCACGTTCTCGAAGGTACGCATTACCGTAATGAGAGCCCCGTAATGTCTGGAAATTTCTACACGCAACCCTCGAATTTCGGTTTGCGTTACCTCTGCAAGACTTTACCCGCTCATTCGCAATGAACGAGCGCCGATCGGCGATTTGGCGTAAATATGAGGCTCTGGCCTCCGCGAAACATCATAGGCGGACCCTGTGATCTCGTTATTGGCACGATTCAAAGCTACTCGAACCGTATTCATGAAGCACGATACCATATAATTGCGACGCTACGCGATACGCTTTAGTCCAGGGGAGCGGCAATTGACACGATTTATGCAAATACCGGTGAACTGCGTCGAGATATGGGAAGGGAATTTCCGGGAGATGGAGCACGAGGTACGGAGCGAGGATTCCCGAGCCGAAGGGAGAGGGCCCATTACTTCCCTGTCCGATACCTTCCAAAGAGCTCGAGAAGACACGAGCCGGCGAGAGGATCGCAGTCAGGAATCGGGATTAGGTATTAAGATGATTTCATCCGGCTTCCTCCCTGAACCTCGGATTAAAATCGTCTCGCGCGAGGCAGAAGTGAAATCTCGAAGCGGGTCTAACGATTGTCGCGATCCAACTTCCCCGACTTATTTCGCTTTTCGCGAAGGAGGAATTAACGAATACTTTCGCGCTCATGAATGAAAGCACAGATTTCCCAACTTTTTGATTACAGCATTTGTATCGATAATGGAATGTTGGACGTAGTAATAAGTCAAAGTGGTGCCTAAATTTATACTATAAACGTATATTATAATTTATGGGTTCAGCCGTTCTTTTCCGCGCGATTTTGTAAACTATAATCTATTCTCTTTGTCCGCCGATAATCCGGCCGGCGTGTAAAAAGTTTCGCCTAAATTTCTGACGCTTTAAAAGTTAGCCGAGCTATACGAGCGGTATTAACTTTAAAAAATGCACACACGAAACCAGCGAGGGGGATATTTATATTGGCGCAATGTATAGCCTTATAGGCCAGAAATATTGCTCTTTGATAACCCTTGTTAAGGTGCACGATAACGCTCCCATGACGTCCGGCAGTTATTCACCACAGTCCGAACCTACTCATATCTGCGTTGCACGTATGCCGTATACGCCCATAACGTCAAGTGTAGTACATTACAATCGTGCAACACGTGGCACTTAAAGTGTTAAACAATAGATACTAGACTAAACGACCGTACCAGTCGATACTGACGGTTAAATAGACGGATAGCCACCGTTGCAGGTTGAATTCAATCCTTAGCTACGGATTATGGATTTTGTCGAACAGCGGAGCGCGCTATGACCACGATCCATTTTATTGCGCTGCTAAATGCTAAATGCCTATTCGCGGTGTTTACAGTGGTCGACTAAAAAGGGGCCGTAAAGAGTGTAAAGGTTTTCGGTCAATCTAAGATACAAAAAGCGTTTAAAGCTGTCAAAGGGAGGGTAAAACCGTGAAGAGGAAAAACTGATAAAACTATGAATTGCACGTTATCGGCAAACACGTACAGGGTACGTGCTTGTGCATACAATCCCCCCGAAAAAAATGTAACTGGAGCGACAAAGGACTCGGGGAGGCAATCGAGGGGCGCGGTGCAGCGGAACGGGAACAAAAAAAAATATTAAAATCGACGACGATCCGAACCCTTTCTCACTTACGGTCGTTAACAGCGAAAAACGGAGGGCAGCAAAAAGCAGCGGACGAAAAAAAGGCAAAGCAACATTCGATGCGATGGATACAAAATGAACGGACGGATGCCTTTCAGCGACACAACTCGACGGGCCGAGTCAAACTTTATTTTCAATTGTGTCCCCGTTGCCGATCTGAGCGGACGTTCCAGAAAAAGTCACGCCGTCAACGCTGCGCTGCATTTTCGTGTACCGTCAAACTGAATCTGCAGGGAGAACAAGATCCCAGAGGCATGGCGGTGCAATTCTGTAAGTTCTGAATACAGAGAAAGTAATCATTCGATGTTATACGCACTTATTATTCAACGTTCGAATCACGAACGATACGTAAATAAAAAAATGTTGAGTGAAAAAGTGACGATATATAAATCTGATTTAAAATTATCCAAGGAATCGAAGTAAATCGATCAATTTTCCGATATCCTCTACGGGGAATTCGAATTTGAACTTGACACGCTGGAACTTCAAATGAATGAAAATATAATTAACGCTTCATGGAAACACGTCCGAAATCGCCGCTGTATTTGTATGCATAGTTTTTGAGCACGTGCGGATAATCGATAACGGAATTGGCTCTAACGCGGAATTGAGCCCCTTGGAAGCGTGTTATAAGCGGAAACGTATCAAGCGCGAGGTACTAAACGCGCACATTGTTGGTTTGTACGAGTTTACCGATGGAAATTAGGAACCTCGGCGTATACGCTTTGCACTAACATCGAGCGCATACCCTCGCCCGAGAATCGCATGCAGCACGAGGTTAAGAACCTAATGGCGGTCCTGGAAACGTTTCCAATCCGCGCGTTGTTCTCAAAACATCAAGGGATTACAAATCCCTCCCTCCCTACCTCTTTCTCGTACGCGCGCAAAACGGTAACCATCGACGGACTTTCACGATTCTTCTTAGATATCGATAAAGTTTTTCGATTCTCATATTTCTACGTCCCAGTGGATGGATGTGCTTCGGGAAGCGGAAAAGGTGATAGATGTCACGCTTTCTTAAAAATCTTCTCCCCTTTTTAGCCCTCCTTCCTTCCCTTTGTGCCCCACCATGGCTCCCCTTCCTTCTATTTTTCTTATTCAATTTCGCCGCACTCTCGTAAAATCTCTCATCTCTAACCCTGACAGCTAACGTCTTCCTTCCTCTCTATAGCTCTCTTTTCCAGCTAACAGTTACTCCGGACCCTTCCATTCTCCCCAAGTCCCACCTTCCCCCTCTTTCTCGACCTCCGTCTCAATTTCGGACGCCGATCGAATTAAACCCTCCGGGCTAAAGGCAGGGATTACCGATGCATATATTTACACTGTTATCCCGCAATGTTGGCCACGCGTACTCCGGAATCAAACCGAGCATTGCGAAGCAAAATTCCAGATTTTACTCTCTTTACATATGAAGGTATACCGCAGCGCAGGAGGGAGAAAATTATTATCTTGTTGCGATATATTCACCGAGTTTCCACAAAATTTCACGTGGAATAAGATGTAGGAGGATAATATATTTGGAGGAATTGTACGTAGCCAATTAACGCGAAGACGAACCGCGCTCTGTAAAAAGCTCGGTATCAGAACTCGGCGTATAATATGGTCTTATTCATCGCCCTCTGAAAAATCGGACGCGTATAATTTTTTTCCAAACGGACCAAAAGTTTTTTATCCCAGGCCCGGGACGAGAATTAAACCCGAAGCGAGCCGTGCGAGATCTTTCTTCTCCTTTCTTTTTTTAGTTTTACACCAAATGCACCGACATGTACCTGACTTTAATCATACCGACTTCCTTTCCCCCGACCACGGCCATTCCTTTTTACCCTTTCGATCCTTCATTCTCCCTACCTCCGCCTCGATGAAGAGCGTCGCTCCACCCAATTCGCCGAGAAGAGCCGGGAGAAGCGACTCCCTACGACGCACGGTGATCAAAGTTTTGAATCTAGGCGAACAAAATTATCGTCGAATAAGCCACGTTCTCTCGATACTTCATCGTTGCACTTAGAGTATTTAATATATGCTTAGTAGTAAAGAAAAAGATTCGACGAAAGGACTGCTTTTTTTTAATTCATACGCCCTCCTTCATTTTTTCAACCGTCGAGCAACCGTTTCTTCATTTTGATGCGGTTATTAATACATCTTCCTAATTAAACGTGTTTGCGAATGATCGGAAAATATTACTTTTGCCCAATCAGAATTAGACTTTTGACCACTCTGCAAGGTGCTCGCGTGGGGCGAGAACCCTTCCCAGTCTGGAGTGGAAGGAGGCAGTGAACGTACGAGGGGGTCGGATTCGACTGTGTGCGAGGGTGTAATGAAGTCGGAGAATCAAGACAGAAATTGAATCCATTCGATTTTACGCCCCGATTGCTTATACCGCCCTGGGCCAGCCGCGCTCGTCTACCTGCGCGCGTGTTCTTTCCGACGCACACATGGACGCTAATAAGCACACGCAACGGAAGGGATACCGACATTAAAGGAAACTACAAGGACGAGCGGCAACCACCGACAATCAGGTTAAGTCATATTAGAGATAGAGTCGGAAGCACTGCCGGCTTGTTTTCCACCGTTTGAGCGAGGGGAAGTACAATTCGAGAAAGGTATGGTTGCCGTCGTCCGCGATACAACGGAAAGATTCGAAATGGTAATTTTGATAATGGAAGCATGAGAAAGGATAGGAAAATTGCGCTTTTCCTTGCTTCGTTAAGGTCGAAAGCGTTGCTCGCTCTTCGGAATTAATTACATTACCGTGAACGAGGTATTTAACATTTTGTTATTCCATGTATAAAACAGAGATGGGATACGAGTGCGGCTTATAGAAAATATGATTACCTAAACGCGTTTAATGAAAATAATCCGTGTTCGTGAAAAGCAGACTGCCGATTCGCGCAATTTTCTTGAAAAAAAAAAGCTCTGTCTTTGCGTATCCCGCAGCGAGCAAGAAAATATCGCGGACCGCGCAGACTTGGAGGAAAACGGGACGTCGCAGCTGCAAAGGGCGTATTTTCGGGAAACGTTGCCTCTCTTCGGCGCTTTGAGTCGCACGGCCATGCATACTTGTAGACACTGCATTCGAGACCGCAGATCTCTCTCCATCCCAAGGCAAACACGGAAACCGCGGATCGTTCTTACCTCGAATTCGAATAAACAACGCCACGGCATGCGGCAAGCTAAACCAAGGGTAGACGATTGTCGAATCTTGGCACGATTCCGAGGTTGCAGGTCGGCCTGCTTTGACGGTTAGTGCACCGCAAGGAATGGATGTGCAAAGACGCGATTAAAAAGCTTCGCCGCGCGAGTTCCACTCGTTTTACGGGCGGAAGCTACGAAGATAAGTCTCCGCGAATCGGCATGCGCCTCAGCGACGTATCGCCTTTAAGCGAGATCGACAAACCGCACGGAATTGTATACTCCGGGCACAGTACCGCAAGAATATCATAAAAATTCACGATACAGGTTGTATGGAATCTGGGCGATGAATTAAAACACTTCTGGAGAGGGCTCGAGCGGAACGTGGAATAATAATGTATATAATGCAACGACGTACTCGATGTAACTTGAGCGGTGCAACGATGAAATTTATATGAACGTAAAGTTCGAAAGTTATAACGTATTCACGGCCCAAGGAAATCGGGTAACTTATTAGGAACACAGTATACCGTATGTTTCCTCTCGTTACTTTGGCGTCAATATTTTCTCAAGCACCTTCGGCTAGCACATCATTGCGGATGGATCCCAAAGGACCGAGTAATGCTTATATCGCATCGTTAGAACCTAAACTCACTACCACTGTTTATTCACCGCTGATCCATCGAAGCGATGCGCCAAGTCCGATGAAAGAAAACCGTGATTTCGCAGCGGCGATAATGTCTCTCTTTCGAGGAACAGTATCGCGGGATTTACGAAATGGAGTAATAAAGGCCCTAAGGTATCCTGGCGAAAGTATTGGTTCGGTTCGGTTCACGTAGCATCCTCGAAAGAAGTAACTATAGAAGGCTCCTGCAATTGTGGGAAGATATCCAATTTTCTCCCGCGAGACGCCGAAAGAAAAACCTTCGCTGGTAGATTTATTTCCAAGGAGAACCCCGTGCAACCGTTCAAATCCTCCTTCTGGAATGCTAAGCAGTTCCATTAATCTCGTTCCGATGATGCTGACTTTTGATCCGACCGTGAATAAACAAAGGGAGATCGAATTCGCGTCGTAAATATCGCCGACAAGGTTGATATCGATGGATTGGGTCAAACGACAATTAATAACGACCGTCTCCCGATCCGTCGTAGACATAAAACGGAAAACTAGCGAGATAAACGACGCGTACAATGTAAGATGCAAGATTTAGTATGCAATATTTAAGCCTCCATACGCACAGAAATAATAAATTCGTGTCTGCCTACGAGGCAATAAATCGATCAATAATAACGCACCGAATTACGCTCTCCGCGTTGATGCCGGATAATCAATACCCAGCGTCTAAGGAGGCTGGAAATAAGCGTGAAGCAAAATATCTCGTGTAGAGTAATTTTAATAGTCCAGGAAAACCACATTCTCGTAGAGGCTACGCGCCAGCGGGTTTGTCGAAAGGCCAATATGCTTTGATAGTGGCTCCTCACCCGAAACTAACTAAATAGAGCAAGCGTTAGGCTCAACGGAGGCGTGGAAAAAAGAGTGCTTTTCCAGGGCCCTGTCAAATCACCAGGGCAACAGCCCAGTGCCGTGACCAGGCCGATAAATCGATAGGAAAGGGATGATAGGCGGTAGAAGGAGGGAGAGTTCATCGATAGCTAGTGTTTCTGATTTCTATTTACCACGAGGCGACCCTTAAACCACGTCCTTCCGTCAGTCAAACCATCGACCTCGAACCCACTTCAATTCCCGATGGGCAGGCAAATAAATTATTTCGATCCCTCCCTCTCCCTCGTCCTTTGTCCCACTTTTCCGTCAAAGTGAAAAGGAAAATTTCGCTCGCGCAAAAAGCAAAGACGGCGTGGAGCCACGATTGGAACAGGTACAGTTATCACGGCCAATTGGACGACATAACATATGCAACAACGCACGAATTCTTTTTTTATTAAGAAATCATAGAATCGCCGGGTAACAGGGATGGAGGTTCCACGGTTTTCCAGACGGCGTGCCCCATGGTGCTCGTCGAGGGGAAAATCCAGGATTTGTCCTCTATCCCCGCGAAGGCTATTTCGAAATGCATACGCCACGTCTAGAAATAAGAGGCTTATGCCAAGCCCGAGGGAGCATCGCTCCGTCGGGAGTGACAGATTTAATTAAGCACGCAACGTTTCTCGAAAAATTGCAACGCAGCCGGTTCAAGGGGCAGAGGGTGAAAAGAGCCGGGGCAGGGGCTGCTGACTACAATCCACCGTGCGAATGGCTCGGCGGCGGAAGACACGCTGACTAGCAGACATCTTCGGGAAGGGTCACGAAAGGGGCCCGGCGCTGCAGCTGCCTTTAATGAGGCGGCCGAGGACACAGCGCGACAGCCGCGGTACAAGTGTCTCCGACAAGAAGGGCGCACCTGCGAGCGTATTCTCGGATAAACAACCTTCTTACGGAGCTACGCCGGTGCGGTGAATAGAGACTCGGACTTCCAAGGGTTGGAGCCCGTCTTCAAATCTCGCTCCTCGGCCCTGGATAATTCTCCGTGTGCACCGTGGTTTTAATGCTTGGGAGCAGGAGGGCCGCACTTTGAAACGGTGGGTCCTGAATCAAACGACCTTAGTACGGGAATAAAGTTATAATTATTGAGCAAAGGGAATAGAAGCAATGTGTCTTAAAATTCTAGCGATAATAATAAGAACGTTGTTCTTCCGCCAAAGAATTAGTTGGATTAGGTTGGTAAGAGTTTTATTATTTTATACCTTAATCGATTTTTATACGCTTACTTTATACTATTACTCGCGATGTTGATATATTATAGGCGATGCTGCACGATTGCAATTATATAGGCGAAGAATAATTTAGTGTGCGTAAGCGTGCTGCGGAATATTGTATGTGCGCAATATCGATCCACCGATGCGGCAAAGGCGAAGTCCGTGGACAAATTGGGAGCTCCTTATTTGAAATAAGAAGAAGGAAGATACGTATCTTTCAAATACACCGCAACCAGCTTTACGGAGAATATCCGAGGAATCCTTGAAAGAACTCTGTACATATCTGCGGAAGAAGTGTTTCCAGACCAAGAACTGTTACATAGAGCACCAGAGTGGTTAGGCAAAGAACATCGAAGGACCTATCTCGATATCCGCCACAAATACGTATTTGCTGTGATTTAAGCGTTTACGATATCGACTACCATGGTCAGCAGCCAACGCGTGTGCGAACTCTGGATTTATTATCTAATTATTTTATAGCATCGTAAACCACGATATATAATAAACTCGCGCCATGCATCGACGTTTGAGCAGCAGTGGCGCCTATTTTGACAAACTTACTCTCAACGAAATAAACGGTTGGCACTTTTAAACGCTGGTTTGATATCGTAGAATCCTCCGCGCGATGTGCAATTCGCAATTCGCGAAGAAGTTGCACGGTGAGTTGCTTCGGGCTTCCGATCAAAAAGGCGAGGCTTTCCAACGCTTTGAAACCGAGGTCATTGATACGTCTGCGGCGTAGATTCTCAACAATCTCCACCCTAGTTTATTTCAAGCCCGGATTCTCGAGTCTCATAAATATTTTCGCCGTTCTAGTGTAAAGTCAAGTCATCCTTTAAGGGAGGGAATACTTTTGATAAAAGTTTTTGACGCTCTACCGCTCGTTCCCGGGAGAACCTAGGAAATGGCAATAGAGAATCAATAAAAGACTTCGGTGCCGTGTTGCTACTTACTCCAACTCGATGATAACTCGAGAATTTCTAAAGTGTTTCTAAAGTTCCGTGCCCCGTAACAATGCTATTTTTAACGTAACGAACCAGCAGCCACGTCAAAAACGGCGCGAGGGCAATTCCTCGCTCCCTCGTGACCGAGCTGTACTGCACTTTAACGTACATGAGATTTTACCCACGACTCGCGTAATCCTAAAGCACGAAACGATCGTGTCCGCGTATAAGTATATAGAAATTTCGTAATTACGATACATATCTCACCCGTATTTTATACGACTTAGGCTCATGCCTGGCCTGGATATTGCGCAAAGTACATGCACGATATCATAAAAAAAACTCCAATACATATCCTATTACAATATTAATTACATAAATCATCTCAATTTGCAAGGGAGTATAACGAATTGTTAAATATATCGATCGATTATATAAATTACTCGTAAGGCTTGCAGGTGCAGATACGTATATCGCAGTTACGGTGATTTGGAATATAGCTTGAAACACTGGATCCCTTGCTAAATGACCTTAATAATTAGTGCCGATGAAATTCTGCCGATCGGACATTTGCAATTACAAACACAACCGTAGAACGCTATAACGACATTCGCATATCTCAACATCGAGGTCGAATATCGTTTCAGCGAGGAGAATATCCACGTTGACGAAGCGCGCGAGATGCATTCTGCAGTTAGATTAACCAGACGTCGGGATCGCCGTCTATCGCAAAGAAATGCACGCTAGAATCCCGGCCCGAGTGTCCTCTGCCCCCCTTATTGTTACAAGAGCAGAGGGGTGAGATACTGAGATAAACAGCGTCGCTTGTTTCGAGAAGGTGGCGCGAAGTGGGGCTTCGGACGGGCCGAGGCTCGAAGTCGGGAGGGAATGTACTTAGGAGGACCGGAGGTACTGAACAAACGTCTCAGCTCTCAAGTCCGCGCGCAAAGCTTCCAAATGAGCTTCTATTAATACTACCAGGGGGGTTTGGCTAATAAGCCGTGAATTATACCTGCGTAGTCTGATTCATAAATCTTGCCTGATAGATCGCATTGTTAATCGAGCCTTTGTTACCCGCCAAATATATCCCTTTATCCGTATTCTTCGAGGAATATTCAAGAAATTCCGATCCAAAGTACCTAACGGAGCGATGAATTTATCGATTTCTGAGGTACATCCCGCTTCTCAACCGAGACGAAGGAATCCTAACGGTTATTTATTATTAACGATGATATAAAAGGCGCGCTGACGAACGTGCTATTTTTGCCTCTGGCATTTACTCGATGCAGACTATAATATCAGCAAGAAAGGCAAAAATATACATCGGCGTATTTACGGTACGAGGCGAACTCGAGCCGTATTGAATCACCGGGTACGATTGCTTTTCCCTTATGAAACATCGATCGTCCCTTGCCCGCCTCTCTAATTTTTGTATCAAAAGGATAATTTCGTATCTCCGCGTTATTCGGCGTATGCATTACAGTATTTGGATACAACAATCGCGTACTTGACGAATCGTAACAACGCGTACGCACCGCGCGCAAAGCCTCAACGAGTGTTAAATATGTAGATCGCATACATGTACTCACTATGAATATTTCGAACGATCCGTATATACAGAGCGCACCGTCGATACTTAATCTAATGTGTGTACCGCAGTGGTATAATGTTATCTTCGTGCGTTTCCAATGGTCCGGCACAATAGTGCAAATTTAATGGCCCGTAGATACGAGTGAGATCGCGAATTTCGATTCGACGCTCCCCGCCTCGTGGCTTTATTAATATAACGGGAAAGCGGCAAGATAATGCCAGCGGGCGCGTCTAAACCATTCTTATCGCGGTGGCTGTCTTTTCAACGGAGAAATATTCAGAAAGAATGCGTCCTACGAGAATGCCGTCATAAACCGTCTGATCTTTCCCAAGTGATACAACACCTCGGTGAGCATTATATCGTCGACGAAACTGTGCTATCCTTCCAGATTACTCTCAGGATTAGAAACAAAAAAATGTCCCGCGAGGATAATACTCCTACACGTTTCTCCGGCAATGAACATTCGACTCAACTCATCTGAAATATTCCTCCAAACCGAGTCTCTGAAAGTTCGCGAATTAACGACCGGATTAATGCCGCGCTTGTACATGGACAAACCTTCCGAATAGAAAAGTACGATACTAACTTTAATAAAAAAAATGTATAAATATACTTTATTATAAAAACAATGTCGATTACCAGACAGGGAATTTATTTTTTTTAATATTCATATTGACTATACTTTGTCCAAGCCAATCTTTACCATTCGAATATCCCTTTACCCAGCATACTTATCTAGAAGCGAAGAAGCGCGAATATTTGCGACATTAATTTCGTGCAATTAATTTCCCCGGCATCTGGTGCGTCCATTTTCTTTTTTTCGTCGCAGAATTTTTAATCGGCATCGAAAGCATCTGCATCGTACATTCCGTAGGAAAATAAAAAAAAAAAGGCAGTTCATACGGCGCGCACTTGGAGATGCAAGGTTCGCACATTCCATGCATCGCACCGGTCACGCTATGCGATCGATGAGATGCGCAAGGCGCATCGATAATGCACCGCGGCACCGTATTAATCAGACAGCAGGCTTTTACGATATTAGCCATCGCTTAGTAATCAATAGGCAATCGGCGGAGAGAGGTGCAACCATCGTCCGAAAATAACAGTTTAGCGCGAATTATGTTGGCGCGCGAAGGAGGATACAGCGGTTTGGTATTTCCGACGGAGGCTTTTGGCCACTTCAAGAATGGCCGGCAGTGAATATTTTAAGAACCCTGCCACGGTAGACAACGGCGATTACTTTTATCGACGTTCTTCTTCACCGCAATGCCCGCCGCTTGGGGAGGGAGAGAGGAAGAAAACGAGCGACGTGATTTCCAAAATGGTTTTGAACCCCAGATTTGTCCGCCACGCTGTGAAATATCGGCGCCAGGTTATTCGAGTACATATTCGAGAATCGGCGATTGTGTAGAGTAGTCAGAGGTCGCCCAAGTGGAATAAAAAACATATCGCGAGAGGTATTCGAGGTTACGGATAAATCGGCTTCTATGACCCGACTCTCCAGACTGATGTTTAAGAATATACCTCGATTCATCTGCATATCTCTCGAACAAAAAAATACCGATTTACCTCTTTAAATCCAATGATAGAAATCCACGAACGACAAGGGTCAAATGTTCAATGAAGTGCGAAGAAGCAGTCTGCCTGTAATTGATACTGGAAATATCGATGTCAGTCTCGACCGAAGTGACGGCTATCAAGAGAGATTGACGTGCCGAATCACCCGAATGAAAATACAAACAACCATTCCTGGATCGATATTGACGAACAAATTTTGTTGTAAATCCCTTCGAGCCTTATTTCTCGATCTCTAACTTTTTACTTTATTTATAAATAATTTTCCGCGTCATCTAAAAACCTGGATTTCTCAGTTTTTTTCCACAGTAAGGATCATTTGCAAGCGAATATAATAGGTATTTGATAAAAAAAAAAAAAATAATGAAGCTCCGTGATTATTTTTCCCCCGCATAGATTTTCGATGATTAATACATTATCCAATCACTCGGAAAACTCCTAATTATCGGAAAAAAGCGTGCGCAAATGACTTTCCTATATTGATTATTTCCCCAGCATGGGATTATCTTGAATATCTTTATTGCACGGATCGACTAAAAAAAATATTACGAATATAAAACCAGTTTCTCAATTTTAACGAATATTTTCGGGCAGCAATTCCAAATTATCAGCTCACTGGAAGGTTATCTCGGTTTATTACCTCGTACCCTAATTTCCTGCCCTACTTTTTCGGACCGTCTCGTGGACTAACGAACAATGAAAATCAGACGGGTTTCATATTCGAAGCGAACGTCGGCGATCAATGCCAAAAATAAAGCAATTCTCTCGAAAAAGGATGGATACCGCTTTCGATAAGTCTACTTCCTCTCCGTGATTTCACCATGAATAAGGAATTCTGACCGTAAATTTTGTTCGATCAATACCAGAACCATTCGACGCACTCAAAACGAAGTTTCTCATCAAATTGCCTAAACATAGAAGGGTCTATTTTTGGAGAAATCTATTCTCTTCGCTCTCTTTCCTATTCATAGACGTGTCTAACCCGCGTAGATGCATTCGGACAATAATCGAGTAACCGAAAATACCCTTAAAAGCTCGCTTCAACGAAGGCGCGTGCCTCTCAATTTTTGAGCACCGTCGAGCAGCGCGCGATGTATAAGACTTCGGAGGTTAAAAGACAAGTAAAAGCCCGACATCCGCGACAAGGGGGTTAGTTTTGAGCGGCGCTCTTAAGATCGCGCGCGGGTACTTCGTCGTCTACCCTCCCGCCACTGTCAAAAACTTTCGGAACGTGGAAACTCTACGCTCGTTCGGGAAACACGAGTCTGTCACAGGAACCAGAATCGAAGGTCGACGGGCGCCGACGTAAGCCTTAGCTTCCAGCTTTGAAACGGGAACTCTCAACGACGGCTGCAAACTTTCCCCAGGGAGGACATTTCCGGTACACCATTGCCGCATCCGGACGCAGTTTGTCCTCCTCCTAATGCCCGTAGAATCCTCCTGCAGGAGGAGAAGAAAGAAGGGGGTGGGGGTGGGGGGGTGAAGAGGGGGGATTCGAGCGGGGAAGGAGAGGGAGACGAGAATCGAAAGGCGGGGACCGGCGGAAACTGGAGTACATCGAGAGTAGATGGAAGATGTCGGGGAGATCTACCCCTTTTTTTCTTTTCCTCCGATAAGATACACGGGCAGCCAGGATGGATGGGGAGGGTGGGGGCGGCAAGGGTGCGAGGGAGGGAGGGAGGAGGGCGGAAAGGCGACGGTCGAGGAGCGGCGCCGATCGGGGACTTCTGATAGATCTCCCTCTTAGCAACTTTTGTCTTTCAGGCCCGGAACCGGCTGCAGTACCTGACGGGACGATTCTGCATACAAGACATCTCCATTTGGACGCCCTTCCCTGCGCGGCCCCATTCGGACGCGCCTCACCCTCGGGCCACCGTCTTCCGTTTCGCCGATTCGCCTTTCCCCGCCCGGCATTCTTCGCTCCTTTGTGCCCTTTGCCCACCGTCCCTCTCCGCCCTCGCCTCCTTGCGCCACCCCTCACCCTCCAGGCCGCCCTCCTCTTTCGCGCCAACCGGCCGAGCCGTTGCAAATAACGCGTCTCCGGCTTTTTCCCGCGATCCGTAATTTCTGGCGCGGTTCCCCTTTCTGGCCGAAGATGAAAACCGCGCCCCCGGCCAGCGAGGGAAACGGGGCCACGGAGCTCTTGCCGCTTTCGATCCTCCGCGAGGTAAATCGCGCCGATCTTCCGTGTCCTCCATCGGCCGAATCTCGTACGGATTTGACTTAACGACTCGTTCCTTTAGAGATCCTCCAACTCTTTCTCCCGTAGACCACGTCCAGAGTTTTCCTGTCAAGTTTAGAGCACCTGTTTTCCTGATATTGGTGTTTTACGAATTCCCTCTTCTTATTTTTGTAGGAATCTTTTATGAAATTGAGTGTTTTGTTATGATGGGACACTTTGGTAGGGATAAATATATGTTGTTTTATGGTCGGACGTTTATTAAGTGAAACGCAAAATACGAAGATACGCGTACCGCGACCGGAAAGCCCGATTTTTTATTTCATCGACGCGTATAAATATCGATAGGAGGATCGTCGAATTCGCGCATTGTGTACGAGCCTCGCGATTTTAATTATTTCTATCGCTCGCCTCGTCCATTCGTTTATGGAGAAAGTCTCTTTATTCGCTATCCGCAAATACACTCGCGCAGGAGCAAATGAATATCTATGGTTCAAACGAATAACTGAAAATTTCGAGCCGGCATCCGCGACGCGCGGGACCTTTAATTTAATAGATTATTACGGATTCCCGGCAAATATCGAAATAAACGAGCTTTTTATTATCAACGATCACTCTTCTTTCCGAACATACATTCGCGTTGGTGTACGTGCCGATGGAAAAGTGATTACGGAATAACGTTACAATTTCCTCGCGGGACGTATATTTGAAAGCGATGCATTATCGAAATCGAGAGCTCGAAGGATCATCTCCGAATGCAAACTTAGGATTAGCGAATGCGATCTCCAGGAGTAACGATCGACGTGATTAAGAGCAGACGGTAGTACCCGGAAAAACATACGATATATACGAGGGGCGTAATGAATCGCAGAGCCGAACGAAAATAACTCCGGATAAATCGACCTCCCCTCTCTTCCCTCTTGACGCGAAATTCTTTAATTCCTAGGAATTCATGCGTTATCCGGCCCTTCCCCTGCCAATAACATTCCAGCCCTTTATAAAGCCCCATTATAATCGGCCGAATGTTCTGGGCAAAGAGGGAAAATCATGTTCCGCGAGCTTCGCGATATAGTTACACGTTTGATGTCTCGGTAAATAAATGCACCGATATGCAGACCGATTTCACGGAGCCGTCAAACAATTTAAATGCACATGCGAAACACCGGAACCGAGGGAAAACATCCGACGAACTTTGTTCTTCGGCTGCAGGTACCTTCGATCGCCGAATAAATTTCTAGTAGCTACTCAAAGTGGTCGATGCTAACGGCGCAACGTGCTGGAAAAAAAAAAAGGTACGGTTTTTTTCTCGGCAACTTTCATCAAAATTCGGAGCACGGTACTCCCCTACGATTCCAAGGATGCCGCTTAACGTCGGAGCGATTATACTCGCGAGCGGAAGCTCGATGCCGCTTAGTCAAAGAGTTAACCCGGGTATCCGATACGTCATTTCTCGGCGCAAAATCGGAGAACAAGGGACGCGTTCCCCATAAGAGCCGCGCCGAGCGACGGGGACAAAAGTCGAGCGATTTTCTGGGAAATTCGCATTCCGCGCGACGGTTACACACAGAGGCCATATCCGAAACTCACGCTACGATGAACCATTCCAACGTCGGGCAAACCGACGATGTGTCTAAGGCCGCAGAGGAGGATATTAGAGTTCGATATCCTCGGGGCTGGGCTATCGATTTCCGTGAGATAGGTCGTCGTATTTCAGTACGCGCCGGGATCGCGATGGAGACCGCGCTCGCGGGAGGGGAAGAGGTCTGTGGGGGAAAAGTCGATGCACGGGGATCAAAGTTCGCGCACAAGGGTAGCTTAACTCGTGTGTAAAAACAGAAAAACGGGGAGGAAGGCCTATGGCGCGTCCCGCATATATACCCGCGCGATCGATCTTAGGGCTAGAAATACACGGTGGGGAGTAGACTAAATGGGGAGCTACAAAGAGGAAGTAAGAATCTAGGTCTTCGATCTTACCCCGCTCCCTGCTCCCCCGCCTTCGCGGGATATGGAGAAATTTATTAAGTCGGACTTCAAAAGGAATTTTTTCCCGGACGCATTCTAATGGCCCCTTCGCTCGCTCATACGCTCAAAGTGTTCGGCCGGATGAGCGCGCGGAGCCAAGAATAAAAGCCCTGCGCGATTGTTTCGTTGGCGCGAGGGTCCCGAGTTTGTTTGACAACCGAGAAACGCGCGCTTTGAATGGCGGTCCGCCGTCGGTAATCCAGTAGCGTGGCTCCTTTTTGCTGAACTTGCGAGAATATTTTGCCGCTGCAATAATGCTTGCCAGCTTGTTTTTCTTCGCGACATCGCCGGTAAAAGTGGCTCGGCCTGGGACCTAGTATTCTAACTGGGTTACAAATATCTAAGGCTATGTCGCGTGCTATAGAAAAAACTCCAGATACGATAAACGGATATTAGAACCCCGTTCTGAACTTTATATATCGCAACTTTCATTCATTACCGAACCCCTTTATTCTCTTGGTTGGACCTCAGGAACGCGTGGAATTTATTGCGCGCAACTTTGCAAGTATGCGTGATGCGGGGGATCATTTTTAAATAACAATCAGATATAAACGTATTCATCCTGTTCTTTCCACTTGATACGACACAAATTGCCACGGCTTCTTTCGCGAGTAATAAAAAATACGGAAATAATTCTATTCGTACAAACGGGTGCTGATTTGTCAAAAATCGCAACAAGTTCGCGTGGCGATATACGCTTCGTTCCAAAGTGCCCAAATTACACACGGAGACACGAGCCAATGTAGAACTACCACGGCATTACCATTCGATTACTCTGTGGGACAAGTATTAATAATAATAATAGAATTTTCAACGGAATATTATTTGCACGGCTAACGAGTAAAAAAAAAAATCCACAAAACCAAGCACAAGATTGCTCCGCACTAACTCAGTTTCAGAGGTAGAAGCCCGGTGAATAAGCGCGGAATGGTGAACGTTAAGCTACTTTTAGGAGCAATAACGGGTGAAAAATAGAGGATGTTTCAACCCCGAGTTACTCGTGGGTGCGATAACCGGTGAAAAAATACAGGTCGTTTCATACATTTCGCGATCCTTCACGATGATTTTGTTTACGCGAACTGGCACGCCCTCATTTCCACGTGGAGGCTCGTAAAACGACGGGGCTCGTTTTATTTCGCCCGCTCCAGGCGCGCATGTGGCTGCTTTTTCGTATCTACGTAAGAAATTGTGGCTCGCGTGCAGGCTATCGGTAGGGCCGGCTATCCGCGGCAGGCGCTGAATTATAAATAAAAAATTGTTTTACATAAGCAACACGGCCGTCCAGCTTTTGCGGATCGGGGCCACTGCGGCCCACGAAAAGCCTAACGACATTTGCGTTGGGCGAGCGCTCAGAGACGTGAGGATATTGTCAATGCAATTGTAATAAAAATACGTTCTGGCGCTTCGAACGTGTTATTTCACCTCCATCCGCGCCTTACTATGCGCCGCCGACCGATCGACCAATAGCACGGATAGGGACTAATTTTAACGGAATGTGAGATCGCTTTGAGGTGGATTGATTTATCTGTACCATCCGGTTGCTCTTGGTTTATACATTTTTGGTGTCATTAATCGAACAACTTTGTTCGTCAAACGTTCCGTCGAATTTTTGTATGAACAACATCCTAGAATAACAATTCTTGCAATGTTCGCGCATGAAATTCCATCCATCGTCCATGAATCACGGGACGTTTCCTAAAATTAGGATGATTTCACAGTGTAATGTGATATACGTTATGAGATAAAATTAGCGCTTATTATATGTACTGCAGATGTAATAGTTATTCAAACTACACACGGGTATAATTAATTCCATATTCGGGTATTAACGCAAAATATATGAACGCAACGCTACGGAATAATAATATCATGGCAAAATATTGTATTCAAATATGCATTTAAATTACATATGCATATTACCGATAGAATATTCGACTATTAAAGTAAAATTGACAAACGCTAGGCTATTCGCCGAGTTACGAGAATTGGACGTAAAAATAAATAACGTAAACCTATGTTTTTATCCACGCTTTTTCTCTTAATGTAGTTTGGATTACCACAGACCGAGGTTTATTAATTTAATTTTTAATTTAAATTTAACTCTTAAATTCATAACTTTTAAACGATGGTGCCACACACCAAGTGGTCGTTAACCAGCACATCCAAGTGGATATTGCGGTGCTCGAAAGTTCATAATTACTTGATTTCAAAACGATGTTATTCCTATCGGAAAAAATTCTAACAGTGCTATTTTCATATATATTTCCAGCTAAAAAATATCCAGTATTTGGATAGTGATTTACTATAAGACCAGATTATAACGATCTCAACGCATACTCCGAGCAACGACAGGATTATTCGATTTATATTCACGATCGTTGCAAAGCTTACAAGCGCCGTAAAAAATGAGGATAAATAAAAAAAAATCACCTTACGGCGTAGAATTCTTTATTGACACCGAGGAGTGGCAGCGATACCTCGTTACTCTCGATGGATACGCATCAGGAGCAGCAGTCGGATGGATCGATTCCGGTAGCCCTAACTGCCTCATAACTATGGCGATCGACCGAGAACCTCTCGGGGTTGAAAGACCCCATCGCTCGAACTGCAGGCGACGCAATTAGACGAAGCATTACGTTCTAGACGAGTACATCGCGGTCGATCGAACGCAGGATGATAGGAAACGATTTAACTTTTACATGACCATTTGGTTACAAAAGAGTCCGACGTAGCAGCTCTCGTTAAACACGAACACCCGGAAGCGTGTAGCCATAATATCGGTCTCGCCTATAAATACGCTTTTAACTTGCACCACAATACCATGGATTACGAAATTTATCAAACTTCCTACTTTATCCTTTTCTACTAGACATACACGTACGGAAAACACCAATGCGTAAATTGTCACAGGTTACAGCATGAAAAACCCGGCATGAATTCTCACCAATTTTCCGTTTCCGCCCATCGATAATTATCGTCCAGAGAAAGAGGATAGACATCGATCGGAGATAAAGGTGGAGTAATAATGTATATCCGGAAGCGTCGAGAACATGTATAATACGTCGGGTGGCACTTCCCCAAATGTTCGGAAAGCCACTTGACATATTTCAGCATTTCGGTGGGGCGCATTACAAATGCACTTTTGAGGCCGCGATTTAAACACTTTTTGTGGAAGACCATTCTGTCGCGTACACCGAAATGCCTTCAGCGGCAAGGCAAATGCCGGATCGAAATAAATGGCACGGCTTCGCCTTGTAAAGCCGAAAATAAAAGAACAAGGTTACCGCGAGTGCACACCGCGGACAGGCATCCGTGTTCTCTCGATGGAGACACGACGCTAGTGCGCCAATTCCTGCTCCTTGGCCTTTCCAGGGAGCTCGATTAAATCGATGCCGCGCGAATGTAAAGGAGAAAATCGCTTGTCGTACGCTACAAGACTTTTCCCCCACTCCAAAGCCCCGCTATAAAATCTTTCGGGGATCAAGGAGGGTAAAACTTCCGGTTATGCAATTCGAAGTTTCGAGTTGGCATTACGATAAAATTCAGAACGAAAGTCGCTCTTACGTAAAACTCACTTGCACGTATAAAATACGGTGCAGGACTTTGGAAAAAAAAATTTCCTTATTCCCTCGCCGAATCCAAAGGTATTTTTAACTTTGGCACATTTGATCTTTCCCGAAGGGAGGGAAAGTAATATTTCGTACAATATAGACGTCCATGGAAGCTCGAAAAATTTAAGATATACGATCGTGCAATGTGCTAAAGAGTAAATCTCGAAGAATTCGAACCTAGGGCCGATTACAAAGACGATGCGACTTTGTATCTACGGACTGTACATCGATTATCCCTATGCCTATCGCGCGAACAGACGTGCCCTAAAGTTTCGTGCAATATTTCAGCACGATTATCAAAGCGAATCACGGCCAGGTATAGGCGCGACGCTGAAGGAAGGAACAACAATTGCTAATCCTTAGAATCGCCGCACGAAAGGATAGAGAGCGACGAGGAAAGGAATGCCGGCAAATTGCACCACGGGCGCCCTTTCTCCATAAGGTGATCGTCAGCTAAATAATAAAGCTGGCGCGTATATAGGTGGTTCCCATACGGCGCTCCTGAATAAAATATTTCCGTCTGCCGGTTCCCAAGCCCGGCTTGTAAGGCCACGCGGGGACGAGTGGGGAGGGAACGTAACTTTGACGAAACTTTTCCATGTTGTTTTCCTCCCTCTCGTGTCTCCGCGTTCTCCTGCCTCTCTCAAGATTAGAAAAACGTCGCTCCTCCTCGAGACGTTCTTTGCGTTGAGCACCAATCGACAACCAAGAAATGTATTCCCGACGACTCTCGCCGCTTTCTTCCCACTTCCCTCGCCACGCACCCTTTTCTCCTCTTAGTCTCACCCTATGTACGCCATATGACGCCTATGCAACATTCGCCCCACGAGGAGCCGTGTGTCATGTAGTGAATCGAAACTCGGATCTTCGCACCAAGAATCCGAGTTGAAGTTCTCCCTATCGTTAATGAGTATTTTACCCTCGCGTATTTTTTAACATTTATATTACAGTTACGGTTAATTCGAAATGCGCCTTATATTAAATCTATCGAAGCAGTTTAAGGGATTGGTTTAAAATTTCTAGAAAAATCTTTGATAATGACAAGCGCTTTACTGCGTTATTTCTTCCTTGTCTTCCTTTTTTTTCGACACACACGCGCATATATAAAATATGCTTGGGCATGTGTAAATAATAATCGGTGATTCTGGCTTTAAAACGGTAGTTTCTAAGATAAACGACGTTACCGGTTAATGTCGAAAGCCAAACGAACAAACACATCTCGCGATAGTCCAATAGGTTCATGGCATATTGATTTCCAAACATCCTCTACCGCGCAACTAAAATTGACGTCCTCTAAAACTCACGGCCGACAGAAACTTTCGCTCCAAAGGCAAAGTACCTCCCCTGAAGTTCGGATAGTTCTTCGAACCATGCACGGTCCAGGAAAGTAAATATTTACACCGCAAAACTAATCGGAAGTAAATATATGCACAGTGTGTTGGCCGTATACCGTTCCACGGTTGTTTCTTCTTTTCAACGAATCAAAAAACAAATGCCACGACAAAACACCGGTTTCATTATACAATACACTTGCGATTAAACATCGAGAATAATAAAATCGGTCATTGGATCTACGTTAAAAATGCGTAAATGTAAAATTCAAAGCAACGCAACTGATCGTTTAGCGCCATAGGTTTGTGGAATGAAACGAAGAGATGGAGGAGTGCGAGGTTATTTCGCACTTGTGAAATCCATAATCGGCGACAATTTTCATAGAGAAAGGCAGCGGATTCGTTGTAGGGGAGTCGAGCTGTGCGCGTGTAGAAGATTTTATTCGATTCCAGATACGCGGACAGTGTTTTTCGAAATCGCTTTTCGGTACGTCAAAATGATGCACGGCTCGCATGCATTTTACGAATGCGCTACACGAAAACAAAAAAAAAAACACGCTCCCTCGTGATAAAACGCGTCCAACGTGTCCACCAGAGTGATGGAACAAAATCAAATTTTGGTGCTCGCCTGGGACGCGAGCTGTAAAATCTCTGACAATTCGCAATGTGTATGCACAACCGAAAGAATCATCCGCGAATCACGGATGACACGAATCGGCGACGTTTCACTTTCGACAGCTGGGACAATCATCCTTGCGCAATGTTCATTTTTCGCCACGGACGTGCAATATGTAGCGTCCCGATTGCAGCCTCGTTTATCCGCGATAACGCGCCGAACGTGCTCCATAATTACTTAATCTGCCATTTCGATCCCAACTTTGACCATTTTTTAAATCGTTTTCTTCCCCGGCATTTATCATTTTCCACCGACTTTTGACACTTTTCCAATCTCTTCTGGCAGCATCGATCGCGCACGATTTTTAAACATGAAGGATGGTTTCATACATTTGACAAAGTCGGCCAGCGCGAGTAATTCGAACAACGATCGATTAAGTAAAACGGATTTTGAAAAATCGCTTCCAAACGAGATGGGAGAATCAGTCCACGATATACCGGAGTTTAGCGCTGTGGCGGATTTCCAGGCAGCCGCTATCTAATTACACGAAGCCCGAAAGCCGTCATGCGTTAGCCAAAGGACGATCCACGGAAACTCAATTCGTGCGATGATGGACGGGCACGCGTCTCGCAAAGTTGAAGACTTAATAAAGGCTTTCCCGTAATGGGCAGCCTGTGACGTGAGAGAAGGTCGAACACCGGAAAGGGACTGGAAGCGGGCCGTGCGCAAAGCCTGGACTACTACCGGTGTATACTTTGCGTACACGATGCCCTAGCAGCGTGTGCTCCCGGGGGAAGACACGCGTAAAATCCAACCTGAAATTAGAATTTTCATCCCGGCCCCAAGGCTAATTATACTTTTAATCTAAATTTAAAATAGCGTCAAAAATTTAAAAACTACCCCGCGCCAGGGCAAATTTAAACAAGTCCGACGATCGGCTACCGGCAGCGCCGCGATGTTTCACGCGGCGTTCTATGTCGCTTTAAACCATTCCGTCATCCCGTTGGACGCTACAATGTTAATAACACGTCTCGGCCCTACCAGGAGACCGTCGTGTAATAACGGAGGAACCGATAACGTCGTCCTGGAACTGAAAATAGATCGTCGCGTACCCCGGATGGGGAATATTAAAAGGAGCTTCGACGAAAATAAACGCTAAAGAGCGAATTGTTAAAAGCAAATTCGACTCTCCGGTTATAGAAAGGTTCGATCAATTTTTTCATTCCTCGTTGACATATCGAAAGCGATAGAAACGATTAAGCAGTTTCTTTTAGAAGTAAACGAGTATCCCTCGAGGTACTCCGATATACGTAAACTCCAACGCGAGCTGCCGCGAAATAGATAAAATTTCTCGAGCCGCGAATGGTCGAGTAATCTCTACGGTGGAGAGGTATAGCCAGAGGGTTAACGCCCCTCTCCTTCAAATCGCCCCTCCATCCTGTTGGGGACGCTATAATATTAATAACACGGCTCCACCCTGGCCCGCTCCTCGCGTATAATAATCCAGAAGCTGACGTCGTTCCCCTGAAACTGGATCCGGCGTGATGGACGGGCACGCGTTCGCCGAAGTTGAAGACTTAATAAGGGCTTTCCCAGTAATGGCGGCCGGAGGGTAAAGAAGCGCGGCCAGAAACGAAGGTACGGTGCGGCACGTTGCAGCTTGTGTACACGTCCCTCTCCTTGTAGAAGCACCGCGGGCATGTATGATAAAACGCTAAAAGGGCACGTAGTCCTGAATAAAGGAGGAAGAGATGGAGAGAGAGAGAGAGAGAGGGCAATTGCGTCTTGCGCAAACGGCTAATAGAATTAGCGAAGACGAGTTTCTTACCAGGCACCGTTGTGGGCGGATACTTAATGCCGCGCGTTAAGTCCCGAGGACGACGACGCGACCGCCGAGAAAATAACCGGCGAAACGAGTTTCGAAGATGTTACGACCTCGCGTTTCGCGGTGCGAGGAAAGGCCAGGATGCTGTGGCGGATGAAGGCTCGGACCTCCGACTGGAAAGACCGAGTTCAAACGCCCGCACCTCACCTCCGGAGTATTTTCCATGCGGTATGTAGGCCGCAATTCCGGTCATTCGGAGTTCACCATAAGCGTTTGAGCACCGCGCCACGCGACCGCGATGATCCTGTTTCGCGTCGAAAAGTGCCGCGTCCGCCTACGGTGGGTCAACTGGCGTTACACTCCACCTCACTCGCACACCTTGGCTTACTGAACGATTAGGTGTTACTAAATCGAAGCGTTTTATAATTATTCTTTTTTTATTAACCGTTCCAAACGTTGTCATGCGCAACTTCCTTTCCAGAATTTTCTTCGATCAACGAGGCACGAGTTTTACGAGAAACTGAGAAAACGGCGTATGAACGAAAAAAAAACAGTGGATTATAAAAAACAAACCAAGTACTAATGAAACGAAACGATCCTCACGCGTGTAGTTTTACATAAAGCATCGTTCCTAGGTTTACGAAGCGATACGAGTGTATGCTATCGTAAACATGCTATCGCAACAAAAGATAAAATAAATCTGCGTCGATACTGAGAAATACGTTCTATGCTCGCGGTTCTATTGTAAACACTTCGCTCGTAATTTATATGAGCTTCCCAATTGGAGCCCATACTTCTGCTCGAAACGCGGAAAACCGTGCACAGTGGACCGTTGCAAATCGCGCCAGAAACAATTTGCTACGGTAACCTCAGCCGACTTCTCGCTACCACCGAGATATTCTAATTAGCCGATACCTATCCGGCGATATGCAGTTCCACGCAAGTTTCCTCATAAGCCGTAGTAATTTCTCAAGCGCGTCGTAAGACATTCCGGTACACCGGCTGCGTATGCCCAGAAATTTTTTACGTCCCCGCGAGTTTCGGAACAGCGCTGAATCGGCGACAGTGCCCGTAATTTTCACCGGCGACGCTCGAGGGCCGAAGTAAAAATTGTCCCGATGGCACTCGGCGCGTAAAATTTACGACGCTCGAAAGTCCAGTCGAGATTGACATTCGTGTCGACGTTTAAGTTTAACCGTAAGTCGGCCGAATCCACTTTACTCCGAGCTAAATCGTCGACTTTCTACGTTGAGCGCCCTTCGTTACAATTTCAGCGATAAAGCCTGGACAAACGTTTTTCTATTTCCCGGTTTATTCCTTTCGTTTGTACTTTAACCTCGCTTAAACGATACTTGAACTCGATAATTGCGAATATAGACGTAAAGAGAGGTACGATTTTAACGAGTATTTCATATTCACGATGCACCTGAATTGTATAATCGATCGATATAAATATCTAAATTACTACCGCTGCACGACATCTCGCGAGATTAGTTTCTCGTACGTTCTCTTCGATCCGCAAAGGTTATCCAAAGATTTTGTGGAGTGCAAGCAAGATTGAAATACATCTGTTCTAATGAAATTTCCACATCTATGCCCAGAGACGGACATTTTATCCGTCAAATTATCCGATAGAAACTCGTAGCGAGGATGCCAAAGATAGTTCCCATCTGCGTAAAAAGTCGATGCCGATAATCAAGGAAACGGGCAACTCGATACACTTGCTTGGGACAGAAATGAGGGGAAGGGGGCGCGAGGAAGTCGCGAGACAGGTGTTTCGACTCTTCGTAGCCGCGCAAAACTTTGCCGGCCGAAAGGACAGCGCGCGCGCGGCATTATGCCGACAAATTGTACGTCGGTGGGCGTACATACAGTAAAGTCGCGGGTATGATTCACGAGTACGCGCGGAGGAACTCGCGCTGAACAAGTTTACGCTCGTTACGATAAAACAATTGGGTAGGAAGGGCGGGGAAATGTGCTTTCGGCCAATGCGCGGGGATACAGTACCGCATTTACGGCAAACGAGCCTGAACGATGCTCATGCATTCCGCCCAAATTCACAAATTGTTTCGGCCTCGGCGATCGAACTGTTTTTCCGCCCTCTTCTACTTCGCCCCCACCAGCCTACTCGATTTCCCCGCGCTCGCGACCATTTTCCACGCGCGCTCCGTCATCCTCCGACGATCTCGAGATACCTCCGGCCCAACCTGGCCAGACCATTTTAATTTCGACGGCAGAACCATTCCCGAACCGGCGTTATTTCCTCATCCTTATTCCATCGCAATCTCATCCAGGCCAGCGGGTATATTAAGAAGCTCGTAGCCTCGAAATTGACTTCCAGGCCGTTGTTTCGCTCAAACCGAGAACACGCACGGCCGCCCTCCTCCTCTTTCCAATTCCGTCGCTCCTCCTCGTCGCTCCTGGCTCCTGCCCTACACGCGTGCACGGTTAAACGTCTATGGGGTTCGGGCGAAAACGTGCACGTGCAAAGGATTCGCCGCGATGGGATGGGGGAAGCTGAGAGGTAAAGGATACGTCTCGGTCTAGGTCTGTCTCTCGCCATTAACCTCCACCCTCCATTCGTATCCAGTGACGTAGAAACGCTGCGCGACGAGCCCGTGCGGAACTACGAAATTGCTTTACCGCCCCCACGCGAGGTCTTTAATTTAGTTTACTATCAGACTGCAGCTCCTCCACTCGCGCTGCAAACTTTGCGCCCGCTTTTTCACTTGTACCCCGCCCGCCCCCCCCCCAACCCCTCCTCGACCCCTTGCTCGCCCTTTCCTGGATCTTTCAACCGAGAAACGTACTCGGTGAAGAATTTTAGGGGGAGCCTTCCTTTCCGCGGTTTTGGCGTGAAACCTTCTTTCGAGGGAAAGCACGTTCCGAAGAGAAGGCGCCGTGGTTTAGCGACGCATTTTGATCCGTGGAAGAAGGTGAATGGCTTCGGTAATTTTTTATTTGTCAATACCGATCGCGCGAAAACTCGTGGCAAGAAGAGATCGACTATTTTACTATGGACGATTTTACAATGCGTAATTCGGGCGGGTATTGAACAATGGAAATTGCCAAAAGATCGCGTACGGATGCGTCTCGATCCTTCGAAAATTTCAATCGTCTCGCGCGCGAAGAATTTTCTCTCTTACTTTGCAGACTGGCGAATGTATGTTTCGCGGTAAAATAGGATACCCTGCCTCAGCTGCGTTCACCCCCGTTCTATAGCACGGTGCATCGACGTGTACGGTGTCTCCTATTTGCGGAAGAACGTGTTAGCCTTCCGCGGGCGAAAATCCTCGACCTGGCGTCCTTTGTCTGCCAGGACTGGCGGCTTATACGAGGGTTCGCTGAAAGGAATTACCGACGATGAAAGGAAGAGGAAGGAACTTGTCGACTCGGCGACTGTTTCGCGAACGGCGAAAAGTCACCGTCTCGATTTTACCCGAGGTAATCTCCTCCTCCCTTTCCTTCCACCGCCACCTCTCCTTCGCGCCCCTCGACGCGAGACTCAAACGTCGAGGTTTGGCAGCGCCTCTCGATCACCACCACCCCCACCCCCCCTCTTCGTTTGCCCCGGGACGTAAAGAGGGCCTTTTCACTGACCGATTCGATATCGTTACCTCGTCCTTTTTACTCGTACCTCCTCAATGGAATCTTATTCCTTGAAGCGATATGTACGTAGTGAAATGGTGCTGGTAAAAGTATGGTTTATTAAAATGTGGAAATATATGGAGAGAACTATTGGAATTATTGGTAATAAAGGGGAGTATAGAATTGGACCTCGTAGTTTTTATCTCGCGATCAAATTCTCTATCGAACGCTCGAGTCGCGAAACGCGACTTATGCCTACGTATACTGTCTTATATGTTAAACTCGCCATCCTACTCCATATCCTTGTTTAGGGATTTTTTTTTAGATTAATCCTCTCCTCTATCGTTATTTTATTATTCCCCTCGATCGGACTATTTTGTTCCCCGGCCCGCTCTATAGAAATCTCTCGATCTTCCCCGGCGATTATTCGCGAGCGACGAGAACTTACGCCGCGGCACACAACGAAGGTGATTGAATATTAAAATTTGGGAGACCGGCCGGTAGGGGCGCCATCCTTTACCACTTGCTTAAGTACGTCAGCCCCAGAGGCAGACGAGCGTGGCTCTATTTAGCCGGCGCCACGGGCAAAATAATTAATGCAAATGTACCGGGGCGCGGAATCGGAAGATAATAAAGCTATCGCCGGTCAAGAAGAGTACTTTGCGGTAATGCCGCTGAATTATGCGCGCTCCCATGGCAATTCCAACCGCGACGATGACCGCTAAGAACGTTCGTTCGAGGTTCGCGTAATTCTTCGAAACTCTCCAGGAGAGGATGCGGACCGAGAGGAAATTAATTGCCCGATACCGACCAGAAACGTATCGTTCGCATCGACGATGGCATCCTCGAGCGGTTTTGCATAATGCATCGGCGAATAATGCGGAGGTAAGACGAATAAAAGACAAATTGCGGGAGAAAAATAGAAGAACAGCGGGATGGCGAGTAAGAGGGTCGCTGGACGGAATAAAAAGGCGAGAAATAAGGTGCAGGGGAGTTAAAGGATGGCGCGAAGGGGGGAGAGAGAGAGAGAGAGAGAGAGAGAGGACTACTGAACATTCAAGAAGCAAAATGCCGAGTAAATCGCGTATTATGGAAAGCAACGACTCGGCGAGATCGGAATTTTTCAGCAGTTTCGTGAAGGAGCTTCCTAGCCGGGGGTTAAGAGTGACGGAACATGCGACGAGGAATCGACATTGGAAGCTTTGCATAACCACGGCGCATATCGAGGCGCGGAAGGAGAATGCGATCCACCTATGCGAGGGCTATTCGAGCACAGCATGTTCCACCGCAAAATATCGGCCCGAACAAGGCCAGAATGTTGGGTCAGAATGCCGAAAGCTTGACCCGGAAAGGTTAATGGAGCAACGACACGGCCCGGACGGTTTCCGTATTCGTGGAGCGCGCTTCGTCGACGTCTCGTAAAGAGCGATCTTTCTATTCTAAGAAGCCGAGGTGAATAGGAGAACCGTTGCCCCAAAAATGTCTCGCGCTAAAAAACTTTGGACGTGTACTTACAGCTCGTGATAGCAAAAGCTCTTTTGAGGGTGTCGGAGGACTTTCTCCTTGGTACTGGACATAAGAAAAAAATAGTTTAGAAGCGTCGACAATAAATTTACGATAGGATTCGGGGACACGTCGGAGGGAAATAGCGGCACAAAAATACGCGCGATCCGTTGTTCGATGGCGAAGATAAATTAGCGCTTACGTAACTCGGGGGATGGTCGATGCATCGATGATAAATTCAATATCCACGTATCGGTAAAAATACACGCATCGTATGAGAAAAATGTCGAATGGATAGATATATCGTATTACAAGTTTAATCGCACTCGGCCAGGATAACGCTTGACTCTGAGCTTTCGCGAACGTAAAAGGAAAATTCGTTCAACCTTAACGGACATACTAGTCGCAATAACTCGCACGACTTTACGGTCGGAAAACAGAGAGGCCTCTTTCTCTCTCGGCCCTCCTTCGCTTCTTTCGGAGCACATGTCATACGCAAAATGCATTCAGGAGCGCGAGTCAAATAGAGCCGGGGCAAAGGGAAATAGCATGACCGGGGTGGACTGCAGACTAGATACGTGCTTCTATTTGATCAGGTAGAGCAAATACGATATTTTCTCACGCGCGCATATATAGCCCGCAAATTCTGGCGATGCATCGGTTTACTCCGATGGCTCGATATTTGTTCAACGTCCGTGGACCTGCGGTTTTCACGTTAAGAAAAAATCGGGATGGCCACGAAGGGCATATCGAATCGCTAAACGTCATGATTAGTCGGGTCAAACGAATGCCGCCTCCCTCCAAAATACGTATCTCAATTCCAAACCGATTAGGATTTATCGCGATCCACAGCTCCGCGCATCTTTACGTGGATCAGAAACAACGTCGAGAGAAAATCCAACGATGTTACAAGGATATAATAGCGAATCGTATTCGTAACTATTCTCGACGCTCTCGGAGCATAATAAAATCTATACAGTGCCGAACGAGCGATCGAGGACCGAAAGCCGCGCCTCGTTCTCGGCGCTCCGACGTATAAAGGATATCTTCCACGGCCTCGCAACGAGGAAATATGGCGGGTAAAGGGCCGTGGATGAACGCAGGGGGGTTTATAGACCGGCGCATCCCCGCGGACGCGTACAAAGGATGCAAAAGCGTGTATACGGAGAAACGTCATTAATCAGTCAGATCAGCGCCGCCCGGCGTTATCTCGGACAATTTGTATTTCTTACGAGGAGTAATCCGCGCACTTTCTCACAAAAGATCGGCCGGCCGCGACCGAATCGATCCCCCAGCCCCTCTCCGCCTCCTTCCACCCTCGATCCCGGACCTCTTTCACCCCCCCCCTCCTCCTCCCCCTCTGCGCCCCCACGACACTCCTACAGCGATGTCCCGAGATGTTCCGCGAATCGAGAACGAGATAGAGAGGACCGGAGGATAGCCGCGACGAACCGGATGCGCCCGCCGGATTTTCCATCCCCCCCCCCCTCTTCTGGAGGACGAGATGGTAATTGGATAAGTTAATTAGCTTTTTGGATGAAACTTTGTCGAGCTTTTAGACGCTCGCCCCCTCCCCCCTCTCGCTTCCTCCTTTTTTCCTCCTACCCTCCTTTCAGCCGCCGCGGCGGCGTACTTCATCGTTGTTGTGCCCGCCGCAACGCGGATGCACGCTTCCTTTCGCGGTGAAGACGTGAAATAAGCGCGAGAGCCCCAAGACCCGTTCCTCTCCTTCGAGCCCCCCCCCCCGCCTCCTCCTCGCCCCCCGCGCGCCCTCTGACCCTTAATTGAAGCCACAACACCGTCGAGTCTACGAGACGTCCTTAATGCAACCGGGCTGCGTCACTTTAATTGAAAGTGCACGGATTTCCCTGATAGCCGCGGCTCTGCGTCCCAAAAAGAGTGCGGGGCGGGGGGAGGGGGGACTGAAAGCGGGTATTTACCTTAAATGTACGCCTCGGAGGCTCCCGCGGAATACGAATGTATCCCGCGCATTCAGGTGCGGATACAAAGGTCAAACGGTCTTTGGAAGGAGATCCGCGATCGAGCGTTTCTTTCTCCGTCTCCCAGGTTCTCTCTCTCTCTCTCTCTCTCTCTCTCTCTCTCTCTCTCTCTCTCTCTTTTTTTCCTCGCCGGATTAAACGGTTGCCCGGATTATTTATTCCGGATGCAGGTTCGACGGAGGGAGTAGCGTGTAATCTGCGAGAGAGATAATTCGGAGGAAAGTTTCGCGATAGTAATTTTCTTGCGCATTAACTCCGGAAAGCAATGCTAATTTCCGACGGTGTTTTAGGAAGGAGGAAAAAGCCCGAGAAGAATTACGGTGGAGAGTGATTGATCATCGCCTCGGCGCGCATAGCGAACCCTTGACCGATAGAACGATAAGCTTTGTGAAATACTGGTCGTTGGGGAACGATTAGCGATCGAGTATCTTTTTCTTGGCGTTTTTCTCGCGGCTTCTTTGCTCGAGTTAATCGATCTGTACCTGAGATAACGACTCTACGGTAGATTGTATATTCGGTGTGCGAAGTCGCGGAGATCCTCGAAGAAATATTTGTCAGTTCGTCCAAAGAATAGCGGAGAAAGTTCTGCAAATATCGCCCCGGGTATTAGATCCCGATAGTGGTGCAAATTACTAACGGTGTTTTAGAAGAAACTTGCGAAAAAGTACGACGAACATGGCCGTCTTTTATGATTAATAAACTTTTAACGAGGGAATTTATTCTGACTTAGCTCCATCCCCTCCCCCCCCCCCTCGCCGGAAGGTGAAATACCGCGGTACTTTATAAAGTGTGCCCGGAAAGATTCTCCGATTAAACTACTTGTAATGCGTGTAGACTTATTATGAGAAAAGCCAATGAACAATGTACCGGATAGAATTTTAAGGTTCATGGCGGGGGAAAGTACGGAAAGAATTGCAAACATCGCGGTCGTTTTGCGCGGACAAAAGGCGATGCGGAATACTTTTCGACGCATGATTTTCGCTTAAAATACGAATCACCGGTCCGCTCTCTTGTCCTTGATAAAGCGCTTTGAAATGGACGGTCTTTATTTTGATAGAGACAGCTAAGGCTTTGTCCGCACCATCTCAATTACAGCGTATTATAAAAACTCAACGATGGAGCCCGAAGCTCTCTCGTGAAAAAGACCAATGAAATATGCAGCACGCGAATGAGTAGCGAGGCGGAAAGCCAAAATATGAAATGAGGTAGAGAGGACGATTGAGGCGGAAATACTCTACGTTACAAACCCCTTCACGAGATAAAATATGATAATGAAAGCGATGGCGATTAACAAATTTTGTAAATTTATTCCGTACGATCAGAAAATGAACCCTCGGGCTAAAAGTAGCGATATGTAAATTATAAAATGCTATAATTGCATCGACGAAGATATTACGTTCTACGCGGTGATCGGTATTTCAATATTTTGTTTCATCGCACCACGGAGCCTTATTTAAGCTGACCGATCGATTAAATACTTTTGAAGCGAAAAATAATCGTTCAATCTTCCCTAAATCACGATCTGAAGAGTCCTTAATAAAGTTGTTCCATAAAGAAAACTACTGCCTCTAACGATGTCTCCCGTCCGATCGGTCGTCGACAATACCACTGGCCACTTCTCACCCAACGCCCATCAACGCGGTCCTCCTTTTTTATTACCCTGCAGCCGCGACATTCCACATTTCGGTGGATCCTTGCGTAATTAAAAAATGTCTCATAATCAAGAAAAGTCGTCGCGTTAATGAACGAGAGAAATAACGACGATGTCACGTCTAATTGCTCCGGTAATGACAACGAATAACAACACCTATAGACGCTCTCGCGCGATCCCCCTTTCTAAGGACACACGTATTTTATTGAATTTCTTGTACAGCCTCGTTATAAGCGTGACAGCAACGGGGTGTAATTAATTCAAAGGCACCGGGAAAATGTAGCTTTCCCACTTAACGCCGGGGTCCCGATCGATACTGGAAGGAATACTGGGTTCTTCTCGTTAACAATCTCGTCACTTCCGCGAATATATTCATTTAATAGAATTTCGTGGGCGTACGATTACCGTGGCACGATGCGAAGCTGCACAACGATCATTAGTGCCGAAGCTACGAACAATATCGTTGAAAAAAAAAAACCGGGAGAAGAGAAAAGATAAATAAATCTCATCGATTATTCGAATAGTATAACAAACCGATAGAGGACTTTTAAAAATGGAGCGTCGCGATATTTGGACAAATATAACAACGAAGTTCAACTTCCGCATCGACCATTTCTTTAAATATTTCTCATTCTACACCTACTGCAAGATTAAGCGTTACGATGCTGAAACGTCGATAACTTTCATCGAATTTCTGTCTCCTCGGTTCCTCTCGTAGAAGGGTTCTCAGGAGTTGCTAAATACGCTGCAATATTTGAATAAATCACGATGCTAGTAGCACGCTTAACGAATACACGCCGCGTTGTCAACCGGCGATAAAAACGGTCGAGCTATCAATTGGATTGGAATGGATTTTGTTCGAAGTGGATAAAAGCGCGATGATTCTCTGCAGAGGGATGATGGGCCGATGATACAGGCCGGGTGAAAAAGTGTCGTGATCGAGATAGCGATAGGCCTGGCAATTCCCAGGGAGCCTCATTACAGTTTGCTTCAAACTTGTCCAACCAATCAGGACTTTATCTTTGGCGTCATCGTTACAACAACGTGGCGTGCCAATCGATTCTCCCGATATCGCGCGAACTTAAGCAGCAACGTGGAAGCTTCCGGGTAAACTTTCCTGCGATTAAGACCGGTAATGCACGGAATTACCACGAGATAGCAGAACGCCCCACCTTTCAGCAGAATTTCGGTGAAACCCACGAAAGCGATTATCATCGATCTCGCGTATTCCGTGTCAAAATAACGTTCTTTGGCCCGATCTCGAATTTCCGCATTGATCGAAAAAGCCCATGGAACGATAGGCGAAAGAAACTTGTTTCTCGTACGATCTACAAGCATATGTCTTCGGCAACACTGATATCTAAGCGAGGACGATAGCAACGATCGGAGACAATCGCTAAATACGGAAGATTCTCCAAAAACAAATAAAAAATCCTTTAAACCTCAAAACATTATAATATTGTTCTGCAACTTTATCGGTCCGATGACGTTTATTAACGATTTCCATCCGAGATATTCTAGATAAAATTGCAGACACGCGAGACTAAAATGGTTATTCTGAATCGCACGGAGCGTGAAATTGGCTCGTTATTACATACACAAGGGCGTAGACGCTTCATCGAGTTACAGAGGCGCATTCTGGCATAAGAAACGCACGAAACTTGGCCAAATAAATAACCGCAGCGGTATCGAACCCGGCGAAGGATCGACCCTGACCTCAGTTTTTATCGCTAGCCAAGTTGTAGCGCACGACAGGTTTGTTGGTTATCAGAGCCAGCCGTAAAATCCTGATCACGTCTATTACGTTCGTGACCGGCAGCCGAATGTTATCCCGTCAGTCAATCGGCCGGCTATAAAATATATCAGCGAACCATATTAACAGCACGTCGAATCGATCCTAGCAATGCATCAGGCCGTGACAAATTATAAAGCCGGTGGACGATAACATTTTGCGATGCAATACGGTGGAGAACCGATTCCGAAAGTAAACGATATGCGTCCCTGTGTCCAACGCAGATATAAGACAACAGCGGTCGAAGCGTAGGCTGTAATAAGTATTTTTCTCATCGCCTATTTATTCATAAACGTGCATATCATTGCTGAAACTCTTACGGCCATACCTTTGCACGTGTCCGTCTAGCCACCCTTTTTTTGGCGAAATCAAACTATTCTTTTCCCCCACTAATTTAATCTAACTCGACCTGCATTGCGCAGAGTTCGGCTGCAATAAAGGCATTCGCGAATAGCTCAAAAGCAAACATGGAACGAAACATACTCGTTAGGAAAATGCCACAAATATACGAGGCAACATAAACTTTCCCGTAAGCAAGTTAAAAAATAATTAGACGTAGTCTCCGATCGGCCTACAATATCGTTAGCGCCCGCTACACTAAAATCGTACGTTTTCACAAAAGTAAAGTGGTCCTCGCCGCTTTTTCGTGTAAGGAAGATCGATCGAAGTTGAGAAGGAACGGCTGCAATTAAATCTTTAGCAGAGCGCGGCACAGATAAGAAATAAAGCGCGGCTCAAAGGAAACCGATTTAAGGAAGTAACGGACAATCGCAATAACGTAAGGCAGCAATTACGGACGACGTACCTCGAGGACTTTTATCCCCGCTTTATTTTACGAAAGTTGCGAATAGGGCGCTGCATAAATTCAGCCGCCGGGACGTTTGAAGTACACAATCGGAAAAGTTTTCGCATCTAAAAGAATCATCGATATAAAGCGTAATTCGCCCTTTCCTTCGGCGACGCCAGTCGCTATCGACTAGTTTTCAAGGAGAGGAACGAAGATGCGATAAATCGCGGAAAGAAGGCGCATAAATTTGCTCGACGCACGACAGCAACGACACGAGGGGACTTCTGAACTCGCGGCGTCCACATTCGAGTCAACGCTCCTCCGATCCCTTCGGCCATCGGTCATCGAATCGTTTCACCTACGAGAAAACGAACGATTCGCTTTACCCCTCGGTCGCACCTTCGCGACGCAAAATTCGCCGAAGAACGACCGCGACAGATCGAAAATCCAATTTCGCGCGAAACTAAACGATTCCGAGAGGCGAGCATATATGTAAGCCCCAGGAAATTCGTAGGCGGAAAGGAGCGTAGGAGGATCCAGGGTAGCGGTTCTCCGGGCGTGTTACCTTCTCGTGAATATCCACGGCGTAAAACTTTCCGGGGGATTTTTTTACGAGGTAGGGACGAGGAAGCCGAGGGAATCGAATCCAAGCCGGAAAATCCGATCGGTATCGCCATCGCGGCCCGAGCTTCTCCGGCCGACCCTCCTTATGGGACGGAGGGCAAAGCTGGCGCACCGTGAAATCGCGATTTTAGCCTGTCGCGCTAAATATTTACCTGTCAGCACGGCTGCTCCTCCTCCATTCCTTACTCGGAACACCCCGTTCCCATTTATCTGCCCCTCGAGCACTGCACTCCGATGTTTCGAGCGGGATAGGAGAATATCGCAGCGATGCTTTCACGAGAAACGCATCTGGTATCGTGGCGTACACCTTGCACGGGATGAGAGGAAGCTCAGCGGAGGATATAACGCGTCGAGTTTGCTCGATCGAGTCTCGTTTCGATCCTCGAGGATTCCACGCGCTTTCGAGGATGATCCCTGGGTACTATTACCGGCCTGCCGGAGGACGTTGATTGGAAAGGATGGCCGTCACGAGTCGGAGCGCAGAGCGCGTGAAACTTCCACCGCCGTATTTTTCTCCCTGTCCGCGATACGTCAGCGCTCGTAAAGAGCCGCGTTGGACGCGCGGATAAATCGCGGATCCGCTCGATCCCCGAGCGCCAGCGGATAGGTTCGATCGGCGCCAGCCACGGCGAGGGTCCCCGTCGCGAGGGCCTGTCGCACGGGAAAAGTTCGAGGCGCGGCACACGCCCGTCGGATACGGTTCCGAATCGTTAACCTCCGACGTCGCGCCGATCTTGGAGGGGCGTCAAGCGCCGGAGAAGTTCCCGGATTTAATTCCCAGCCGGCTCCCGATCGTTCCTTCGGCCGCGCAAAAGTTTCCTTCAAAGGCTCTCGGAGCGAAGGCCAACTCGAAGAACTCCACGCACTTACACACTCACTTCCTGGAATTCCACTCGGTGCACTATTCACCCCGAAAGTTTCCAAGTCAAGTCGTCCGGAGCTAAGTACCCATCGCGAGCCGGTATTCGCGTTGCGCCCGGGACGCCCCGTTCCTGCAGCCGGCGCGAGACGCTCGTCCAAGAAGCGCGCGGTGCCGCTTCGAGCCAGGCCACGCTGGGCCCTCGCGAGTTCCTACACCCGGAGCGAGCGCTGGCGCGTCCCAAAGCGATCCTCCATTTCCTCCGCGAGCGCCTCTCCCTCGCGAAGCTCCGCTCGACGCGTCCTCGTGGCGAGGCCAGGGACCGGCGCGGTACCTGTGGCTCCGGGCGACGATCGGGCCGAGGATCCTCGAGGAGGCGAGCGTCCCAGATTCGCGAGAGGATCGGACGGCGAGGACGAGAAATCCACCGGGACGAAGGCTCGGCACGCGAGTTCGCCGGCCGACTGAAGCACGGTTCGACTGTCAGCCGACCTCAAACCCGAAACTCGACTCGTCTTCGTCGAACGAATCCGCCGTCTCCGTCGACTCCCCCATGGAGAAAGAGGGTGGCACGGGGCGCGGGGCCGGGCGCAGGGCAGTGGAGGGATGAAAAGCTGCGCGCCTGCGCCAGGTGAAACTGCCGAGGAGTGCCTCGCTCGCACTCGCTACCTGCCACTCGGCACTCATTTTGCGGTCGCCGTGCAGGTCATGGCGAACGGAAGAAAAAACAATGGAATCTGGGTGCTGGATGTGTACGTTGCTCTCCGACGTGAATTTATGAAGTCAAAGGGTTAACCCTTTGCACCCTGGGGAGGACCCCCGGCCGCTCTCTGATGTAGCGTAATAACTTGAATGACGACGGTTACGAGCGTAACTCTTACCCTTTATTGTTGCGCGTATATATTTTTTTATATTATTATTGCGTATATGTGCGCACGAGTCTACGCCTACGAGCAATTTGCGACGTCGGATCGTTTTGTTATCAGTGCCTACTTTCTGGAAGATTTGTGGCGAGTCGAATAGACGTCGGGGGAGAATTTAATTTCTGTAATTCCATACAATCGACAAGTGTTGACGATTATAGTACGGTTGAACAATAAAGACGAATAAAGACGACGATTTGTCGTACAAGGTATCGGACGTGCATATCATTTGTGGATGTTTTTCGATATCATAAAGTCATTATATCTTTTTAAACTAACGCGATTAAAGTGAATTTTAACTATATTTTAAGCACGGAATCTGCTCTGGCGTATCTCCTTTCGCGAAAAGAAAAACGTGTGTGCCGTTAGGCACTAAGCGCGGAAAAGAGTCGGGTTAAGCCTCGAAGACGGACTAAACGACCTAGAAAGAAAAAGAGGGCCAAAAACAAACCGTTCGCGATAAGGTGAAAGAGCATGGTAAATCTCAGCCATCGATAAGACGAATCTTACGCCCACGCACGCACGCGTGTTGAACTCCCGGTAAAAGTGATCGCGATCGCGATGATGCATTGTTCTAAATCGTTACAAGGTAAATCGATATACACGGATCAAAATATAATCGTAATTAAAATATAATAAAGCACGATTTTATCCCGATCAACTCGTCGTGTTCTCAAGATACAACGACGAACGTAAAAAAAAAAAGATAAAACCAATCTTACGGGAGGTTCAAAGCTCCAGACGTTCCTCGAGTAAAACGAGCGTATTCCTCTTGATGCGTAATGCAAACTAAAGCATAATACCGTATGCGCGTCTCTTTCGCTCGTGAGGCGTACGAGAGAAAAAAGGCCGAAGGCACAGCCTCGAGCATAAATCATTACACAAATTTTCTTCGCCACACTCCGAAGCCGGGAAAAAAGTCCGCGGTGGTGGAATTACCGCGGAGAAGCCAAGATTTTCACGTGGAATACAGTTTTAATTTCCGCCCATCGTCTCTGGATTTTCTCGTATTTCATTTCCGTTACAAGCTCCGCGAGTCAAAGTCCGCCGCGAAGAATAGCGTTTAAGCTAAACGTTCTTAAATATTCGCAACGGGGCGTAAAGAACAAAGTGAAGTGTCCCATTAAGGTATCTCGCCCTGGACGGGCCGCTCAAAGGGCGAGTGTCGCCCGAGCCGCTTGGCCGAGGGTCGGTGGGCCTGTTCAGGAGTGCATCGTCCCAAATTAATTACCGGCGGCCACGATAAATCAATCGAACGGTTGTTCTCAATGCAGTCAACTGTTTTCCACGAGTAACCCGCAGAATCTCAGTTACGCCCTGCCCACCTCTTCCTCCGGCCGTGCTTCCTCCCACGCTCCAGGTCGGCGCCGACGATTCGATGTGGGAAATCAATCACCCTCGAAACCACTTCCGGCGAACTTCGGGGGCACGTTTCGCCGCGGCTCGAATCGAGATTCCTCGAGGTGGCGGTTCGTTCGTATTCGCCCCCGGCTTGATGGACAGAGCCCGGGACGGCAGAAAATCCGGGATATTTTAAAATTGTCGAAAATCGGCCATACCGAATTTCCAATGCATCACGTGATCCGCAATTTCCAGCGTTTTAATATCGTCTGATTTATGACTTGGCAAACACGATTCCGGGCCAAGCATTGAATACGTAATGTACTTTGTAAACCATTCCCGAGGAGGAAGCTCCATTGATCGTCATTCATTTATGGCTTTAGGAAAAGAATCGGCGATGGCCGGAGTTTGATATTCTCGATAACGTTCTCGTTTTCTCGCGCAAGAAAATAAAATTTCGATGGTATTTCCTAGGAAAGGTTGTTGGCGCGGAGGATAAGAACGTAAGACGTTTTTGCGTATTGCCAAATGGGTATACATATGTAATTTTGAGATTGAGATTATCGCATTATCCGCCTCGTTAATGCCCGTAAATCAGCGATCCTGTTCACGATCGAGGTGAAAATAAGTGGAAAATTGAATATCGCGATCAAAATAAGAGGAGGTACGTTGCATCCACGCGCACGTGGATCGGGGCCATTCGCTCCGACCGTGACATTCAGCAGGAAAGCGTATTCTCGTGCCATAGAACCGTGCACGCGCACAAACGAAGGATTTATAGTGGCCGTGGGCCTCTTGACAGACGTAACCATTAGACAGACCTAATGAGTACGGACAATAACAATAATCGAGATAACGCACGCACTGCCGTGCCGCGAGATCCATTTAGCCGCGGCCAAATTGCCAATATTATCAGTTATCGGATTATTACGGCAAATTGTTCGGGTTTGCCTTTACCAACTAGCCTACATACCGCAACCCCTATGGCGACCTCGCCATTCTCTCTCTCTCCCTCTATCTACTCGTCTCCCTCTCTCCCTCTCCCTCTCTCTCTCTTTTGCTCTCTCTCATCCTCGCGGGAGTCCTATCACGAGTCGGCCCATCTGTCTCTCTCCTTCATCCTCATACCGGTGTGCTCGATGCCGCGACCAGGTGCGCCATCGTTCGCGTAAGCGTACAGTAAATTCCAACTTAGCCGAACTCCATACACGGCCGCGCGTAAACGTGACGCGGTGCCTCGGCAAAAGTGCGAGGAGGGCCGGAGGGAGGTTGGAAAAGGCGTCCCTTCGCGAGATCTCGAAATATGGGGAAGGGTCCGCCGACTGTGTGGAGGGCGAGCACGGCAAACGGTGCGTAATGGCGACTTTTCCCAAAAAGCGAGCATTAACGTTTGTTCCGTGCGCGCTCAAATGCAGAGGTCGTTAATTATTTGCAAAGGATAGAGGAACCGCCGGTGGAAATGGCAAGTGCGCCGTGCTCGCCGATTTATACGTCTCGCGCACCGGGGCTTCGATGTTTCGAACCCCTTTGAGCCGGAGTCGATACGCAATTTCGTGGCTGATTATCAAAAGTCACCCTCTCGAACCGTTCCGCGTGTAATGCCTGCAGGAATGACGCGTCGATCTGGAAGCAAACCCCTTTAGAGTACCGAACCACGATACGTTATATTCTGCCTGGAGTTTTTTAAGAAGGCATTCGTCAGCGGTTCGAGTACGACATTTATTCTCGCCGCTACTTGTAAAGCGTGTTCCTAAAATTTAATAGAAATGAACTACGGCATTCTGCACGTGCGAGCGCACGAATGGACGCGGAATACGCGTGTGGCGCAGTATATACGGAACGTGAGGCACGTTCACCGCGATAATAATGCGCTAAGTCTGAAATGTAGATATTGCCGATAGCCCCTTCTGAGGCCAAACCGCATTACCAGAGGAATATTCCCCCTCGTTTTCTCCGCTGGAAGCAGCGAACGAAACGTTCCTCGGTTGTGTTTTCAGCCTCCCGTTTTTACGAGTATATTCCTAAACGTTCATTAGCCGTTTGAGTGCCGAGGGCGGTCAGAGAAGTGCACGCGAACGGTGTCGCTCGAGCGTAAAGAAAAATTCGCACGGTTCGCATCGCGAATTTTTCGAGCTTGATTACCCAATACTCGACCGATACCTTTCCTTTCATTTGTATAAAGAGAGCGTAATAAAACTTTACCCGCATCGATCTCAACTGTGCCGTCCGTCGCAAAGCTTACGCACGGAGCGAGAAAAAATCGAATTTCACGATTTCGAGTTAAGAGGGGATCGATCGTTTTTACGATTTATCGACGATCTACGAAGAATGTAGGGGGCGTGTGAGATATATGCGCAATCCCGCGAATGTCAAACGTGCGCCGAATCATCGGCGCCCCTTTCGCCGATTCGATTTCCCGAAAAGCGCACTGGGTTACTGCGGATATCAGTGCCGCATGAAAATGCATGCGCCGGTATTGTTGCATAAAGGATGAGAAGGCGATCAAAGGATTAGTCGGCGTACACGCGAGAGGACGATATCGCGGTATCAACTTTTTGCAAGGGATAACTCGCGCGGAAAAAAAAAGAGAGAGAGGGGGGGACGGAAAAAGGACGGAGAGGAGAAGCAAAGGAGATACGCGGAGCTTCGTTTCGCCGTAGAGCTGTGCTTTTAAAAGGTGCCGTTGAGAGTGTTCCGCGGCCGTATTGCGCGAACTGCCTTATCGTTTATGGTGCCGACGAGCTGCTCCGATAGACGTCTTTATTCCTCGAAACTATGCCGTGGCAACTGGAACGGCCCTGAACAACCAGCTTGGATATCGATGGCTATAAACGTCTTCTGTCAACGGATCGAGAAAATCCAAAGGAGCGGAAAGTCGGCGCTCGGAGAGCCCAAACTATATAAAAAAAAAAAGCTCGTGCGATGGCGCGTCCATTATGATCGACGTATCAATTTTTTGAAGTATATGATTTTTTTGACGAAAAAATTTACATTGCTTGCCTCGTGTACGTATTTTTTTTTTCATTCATTTTTGGCATCGACCGCTACGGTCATTTGGCCTAGGATCTACCGTTTAAGGTGAGTTTCGAACCACCAGAACTATGACATCGATCGTATATATTCATCGGTTCATTATCGCCAAACACAAATCCCATACGAGCGATACGATCCTACACTCCGCTAATACCTCCGTAATTTCGTCGCAATTGCAAGTGGAAAGGTTAACAAAGTAGTTTGTTTGGTTAACGGTGCGGCGATTCCTCGTGTAAATATCGTTACGTCTCTACGAGTATATAAGCAACGTAATGCTATTTACTTTGCGGTGTTTCCCGTTTTTGTCCGACCGGCCGGAAATCCGCGGTAACGCGAGCACGAATATGAATACGCAATGGCGCCTGGGATCATTAACAAACCTGGCAGAAATCACGGCCGCGATCTTTCGGCGTCATGCTACGCTCCCGTTAGAATAATATATTTATCGGGACACGCAGCCATTCATTATCAGCGGCTGGAAAGGCCGAACGACAGCGATATCGGAGTATCGAAATAGCGAGGAAATAAAAGAAAGTCGAATCACATAATTCCCACGTACGTGCGCCAAACGAAGCGCAAAGGTATCGCGTTGCAACCGCGCCATCGCTGTTTTGCTCGTGTCAACTTTGTAATTATTTCCGAAACGCCCAGAGGAGAATTAAAGTACGGGTAGGACGGCGAGAGGTTTACGCTCCGCATTAATAAAGCGCAGCCTAGGGTCGTGCGTGCGTACGTATCCACGGAAATCTGCTTTAAACCGCGTACACCTGCTAAGCAAAGCCGAGCTGATAAAATAAACGTACGGCAGAGCCACTCGCCATACTCGCAATATATCACACGGCTCTCGAACCGATCGGAAACGCGGAATCTCGAACGACGTTTGTAACGCGCGTATCGACAAATCCCCCTCGGTAATCCGTCAAAAGAGGTAGTGCCAGCGCCGAAACTGACGGCAATACCGTTTTAATCGTGTCCAGTTCACAGAATTTTCCGGCCGGGGAAGGGGAAGAAGAGCGAGCAGATGGGGGAGCGGAGAGAAATCCGGATGAAAAGGGTACATTACTGGCTGAAAAGCGTCCGCGGTCGATAACAAGAACGAACGTAAGTTTTATCTTTCGATCGTGGAACGCGTATAATCCGCTATCCGGGCTTTTATTCCGCTAAAAATGAAACAAGGGGGAAAACATAAGTAGACGCTTCTAAAACACGAAACAACTACGGGCGAGCGTGCTAAAGGTGAAGTGGAATTACAAACGGCCCGAAATACAGCTCGATACAGCGGATTTCTCAAACACAACATCGTACCAGACGATGAGAGCTCTCGCTTACCCTTATAATCGTTAATGCGCGCGATAATAGATGAGAGAAGCGGGTGACGCGATAGAGCCTTGAAAACGAAACGACTGGAGAGCTCCAAGGGTAGGAAAGAAATTCGGGACAAAGCCGCAAAAGGGCTCGACTCTCGACGATTGGTAATCACGAAACCTAGGAATATCTCGTAATAGAAATCAACTTGAAGCAACATTGAAACGATCCAAATACGAGCCAAGGTTACTTCGGTGTATCCGCGAAGAATCAAAGGAAAAACGATCCGGACGGGGCCAAGATGCGAGCGATTATACCTGGAAATAAATAAGCGCGCAATAACAATAGCGCAATCGCGAATCGAGCAATTTCGAAGGGGGGCGAAGAGAGCAAGTGGCTCGCGAGACGACAAGTTTGTTTTAATCACGCCAACTCGGCGGTACTCTCCGCGAGGAGAGAAAAGAAGGGCGGCGCGGGGGGTGGAAGGAGAGGGGAGGCCGTGAATCCGAGGTGGTGCCCGGTCGCTGGAAGCTTGAATTCGGCCTTGTTACGGCGACGCTGGCCCCGGAGTAAAAGTCTCGCTCAGACGTCGGCGTAGAAGGGGTTGGAAGTAGAGGCGGCGGTTTCAGTCGCCGAGCGTTTCCGAATCTCGGCGGGGTTAATAGCCGAACGTGCCTGGAGGGATCCTCCGGGCCTGCCTCCGCCCCTCCCTCGCCCCCCACCCCGCCATTATTGTACCTTTCTGAAAGGCTGAATCTCGGTATTCGCCCCCTTTCTTCCCTCCTTCCTGCCTACAATCTCCGGCCACGCTATTTCCCCGACAGCCAAGCCGCGATCCTGACTCTCTCTCTCTCTCTCTCTCTCCCTCTCTCCCTCCCTCCCTCCCTCTCTCTCTCTCTCTCTCTCTCTCTTCCTCTTTGTCTTTCGCCCCTGCCGCTGGAATCGCGGGCTCCAGGGAGCAGCGCCTGTCTTACTGCGATAATATGTTAATCAGCCATTCGCGATGTTAATTAATGGCCAGGACCGCTGCCAAAGCGTCGATCGTGGCATTACCTTCAGACCGTCTGCGCTTCGGTTCGCTAAATGTATCGGCGAAGGTAACGCGACTATCGGGAACCGCAGCGTAGCTATTATTATTAATCAAGATCGATTGATTTCGGGAACCTGCAGAACGTGCTTGCGCGCGATGCGGCTGCTCGATCGAGGGTTTGCGAGCGACGATATTTTTTAATGCGCGTATCGAGAATTTAAACGGTTTCTCGAGGATATTCGCGCGAAGCTCGCATTACCGATGTTGTAATACTCAACGCGATATATCGGATGGAGGATTATAACGAGTTGTACGATGGCCAAAATCGTCGATCGCCGGGTCTATTTATTGGTGGAACTCGGTTGGGCGCGCAAATTTCTCGTGCGGCGATCATTGTCGAGCTCCGATCCTTCGTGAAAACGCTATTGTATTATATATCCCATCGCGATACATAATAATAGAAACTCGGAGCGAAACTAACGCACTGGTTTCCGAATTTGTTTCGCGGATACCACAATTTTTCCCCCTCGGTGCAACATTGGATTGTTATCAGCACTGCGTGGGAAAACGTTTTGACCTGACTACGCGTTCTGTACGGTGCCTATTTCGATTTGCAGTAACAAAAATCTACAATTGGATTTTACACGCACGGGATAACTAACAGCTTCGATATCCAACCTGCAAACTGCTGCACAATTGACAACGCGAATATCGTTGCGATGTTCAAAGATTTTAGGCCCATTAATTAAAGATGATTCGAAGGGCCATATTATACAGCGAAGACGGTCGAGGCTTTAAAGCCTCCTTTCGATACAATACTGCGCTACGCTGTAGCATTCATCGTAGCTTTTAAAAACGATAACATCACCGTTCCGTTTATCACGAACCAGATTTAACCGATGCGTACGAAGTCAGCCTAAAGGGAATACCGATACCGTAACGATGCACCCTATCTTAGAAAGTAAAACTCGGAGGAGATAGTCTTATTCCGCGATGCATGAAAGTGCAAATTTTTAAGCGCCGCCGGGAAAGACAATCTCTTTATACCTCTTCGGCCTGTTTCCTTCGGGAAATTGCGTTGTCACCTCGAATCTCCGTACCCCACGCTCATCTTTCGCGCGAAAGGGAACGCACAATTGTCGCGAAAAATAAAGCAAGAGGTCGGACAGGATAAGAAGAAAATCTAACGAGGCTTAACCGCTCGTAGACGGGAATGTCAGTCGTTCGCGTTTTATGAGGGCAAAAGAGAAATCAACGAGCTATCGAGGATTGAATCGTTACGCGAGGAAGAAAACAAACGATACAAGGGTATTACACTTTTGATTTCCTTTTCGCCTAGGCCTCATAATTACCGTCGATCTGTACATTACCATCGCAGTGCCACAAGGATGAATCGAGAGATCGCGGGAAAAAGGGGCCATAAATCTTTGGGAAAGCGTATAAATTTGTTTAAGACGTCGATACGAATGACGGATTCGATGGAGAAACCGGCGGCCCCTTCTCGCGCAGCTCCACTCGCACGAGAACGCTCATTCGCGACCCTTCGTCGTTCATTCACAATGCCGGGTCACGATGTTGCGGGGTATTACGATACCATGGAATATCAGAATTCCAAGATGGCGAGCCGCCGAGAGTAGTCGGGTGCAAAAGGAATTCAATTTCGCACCGGACGTCTTTTGTGTCCGGGCTTACACGGGTATTTGTATGTAATATCGGTTCTGAGCCCTGGGCGATATTTTTATCGCGCATTGTAAGAAAAGATTTTGATCTCGCGATCGATATGCCGAAACGTGGCCCGCTGAATTCCACGGCAACTAATCGACACTGACGACCGATTACCTTTGCGACCAGCAGGAGGGTACGTGATATTCCATTGTCCTACTAAATCTCTCGTCCACTCGTATGCTCGTTGAAGGTGTCGTAAAACATAATCGCGTAAACCGCTTCGCTCTTCTTTCCCTTCTTCGGAAGCCATGCATCGAGGAACGCCACGAAGGATAGAGCGCTTAATAACCGATCGCGGTGCTTCAGCATTCAGCACCTTCTAAATGGACGGACACCCCTTGGCGGTGTGGATCTTACGTTTCGATCAATATTTAAACGATTAATTACCGGTTAGTTTACCGAACTAGAGAACGCTCTTGGCACCTCCAAGGGGAAAATAGAAGACGACGAGCGGCAACTGTGTTTGAACGAGCTCTCGCACTTGCCGTGACCGTGCTCCATAAGACTCGTGGCTTTGATAAGGATCGTTTCAATTATCCATTCAATTACGGTAGGCAATCCATAATCGTCAAGAAGCTCGAAAGCCCGGCGAGGATTTCCCCGACGCACGATGCCTACTCTCGGAAAAACAAGAGCCGTAAGCGATGATTCCGCGAGTAATATTCGAGTATGTTTTCCTTCCCGTTCCAGTATATTCGCGAATATCGCGGAGTGTATTTTCGAGTAATCATGGCGTTTGGGATACGAACCACGCCCGACGACATTTTTTAAATAAACAAAACGCACGTTGTTTAGACGCGCCAAACGGATACACGCGCGCACACATTACTCATCTCTCAATGGCTACATCTCGCGTTACAAAGCTTTTATCTTTGTTAAATTCCTCAAATAACCCGATAAAAATATCGGATTAAACGACCGAATCCTCGCGCACTCGATCGTATTTTACCGTAATTTCCATCAGGGTACAGCCAACGATACCGTTGGCAGTATCGCGTTGTCCACACCTCGCAACGCTGCCCCTTTTCTCGCAATTACGATAAATCATCCATTAACATCCTAAAGGCATCGGGCGCTCCGGCAATTCGTTCGATACTCCCTCCTTCCCCATCGCGATGCAATCGTTAATCCGATCGGCCGTATCCCATCGCTCTTATCGCGCAAACGTCGCGTATTCCCGGCATTCGCGCCAAGTCCACTTTAAAGATAACCGCTCCTCCCGCAATTCGTTCCGCGTCACCTTAATTTCCGTCCCGTTAAGGCCAATAATATAACGCAGGATGATACCCCATCGCTCATACTTCACCCGCGTCGCCTATTTTCCCGCAATTTCGCTAAATCGTCGATCAACACTTTGGCGCGGCTCCCGATAATGTACCTGGCTGCGATGACCGAAAGGGGCTTCTACCGTGCACGCACACGCGCTAACGCGAGGCGTGACCGAGCATCGAGCGACAGTGTCGAGGGCGAGAGGCGGAGGGCGGGGAAGGGGAAGAAGGGAGACGGAGGCCGGAGTTGCAGCGAAAGCAGGAGGGTGGCGAGGGGCGGGGAGTTGTGTGCGATGCGGTCTCGAGGCCCGGGTTTACCTGGCTGGCCCATTGTCCGTAAATGCTTTGCGCGCGTACCATAGCGAGGCAGGGCGCGGGCGAGAGCCGGTCGACCATGGCGGCCCACTGGAGGACGAGCCTCGAGTGCCGATCGCGAGGGGCGGCGGCCGAGGAAGGACGAGGGTGGACGAGCCTCGAGCGGCGGAGATGCCCGTGGAAAAGTGGCCCGCGGCCGCCAGGAGGGCGGGAGAAAGATGGCAAGAGTGCGGGGATGCCGGCCGTGTGTGCCCCGGCGTAATATGAGCTTGTCCCCCGCGTTTGCGACGCGGTTCGTCCGCGCTTTGCAATTAGCCTTTGTCGCGAGAGCGCCGGCCAACAATCCAGCCCTTCACCCGTGAAACCCTCTCCCGCCCCCTGCCTCCCTCCTCGCCCCGATGCCCCCGGTCCAAGCAGTTGCCACGACACCTACCGCTGCACGGCAACGAGAGGCAGCGCGGAAACGCAAAAATAATTGCCAACTTTGCTCGAGCCACCGACCTCTTCCGCTTCCCCCCCCCCTCCCTCCACCTCGCCCCCTTCAGCTCCCTGCGCTTCGGGGAATAGGCGGTCGTGATGGATAGAGCCGCGAACCCTCCACCGTGAGGAAGCCAAACCCCAATTGCGGCCATCGCCTCTGAGTCTTTCCCTGGGATATGCATATTAATCGGGTGCACCTAGGCACGGTGTGCTCTGTATAAGTTCGAACAACGTTCGAGGTCGGCGCGTAAAGGAAGGATCGTTTTTATAAGCCACGCTAATCGCTTATACCGCAGGCCGTTATCGCGTGGAATCGAATCGCGGGAAACGCGATATCCGCGAAGCCTTCGATCCTACGGCTTCTTCCGAAGATTATGATAAAGCGATGGATAAACCTTCCAACTTTACCGAATAACGGCAGCTCCAAGTTTGATTTATCACCTCTCGATATCTCCGCGCTACGCGCGTTTTATCCTACAAGCGTCCGATTGTTTATTATTTCGTGATCGATCCGCGCGTAGCTAGAAGTACCGTTCGACGAGTCTCCTACCCTCCTCGTGCTCCATTAAAGCTATATACCCTGCTCGTACACGCCGAGGACAGATCGATCTCCGTTTGCAACTACACCCCGGTTAATCGCGGCGAAGCGAGTTTTGTGGTTTACATAACGCATCGAAGCCACGTCCGAATATCTCGTTCCAGCTGACCCTGAGTAATGCAAGAAGCCGTGGCTCGGACACGTCGGGTGCATTGTTCTGACCGTTGGACGGGCTCTCCGTGCGCCACCCTGCGATCTTCCGATAAGAAGTCAAAGCGATCGGCGTTGCGCGGAAAGTTCAAGAATGCCCAGGATGTCCCCGTGGGCGAGGGCAAAAGCTGAAACGCTCCATCGAATGCACGCCTATGCACGTGGTCTTTGCGCGATGCCCGATCGATTCCAGGCGGGTGAAGTAGAATCGTAGGTGCATCGACCTCTCGGGTTATCGCTTCTTGCGCGTACACACCGGATTTGATGCAAATCGGTGTTTTGCCGGGGTCAGAGCAGACGTCCCTTCCAACGTGATGCGACTCCGGTGCGTTCTTCGTGGAAAACGTCGAAAGAAATGTGAGAGTGAGTTTATTCGAGTAGAGGGAATTAAATATACGGATACACGCCCAAAGGCACGCGCATTCTCAAGTTCGCGACACGCGCCATCGATATCTAAGCCTTGATGATGAACTTTTCACGCTCGCATTCTGAGAAACGCTTCACACGAATCGTAAAAAAGTGATTCGGTCTCCTCTGCGAGTTTCTTTCTTCCTGATTTATAATACACTAGACGACCCACACTTACGTGAGATTCGTATTCCACGTAATTAGAGGATGTTATCATCCCTGACCGAATAAACGATGCATCGAGAAATATGCGTGTAGCAGCACAAAAGTTAGCGTCGCGCTATTATTTTCGAATCAACGCTCTACCCTTTGTCCTCGAGTGAAAGAACTAAAGTAAATAGTTTCTGGGCTTTCCGTGGCGCAAGAACTAGGAAAGTATATAGCTGGACAGTCTTTCTTTTGGGTTCTCTATAGAATGCACACATCTGCATAAAGACCAGGGGCGAATTACGCGTGGCCTCGTTCTCGCTGCCGGTTTTCCGACTTTACAACGCGCACCGTTGCTAACAAGTAGCTGCGCTAACAATATTTCTTAACCGCTGCACTGCATTTGTATTTTATTACACTGTCGTCGTAAAATAATTTCCAGCCCCACTGGCGTATCGTAAAAGCCCTACGAAAGATCTAAGATACGTCTAACGGAATACGATACTTTGGGAAAATCTGGATTCTGTAGAAATCGGGCATCCGGATAATAAAGTATTATTTAGCGCCAATAAACCGTAATACGGGCACACGTAAGAGCAATTGTCTTACCTTTACTTCCATAAATGACGACTTTGTCGTCAATGCGAGGACGAGAATCGTACATTTGGAAATTAAACGCGCCTCTCGCACGATACGGGAGAGAAATACCCGACGGGTATGCTAAGCAGCGTATTACGCACAAAAGATGATTAATATATATCTATTTAGAGAAGCCAGCACTTTTGCTTCACCGCACAAAACCTCGGCGAGGTGCCATGGGACTCTGCCGGAGCTTCAACGAAAATGGAATTCAAATTGTTATTTTAATATTTATCACCAACCTCTTAAATCCTTCGAAACTTGGCCTCCCCGCGGGATCCGAAATCCACCCCGAGATATAATTTTTCCCGGTAAATGCTAAACGCCGTTCTTAGCGCCTCAATATTTCAGCCGCCCTTTAACCGCTGCATAAACCACGACGGTTTGTTGCCCGTTAATTTGACGAAGGGGTAGCGACAAGACGTACGCTGCACGGTATCGCATCGAAAAACTCCAGTCGCGCCACGAGGAAAATTTAGAGATCACGAGCATCGTTCAGAATCACGACTATTCCTAAAAAAAAAATCATCGATGGAGTAGAGAAGACGAAAGAATTCTTGACGGTTCGATTCGCGCGTAATACTCTTCCAAAACGGATATCTCGAAAAATTCAAAACTAGTCGCGCGCAAAAAAAAACAAGTAGCCCGAGGAGGATGCAGTGAAATCAGCGTTGACGTCGCAGCCTTTTTTTGAGGAAACTGGAAGAAGCGGTTTTCCACGCTAGCTCGTTGATTGGGAAACCTAACGAGAGCGTTAAACGGGCCGAGGGGTTGGTTTTAATCGAAGGTTATGCCGCCGGCAATAATCGGCAGTTAGCCGAGCACCGGCTCCCGATGAAGCTGGGGTTTGCTGATAACAGACTTAGGGGGGAGGGGGCAAGCGGGCTTCCAGCAAGGGGTGAGCGACGGTGAGTCGAGTTTGGGGAGTAAAACCCCTTCCAGTAGCGAGCGGCAGATTCTCCGGCCATGGATACATCGATGGGGGAGGATGAGCCTCGTAGGGATAAGTGGAAGGTGGATGTGTATCGATGCACGCCGGATAATCGATGGATCGTCTTCTTAATTAGCGAGCGCGGCATTTAGAGCACCCATTCAATTACGCACTCGCGTAATCCCCTTATGCAGACTTCATTATCGATCTTCGCTACGGCGGACTACCGACCGCCGACATTATGCGCCGCATCGATATGTTTGCCCGTGTTTTCAAATCCGCGACGCTCGTTAACCGGACACGATGTTTGCTCGTTGAGAATCGCAGCGGGCCAAGGAGTCACCGCCAAAATTTCGCGGGTGGCCAAACTCCGATGATCGATGCGACGATTATTCTTCCGTTAAAACCCGAGGCGTATAGTATCCTTCTTGAATTTAGCGAGGACGTATCGATGCTCGCTTCTCGACGCGAAAAAAATGCGTAGAAATTTTCGTACCCTGATTAAAACCACGTTAGATATTCGTTATCGATGATGTATCGTTTAGAACGAAAAAATCTTTATCAAAGTTCCGTCTAGTATACACGACTCTCCAATTGCCCTCGCCTCTATGCCCTTTCCAGAAAAGCCATCTTCCCCTCGCGCGCAGCCTCTCCGGAATCGTCCTAGCATCGAAACAAATGAAATTACCCGCCGCGATTATCACCGTCCGGTATTCTTTAGTGGCGCTTTGTCATTCCACCCTCCTCCCCTGGAGCGAGGTCCGAGCCGGTACATCCCCAAAGTGAGTACGGCCATTTTCCTCCTTTGCCCTCGCTTTTCCGCCCCCGCGGCCTTTTTACTCCGTTCCCTGCGAGATATGTCTCCGCTTATGAGGGCGTCCTCAGCTTCGTGTTTCTTGCGCGGAAGTAAATGTTTTTAATTTCGCCGAGGACGCCCTCCTTCGCCCCCGGAGGAGCGGCCGGAGGGGGCGAAAGGAAAAGACGCCGGCCAGGCTCGTCCCCCGCCCTCTGGACCGGCCCCGTCGTTTAACTCTTTTTACGGCCACGAAACTCGCCAACTCGTAATGCGAAAGGGGCTCGGGGGTGGGGGGGGGAGGGAGGGAGGGAGACGAAATCGAGGAAAGAAAAAGGGCCGAGGGCCCTGGAAAGAATGAAATCGTTACGGCGTTAGCCGCGGACAGGATGTGTCGGCGAAAATATACCGTGTCGCGCGATATCTGGTCTTTTAAATAATTTACCCCGATTGGAAATCGATCTTGGATGCGCGACCGAATTCGTTTTCGTTGAAAGCGCTTTAACGGAGAGTCGAGCGAACCGATGGACATTTGATTAACGCGAAACGAATTGTAAAAGGTTGGAAATTCGTGTTTAGCGTGGGACGGATCGTGGAGATAGCGCGGTAGAAATATGCTTTGATTTCCCTGATCATGGCGTTAAGCTTTCGACGAGGCCTTGGGTAATCTCTGGCCAACCCGCGCGCCATGCTTAAATAGTTTCGGACAGGCCAAATACGTGCGCGGTATATCTCTATATTTCGGGACAGCGTAGCAGCGATCTGGCGCTAAACCACGCGCACCGAACAAGCGTCGATCGAGCGGTAAGAGCTCCGGGACAAAGCGCGATTGAAATTTTCCGATGTGCCTCCGATATTCGGCGTTGTGAATTTCCCGAAGCATGCCGCAAACTCAAAATAAATTTCTCCTACGTACGTACGTCCAGTTTCGAGGCGGTTCCTCCGAGTACCGATGCCCGGGCTTTTCTCGTACACCTTTACCCTGCTTCGGCCCCAGCCCCCCCCCCAGCCCCTCTCTTTCTGGTAAGAGAACGCGGAGCTCGATATGTCTGACCAGATGGAATTTTTCCACTTTATTTTTCCGCTCCTGTGCGCGATATCAAATTCCATTGCCCCTCCCCTTCCACCCTTGCCCGGCCCTTTTGCTTTGCCTCTTCCGCTCTCACCCTGTATTTCACATACGCCCTCGTATCTCTTCTCCTCGCTTGTCCTTTAGGAAGGATATTCGGTCGCCCCCCCCCCTTTCCTGCGCAAGAGGGCGGAAGGCAAGACAAATAAGGGGAAGGACGAGTCGAGGAGCGCACTCGACTTTCGAAATAACGCGATTATATCGAACCGCGGGACTCACCGGAGGTGGATACGAAACGATACGTATCGAAGGTACGCCTCGAAATGCGGCCGAATTTGTCGAGAGTCGAGCGCACCGTCGAAATTCACTTTGTCGGGCGGCTGGGAACTGATTTTTATCGGAGGAACGCCGAGGTTTTCGCGTCCCCGGGCTTACAAAAGGCGGCTCGAGGTACGGAAAGTTGAGCTGCGCGGTGTATAATGGGAAATGGTTACACGTATAAACGTTACTTTCCTTTGAAGATTGTATTGTAGCGGGAAGAAAGGTTGCGGAGCGTAAGGTGATCGTTTCTGAAAGCCGATATCCGCGAGGCTGAAAGAGATAATTCGAAACTCCTTGCCCTTTAGTTTACTCCGTTCCCTTTGGCGTAAAAGATCCGTCTCGAGCTTGCCCCGATGGTGCGTTGAAACTTACCGCGAACCCCGTTTTATGAAAGTTTGAGCGAAAAGACCGAGCGTGGAATACAGGATCCTAAAGCTCGCGACTAATGGTACCGATTTGAATTTCGATTATTTCCCAAAACAAACCTATCTCCCCCGAGGCAACGATATTTTTCAATGGAACGCGAAGCGTCCTTCGTCCCACTCGAATATCGGTGAAAACTGTCGAGGTTATCTCCGAAAAGAATAATACAAAAGTTCTTCGCGCCGGCATCCGTTTAAGAGCGTACGTTCTATATTTCGGTAGAATTTTTTCCAGGTAACGTGCACGGCTAAGCCATCTGTGGCTAAGCCGTGACACATTACCACGCCACAAATGAGAGCAAGTATTTACCTCTCGTAGTTTCGCGGAAATTAGCTGGTAATATTTTCCGTTTTAATCCGCGCATAATAGAATGTACCAAAAGGAGGATATTCCAGGAAATATCGGGGATTATTTGTCGAGTACTTCATTATCCCATCCCCCTCGCGGAATACTCTGATCTCAAGATTCGATCTTTTCCGCTCCGAAGAAAACAGAGAGGAAGCCAAATAAGAGGGAGACTGAAAAGGGGGAGACGAGGAATCTTCCGGAATAACACGATTATATCAAGCTCGACGTGACGGACGAGGCTGGAAATCAATATCCATTGAGAAAAAGATACGAAGTGTGAATAAATTTGTTGAAAGCTCGGCACAGCCTCCAGGAGTTGCTTCCGTCCGATTCTCGCCGGATGGATAAATGCGAATGTCTCCTTACAAACTCTGGAATCAGAGACCGGCCAGTCTATCAAGTTCATTCTGCTTGATTACACCGAATGCACGGGGATAACGTTGTTATTATCTGAATAGCGACAACGAGGCATCGCTTTAATTAAGGTTGCATCCATCGCCTGCACGTTATCAACGAACAATCTCCGCCTCGGATCCGAAGGAAATGCGAATCGATAAACCGGATTTTGACGCGATGTCAAATTTATAATCTCGACGATCCTACCCTTGGAAGGGCCACAATTTCGTTCCAACTCGATCCTTGGGAAACGCACGATCGCATCGCGTAATCCAGCCTCGTATTAAAAAAGTTACAAATACGATTCGTGCACGCTGATGTATCTCGACATTTTTTACGGAGGCGGGTTGCATTCAACGTATTCATACAAAATTCGACCAACAACGTACTCTCGCTCACTTCCACTTAATGCTCGTCGTCTGCAAAGTAAACTCCTTCCTCTAGTATCAAATTCGAGTAGCTCAAAGAAGTATGCCTAAGGATCGGAAACGTCCATCGCATTTCTCAAAATGATCGGCAAAGGACGTCCTTAGACCTCGCATCCCCGACACCACTTTGCACTCGACGTCCCTCCGAAAGGCAATACATACTTCCTTGGCAGCCGTTATTAGGAGGCACGCCCAGGGCGTCCTCCAACGCGCGCCCCTTCGCCGCGGCAAGTTGTAAGTTTGGAAATCCTACGCGATTATTAGTTGGACAAGTAGTTCTCGACGTCTCTCGGGGAAGGCGCGCCGCTTCTCAGGGTTAAAGCGAGGCTTGATTAGGCGCGGCAACTTGCTTTCCGTTCTCAATCCTTACGCGAACTTAAACCATATTAAATTGCGCTTAAGTCGAGGAGGAGAGGAGAGAGCCGGCGGTTCGGATCGGCCCGGTGCCAGGGCGGCCGCCTTGGGAAATGCAGTTGCAGCTTTGGGCCGTAAAGACACGAGGTGCGCCGTGGTGTCAAATGAGAAGAAACTCCCAGGAATTTAATAAACGCGCCTGGAGCAGACGAGTCGGGTATGTATGGTGGATCCGGATGATTTTACCCCGGCTAAGACGACCGAGGAGGAAGGCGCGCGCGAAAAGGTAGGGCATGGCGACTTAATTCCGTTACCTCGCCCTGGGACTTTTCGAAACAGTCCGTCCCAGCGCCTAATTATACCGTCCTTCTGGACGGACCTTTCCTCGCGTTCGTTTTGCGCGACGCTCTCTTTGTGCCCCGAGAAGGATGCAGGTCGAAATTTTCCCGCGAATAGAATTTGAACAAAGTATCAAAGGACGAATAACGGTTTTTACGTCTCGCGAATAAATTGTATTCGTGCTTCGTTTATGGGCGGTATATGGAGGGATTTATTTGCAATGTATTGGTAGGAATTGCTATCGATTTTATGCAAAAAAAAATAGAGGGAGGTATCGAGCGAATGTCCATCGAAGATTAATTTACGTGTAGGATGGCAAAAGAGAAAAGGGCGCGTCGTACAAAATCAATGACGATCGCGTTTCGCGATGTAATAGAAATTTCTGTTGACGTACATTTATGCGAACGAAAAGCATCTATGCGCGCTATGCGACCAGTATCGTGACAAGTATCCGTTTAAGGGATGAAAGCTACGTGGCCTCGAGTATAGAAGGAAAGTCGTGGGTCAATGGAAAATACCAACCGCAGCGAGATTTGAATGTCGGTACAGTCCTTCGCGGCGGCCTGGATGAAAAATAAAACACGCTTAAAGGCTCTGCTTTAATGGCCATCGCTAAGCGCAGTATTGTAAAAAAATGTTTCCAACTCCGAATGATTTCTATGCGCGAATACTTTCACGGATTGAAACTGATGGAGCAATGAAATAATATTTTTTCATATCGAAAGGGGAGCAATGATTTCCAAACGAACTACGCATTTTCTATCCGTACGTAAATCTAGCCGTCGCAGTGACGCCGAAAAGTGCAGGCTCCGTAATTTGCGCGTCCCACCCGGATGTTTGTTAATGGGATCAAAAAAACATTTAGACTCTGCATATTTGTAAAAGAGAATTCGGATTCGAGTTTGCAGTCCCGATTGATGTTCATATCCCGTTAGCAACATTCAACCGCGACGGTACGAATACATTTCGGCAATCGTTACGGTGTGGCACACCCGAGGATGGAGATTCGAATTCGGAGCAGCAAGGTATGCGTTCGACCATATTACATAGAGGTATATTTGCCAGGAGTAAACGGACGAAACCGGTAATTATATTTGGAGTCGATTCATTAAGTACACAAAGCTGGATCCGCTACGGATCTTCTGTCCGTCAAAGGGGTGTTATGTAACTCTCAAAGCCTTGGATAGACTCCGAAGTCGACAAATAAGAACGGGCGCAGACACGGAAACGGAGATGAATATTCCCTCTCCGAGGGTAATTCTCGTGTTGAATGTCCACAATTTATCGTCGTCCTTTGCCGACTAATAACAAAGAACGAGTTGGGCGACGAAGAGCTCGAAGGTACGTAAAAATCTTGGAAAGTATGAAAAAGCTTTGAGCACTCGGTATACCTATTTTCAACTCATATTACGGCATGTAGCGTTCGCAAATATACGGTTATGTCCAGCATCGTATAGGTAAAGACGATGCAAGCGAACGCGTACATGGACCGCTACTCTAATCTAAGACCAAGTTAGGTTGGGTTAAACTAGACGAGACCTTACAGGCATTAGTCGAAGCTGGTTAGTATCATACCATCCCACCAAAAGTTCTCTGGAATCTCCCCGATACTCCTCCTCGTCCATCGACCTTTATTCCTTTTCCTAAGGCTCTCTGTTCTATGCATATAAACGCACTGTACTTTATACATGCGTGTAATAATCGCAAATACACTTTAATACGATACTGTGCACGCAGTAAAGCATAGCTGTGGCAAACCATAATTATACTTGGCAAGGTACAAAATACGTATTTCAAACAATTTATTTACGGTAATCGTATTCACAGTACGCGCTTAGTTTTCCCGTCTCCGAGGATCAGCGCGTAACTTCATTTTTTATAACAAGTACACCTACGCACGATTCAATTTTCACGAATAAAGAGCGAGACTCGCGTCTAACGCTATTTCGAATCGAGGGTTTTACGCGAAAGAAATGTTCATCGTCTTTTCAAGAACGTACCCTCTTGCGAGTTGCAATTTCTCCGACTTATAATTTAATTTAATCTAATTGCAGCAGCGTGTGGAGGTTAACGGCAATTAGGAGTCAAAGATCAATTAAACGGTAGGAAGTTGTAGGGTTAGTAACTGTCTGGTCGCTTCTACGGCGAGTACTTCCAGAGTGGCTATCCGGGTTGAGACATAAATACCTGGCTTAGTTCTCGGGGGTTCCCAAATTAAAGCGATAAATACATGTAAGGTATAGGAGGGTGCACTCGCACATCCGCAGAACCGGCGGTTTTCTCAACTTTACAGGGCGAATCGAGCAGACGAAAATTTACATCGAGGCGCATAATATCCCTGACGCCAGACTCAAAATCGGCGGCCTCCTCGAGGATCGATCGATCCGACATCCGGCAAGATCGATGAAGCCGAGCTTTCCCTCCGGTAGATCAAAAAGCGCGATTCGCGCACGTCGAAACGCGTCGAAATCCCATAATGCTAACATAAATCACGTCTTTTGGGCCCGCAATTCGTAACGTTGAAAACTTGGGCTCTTTGTCAATTTAATCCGAAGTTTCCTCGAAAACATATTTTTCAGCTAATAACTCACCCCCGACACTTCTACCGAACCTCCACCTGCACATTCATATCCTGCGCCCGTAAATCAAAGAGCGGTCTTACCGCAGGAGTTTCCATTAGTCCTGGAAAAATTCATGGATGACAAATACGATTGTTTTACCGACTCACCTGTAACAAAGAAGAAACGCATTTTGGTAAAATATCTCCCTTCCAAGGTGTACCCGGAGTTTATTTATTTTCCTCTCTCTCTCTCTCTCTCTCTCTCTCTCTCTCTCTCTCCCCTCTCCTCTCTCGAAGGGTGATAATGCACGGAATCGCCGGGAAGCCCGGAGTTCCCGCATCGATTCCCGCTATTTCGTACCGGTTCGCTTTTAGCATTCGCGCCCAAGATAAGACTCGGCTGGTTTCGCGCTCGCTGACTTTTCCCCCGGACGGAGCGTGGGAAAGCTCCTACCGGTTTCCCCGACGACAGCCGCGGATATGACTGTTCGGCGACGATAAAAGCTGCCACGGGGAGCGGGGCTGGGCGAACTTGTCGGCGAGGAGAGCGCGAGAAACTCGAAATCAATCATATGCAAAGCGGAGCGTCGATAAATCTCCGTGAAGCAATAAAGTCGTATCAATCAGCCAGGGACAAACGCGGGGAGATGCTTTTTTCCCAGGGAGCCCGCGAAGGAGCGCGCCAGCCCGTCGATTTCGTAGGTGAGGAGGTGGCGCCGGAAATAAAAGGGTGAAAGGCGAAAAGGGCCGGGGGTAGGGGGTCGAAAATACCGGGAAAGGAAGACGTCGGTCGGGATCCCCGAAAGGGGCGGAAGAAACGATGGCGGTGAATCGAACGGGGGAGGAAACGCGCGGAAAAGTTTCGTCGGCTGGTTCTACATTTTTCGCGAATTCGATCGACTCGGCATCCCGGTGTGAGATGCGTACCAATAAACATCTACTGGATTCGGCGAGGGTCCGATATATAGGAAGGAAGACGAAGACGGTGGTTCGAAAACTCGATCGTACCTACATTTTTTTTTTTTTTTGCGAGAAGAAGCACTGCTCCGATAGGTTGATAGTAGGAATCTAAATCGAGGTATCAAAAATTCATCGAAAGCCGAGTAACTTCGTGCTATGTAATGTTAGGCGATAACTTACAAAAAAAAAAAAAACACCGCCAAAGTATTATTCATCCAGATATACCGATCCATCGATTATACGGTTTATTTATTTACGCTCTTGCGACGATTTACGTGTCTCGGTCAACCGCCCCACATACACGGTTACCAAATGCGCGCAAATGCCGCAACACGGTAACGGCTCCGAGGAGCTTATCAATCCCACACTCGTGGAGGAATAAATCATTTTCGTTCTAATGGCTTTACGCTTATCGTTCATCGGCCGTATCCAAGACATAAAAACTTTATAAAGCCGACGTAAGGAGCGAGAAATGCGCGTTTGCGTTTTCACGTACGCGCCACTACCCTTTTCGGGAGTCCACCGGGTAGACTTGGAGCAGTAACTTTTAATTCGCGTGCCCGGCGCCGACCAATCTGTGTCGTGCGCGCTCCTATTACTCCTGATAAGGTCGAGGTAATTTATTTACCGAGCGAGGGGGATGCCAACACGCGACTGCGTCCTTCCACCCTTCCTCGAGTTATCCGACGGGGGGCAAAGGAGAGAAGCGCGGGGAGGAAGGGAAAAAAAAATTCTCGCCTAGTAATATCGTGTTACGACACGTAAACAACCTCCAAAGCCCTGTGTGCGGAAGATGAAAATTGAAACCGCCGATTGGAACGATCTATTTGACGCTGGAATATTGATTTCCACGTCGATTGCTCACGCATTGATTTGGGACCGTTATAGGCTTCAAAGGGTTTCAGAATGCTCGCGTAAATGCCGACGTACTACCGTTCGTTCTGCTACACTTACATCAAAACTGCGCGTTCACGAGGTTAACGGAAATCATCGTGTACCGATTCGGAGCATCGAGTTCGCTGAGCCGAGATTACGTAAAATGGCGCATCGAATAAACTGCGTTCGAAGAAGTGCGATCAGACTCGTGGAGGAGGAGGAAGGGCGCCATGGCGAGAGAGAAAAATGTAGAGAGCGTAATCGTCGCCTCTCCCCGAAAGAAAGCACCTCGCGGCACAAAGAATCGCTTCCATCTTCCGACGCCGTTGAGATTTCATTACGCGAGATTACGATTGCTACGACCATAGTCACCTAGCCGTAATAAAATCGGAGCCAGATGACATTCGTCATCCGTTCAGGGAGCTCGGCGGATAGGATTTGTAGGAAATGAAAAATTTTCGCCGGAAATATACGACCTCCACACATGTACGGCACTTGATCTTCTTAAGCCGTATCGGATCGCCCGAAACGGGGGCGAAGTATAGCCCGACTTAAACGAATCGCGAAGCTTTTACAAGGGCGCATTCGGAAGTAAAAATTCGTTTACTTCGAAAATAACCGAAGCGTGCTTAAAAAAGTATCTTTGCCGTTATCACAATACCAAGCACGAGCTTGCAGAGGTAGCGTGTAAATCCGTTTTGCAAAAGAAAGTTGTATTTTGCTACGTTGTATCAAAAGTTAAAATAATGACAATTGTATTGGTTCATAAATACGCAACGACCTATCAACACATGCACGTTGTCATAAAAAAGTAAATATATACAGTTGTGGATATCGACATTCGAATACAAGTCTTATATTCGGCGCGTTGTTAAACAAAATAATGGGTTAAGTATATTAAATGGTGTTGAATCACGGAATTCTTTCGCTGTACTATCAATCATCGGTAAGAATACCGCCGATCAAGTAAATTAGAATATAATACAATGCACGTTACGTATGCTCGTGATTCCCAATCTTTAAAAATTTGGCGACTCCGCGTCATCGTATTCGAATGGATTGAACGAGAGGGGTTAAATTCGCGAAGAGGCATGTCTATAAAGATCAGCCGACGGTAAAGAAGTTAACTACATTACCGTCGGAGAAGAACTACATTATGAACCGTGGATATTTCGAAAAGTCGTGGAACGTCCAAAGCAATTTAGTTCGGTACACCCTCGCTCGGGGAAACCCCGTCTTCCCTTACGATTCCTGGCCAAGGTACTACGAATTGCGGATCGATTTCTACGATAAATACTGCAATACCAAGGATAATAAAACATAACGCACTCGTTAGGATCATCTTTAAATATTAAAAGCGATAAGGACGAATAATAAAACGCTGTTTAAATCTTGTAAAGCCCTTATCCTTCCTACAGCTTCCAAATAGAGTAATCTGACATCCTTACCTCCTTAAACTTTCATGGAGAAAACCGAAACGCTTGTAAAATATGCATTACATTGTAAGCTTTATAGACGTAATACCATGAAAAATAAAGGACTAAAAATGCGAGTGCCGAGAGATAACGGTGTGAATCTAAACTCACCGTCAAATATCCCATTCTAGGCTAAACGACGTGAGAAAAACAGCGTTGAAAATGTCCTAATCAAGGATAAACCGTCCGATACTCAAAATCAAATAGACCAACTGATCAGGATATATAAAAACAAAGCGAATAACAAAAAGAACGCTTTGTTGCCCAATACCTCCTCGAACTCCCACCACGCGCCTAAGAATAAAATGCTAGGCGCTACCTACGCCCATAAAGCTCGATGGAGTGGCAAAGGGAGAAAAAATTCGATAGCCGACACTTCATACGCGAGGATAAACTCGATATAATAAAGATAGAGTAAAATGGAGTTAGGAGGCACCGTCCTCGAAACGCTCCGACGGAGACGGCCGCGCGGCGCGTTCGGCAGTATTTAAATCACAAAGAGCCGCAATCGGAATCTTGGAAGATGGCAGTTTACGATCGATCAAATCGTAAATTTGCGCGACACCGCGAAACGTCTTAGCGCGCCTTTTATTGCCGCCTTTCACCCTCGTCTTCGGGAACAAAGATAGGATCATCGAAACGTCGACGTGGCATCGCCGGGCCATCATTTATATGCCTCCACGCGGTTTTATTTCGGGCGTAGAGGGAATTAGCATAGAGGATGAGAGAGAGAGAGAGAGAAAGAGAGAGAGAGAGAGAGGAGAGAGGAAGAGAGAGAGAAGAGGAAGCCGCCGAGGAACCGGGCACAATCGTGGCCCGTCTTATCCTTGTTTTTATTCCCATTTATTTCCAGGGTAATCCCACGGTAGGCACGTCCGCGGGGGTAGAAAACCCCATAAACGCGACCTGATGCGCTTATTTACGGCGGGTAAAATAGTAAATTATCGAATCGAGGGCGCGTTGACGATCCCGAATCCTCTTGCGGAGAAACATTTATTAGGCGCGAAACGACGGTGCCTCGGAAATTAATGGTGGATACACCGGCCGAGGTATCTCGGATATAAAATATTTCGGACAGTGGGGGCCCGTCGTTAACGGGGCACTACCTAGAACTGGCCTATCTCGTTAGCGACTCGATCGTTAAGATCTCCGGGACATCGCGTGATCTCACGACGCGAGCTCGGCTTTTACCCAATTAGGTAATCGATACTTCGTCCGTGCGCATCGGCATACTCTCTCGATACCGATCTTCCCGCTCGTCTAAGCCCGACGCTCCCACCTCCGGCCACGGTGCACGACAGATGTAAAACGAGGTTAACCGATTCGTAACAAGGAAAGTACTTCGAGCCCTCGCGCCTCGGATCTGCTCCACGATATGGCGGAATGTCACCGATACGAACTCGCTCCTACGGTATCCCGCCTTGGATGCGACGACGAACTTTCACCCGAAAGATCCTTTTGCCAACTCCGCTAAGATCTCGCATCTAACCATATTTACCCAGCCTCGCGAGGCGCCCGCTAATCGATATCCTTTATCGAGATCATTTCCTAACGTACTCGCGCGAAACGTCGCGATCCGAGGCTCTACCCACTGCGAATCGAAATGTTTAAATAGCCAGGAATAAATAGCCCGAGGAAGGGCTCGAGGTATTCTCGTAAGGTGTAATTTATCATTTACACCGCGTTTCATTATGGACATCGTTCATCGGAGCTATTCCCGAAGGTTTATACGCGAAACGTCATAATCCAGGGATGCGCTCGCTAGCCGAGCGACGCGTTTCTCGGTATGACGATCTCGCGGCGCCTGGCGGTGCGGTAACGATCGCACAATACCTGCGCGTTTATTTATAGGGTAGTAAAAATTTAAATAAATCCCCCCGGCCGCGAGGCGGCGCGGTGCGCTATCCTAAGCTGGCCCGCGCGAAAGGTTATTTATTCATTTAATGCGAGCGATGCCTTCCTTGCCGCGAGCGGACCGTCATTATCCGATTTTCGGCAGAGTTTTACCGCCCTGTCCGATCCTCGCGAGGCCGAGGACGAGCCTCCACGACCGGTAGTAAATTTTCACCCTTTCCCCCTTCCCGGGCTGTAAATTTACCTTCGCCTTTCAATAGGCCCAGCCCGGGAGAAGGAGCGCTCGTCTCACGAGGGGAGTGCACGACGCGTGCATCCGACCGATTCCTCTTTCTTTCGCCGACGGGACGTGTTCGGGGAAGGATCCAAATTCTGTAAGCGATAAGAGCCACCCTCTGCTCATCGTGGAGAAATGATCCTCGGAGAGTTTATCCGATTAATTACGAATTGACCGAAAGGAACGGTTTAGGAATAGGTTAAAGAATAAATATCCAAAGGTACTCGTCGTTTGCACGATCCATATGCTCGCGCGAAAATATCGTTTTCGAACGGCGACCTGGACATCAAACCCATCTCCGATGATTTTTACGCGATGCGTACGCTCGGCGTCGATGTCGATGATTAAAACAAGCGCGGTAAGAAACGATTTACATTATCGGCCGGGTACACGGTGTTTGCAAAAGGAGAGGAAAGAGTCGTGACGCGCGTGTCACGCGCTCTCCGCGTCCTGGCGATGGCCGGGCCGCTCTCCCCTGCCGGCCTCGCCGTATCACCACACCCTGCCTTTCTCCCTTTCCTGCTTTTTCTCGCCCGTCCGCTTTCCTTTTGTCTTATTATTTTTCGTCGCGATGGCGATCTCGCGCGGCCGTGATGGTGGCAACGACGATCGGCCCCGGCAGCGCCGATGGTGACGCGCTACTGGTACTGGTGGATGCTGGGCCTCTCGCAGAAAAGAAAGTCGCTCTGGAGGGAGAACGCGAGATCGCGAATTTGCGACTTGAGCGTGAAAACTCTCTATAGAACGTCGACGCACAGTTTTTCTAATGAACTAGGCGTTCAATATTTAGGACTGCGCGAAAGATTATTTTTATTGATTCCTTTTTTCCAGCGACCGCTATGGTAAAAATGTTGAAACTTCCATTTTTTTTACCGCGACTGCTGCCGCATTCGATTATATCCATTTAGATATCGATGCCATTTTCTCCGTTTCTTAAGCACACTTTATCTTCCGTATAATGGCGTAGGCTCGCGACGATCGTGAAGAGGTGGTACTTTCTCACAGCGAGGAGTAGTGGAGTGAGCGGTCGATGGACGGGTCCGCGAGCCAACCGATTGGGCGTGGACAACATTTATGTTCCGTGAAACTCTACGGAGTGTTCCGACTAACTCTTTATAGATCTCTCGAGATCATATAGTTGTTGAACAGCGTGTATCGCCGTACCAAATGGCCATCCTCCGATCGTCCTCCGTAAGCGGACTTGCTTTGGGCAGTGCGATAATTATAGGCGAGGTGTCTGAATATTTCTCGAGCCTTCGCGAAACGAGGTAAAATCCTTACGAAACTTCGATTACCTCCCAGTTCTGGTAAAAACTCGCAGATATAAAATTTATTTGCACGTATATTTCACCATGAATTATAATCCGTTTGGAAAAGAACGAAAAGTATTAATATATCGTTGAAGAAGCAACGAGGACGAGGGACTGCTGCAGAAACGTACGGACAGGGAGGGATCGAAAGAGGTGGAGTAACCAATAGGCTGTTTGGGCGTGGATATATCCACGTCCCGTTGAATTCTTAATCGATAATCAATCAGCGAGCCGGTCCGTATCCTCCAGCTCGCGATATCGCGTCTCCTTTCTCCCTCCTCCCCTCTTCCATCTCTCTTCTCCCGCTCGACAAATCGACTGTCGCCGAATTTGGCCCGGTGCTCTTCCTTGACGTACCGCAGGAGAATCTCGATGCCGGATCGACATCGATCCGGCGCGGAACCAGTTACGGAATGACTTTATCAATTTTGAAACCGATCGGTAGCGCGGACTCATTTCAACGGGCAAGATATCGCCGATTCAAAACATTATGACGGAGCGCGAGATGGCACTGAGATATGGACGTTTGACCATCGACGATGACGTTTTACGTCGTAGCTATCGCGGCAGCCATTGGAACGCTCGTTTATCAAGTTCGAAAGAGTCGAGTAAGGACATACCCGCTCTCGTTATCTCGTGAATTTTGCTACAAATGCCCGCTCCAATCTCGCCGCTCTCATCCTTCCTACGCTGGCGCAAACTTTCACGTTCGACCTACCTTCGGTAATTCATCGCGGCTCGACAAAGTTACGAGAAGAACTTTTCAAAAGCCGCTCTTGCACGCAAAACACGACGAATCAAGGCTAGGAATTTACATTCGGTACGTAATTCATACGACGCGCGTGATTGATCTTCGCGAGGCAAGGCGATCATGAGGAAAGGCTAGGGTGATATAGTGAAGAGAGAACCCACCTTAAACAGCGGGTTCTAGGCCAAATGACCTTGGTGGTCGGTGGCAGAAATTAATTGAAGAAAAAAAGAAAAGATATAAGGAAAAGTAGACGTTGCGAAGTTAGGGGAGTTATCTGGGAATCCTTTCGAAAAACCCAGAGCTCTCCATACGCGCGCGATGCATACCGGGGGAGAAATATCGTTAAGCGATCGCGTCGTAAATCCTTTCCGTCCTATCTCAATTCCGAGGCAAGGACGAAAGTGCCCTTTCATAGGATACCGGCCGTTTAGGGGCGAGTGGAGGGGCGAAGGAAGAAAGGGGTATCCCGGACGATAAATTTGTGAAACCAATTTAAGATCGCGGTACACGAAACGTGCAACGCCGAGGACGGCTTTCCAGGCCCCTTTATCGGCGCTCCCTCCTCCCCGCGAGAAACGGACGACATATCAACTTTTTATCTCGGGTGAGACAATTCGACAACGACCACGCGTTCTTATAAACCGACTATGCCGCATAAGTATATCCCCTTCTCGTTCCACTCGTCCCGAGTTCGAAGGGTGGGAGCAAAGCCGGTCGTGGCAGGACTTTATACCGGAAGAATTCTCCGCGGTCCTACCTTTCCCTGGCCTTCCTTTCTTTTTTTTTTCCTTCCCTTTTTTTTATCTTCCTCCGCGTCGTCCCGAGGGTCGGAGATAACGCGTGCAGATAACGGAAATTCACGAAATATTTGATATCTTCCTGGGACAAGCTACAAGCGTGGATGACAACCGCCGCGCGAGATATGCCACGGATGTAATTTACGCCCGAGATTATCAAATATTGATATTAACGCGGGTAGAGCACGCCCGATTTATGTCGTGCAACGGCCAGAAATACAATCGCCCAAGTTGGCCGCTTATTTTTTCGACCATTAGAGGAGGGAGTAACGAGGTGCGCGGCTCGCATTTCGGTGCTTCGAGGGCATTTTTCCTATCGTTAGCGCTTCGCGGTCCTTGCGGCCAAAAGCCCCGACGTTTATGAGAATTTATTTTTATGCTATACGTAAAGAGGGAGGAAAGAGGGAGCGGGAGTGAATCGTCGAAAGGTTTCGGTGAATCGAACGAACGAAGGATGTAATTTTGGTAAAGGTCTGCATATCGATACGAATGACGCAGATACCAACAACGGCTTCGAGTTATCCCCGATTGCTAAACAAATATAGGAACGGTCGCTTTAAGCGCTCGGACGTATCGAAATTCGATACTTTAAAGTGGAATAGGAGGATCCCCTTTCCGAGAAATGCATTAAACGCCAAAGTGAAATCATTAAAAGGTTTTATTTCCGATCACTCTTGCGGTAGACGGACCACTACGACTTCCCTTTTACCGTTGTATGAAATATTTCGCCGCAGGCCGCAAACGGAAAGCAATTACGGAACATTAAAAGCGGCAAGGCAGGAGGCGTACGGGCCGCAGAAGATGAGAGGCCGCACGGAAGGCTATAAGCCTCTTTAAAAAATGTCTCGGTGCTTCCTCCTACGGTCGGTGTTCTACGCTTTGCGGAACACATTGTTGATGGCGAGAAACCGATTCGTCGAGAACCGGTTACGGTGGATTTCGAAGAAGCTAAATCTCAAGCCTCGCTACAGAAATCGTACATCACGACGCGTCTTTCTTTCAAATTACACACAGGTATTTCGATCCCCCTCCCCCTGAATCTCAACAAAATTCTTCGATCGTCATCGATCTCGCGATAGTAGAACGCACGGAAAGAACATCGTTTCTCCGGTCTTTCGCAAAGCTTAAAATCCTATCGTACCTCCGCGTTGATCGATCACGTCCGTACGCAAAATCCCCATTAACCAACGGCAGACGGGTATGCGCGATTCCGTTTCGCGTAGACTCGCCAAAGTTGCAGCCGTACGCGGCGCAACGAATAATAACCGATTCTGGCGGTGGAATTCGAAATAATGAAGGGCGAGTTATCCGCGCAGGATCGGCCACCGGCCGGCGCGAAGCTCTCGGCCTCGTAAATATGCGACGACTGCAGAATGTAACACGTGTTGGCCGTTGGAACGCGCATGCATTACATTGCCGAAGCGCGTCTTAACTAATCGGAGTTATGGTAGCTGGGCGGTCTGCACCATTTCGCATTTCAATGCATACATCGGTCTGATTTGCGAGGCCGCTCGGTATAGTCGGTAGAGATAGCCACTCTCCTCCTCGGCCGCTCTTTTTCTTCTTCTTCCACCGCGCAGCCTTCCGGCGACCACATACCAACATCCTCCTCGGCCTCACCCTCCTCCCGCGCCCTTTTTCCCTCCCTCCCTTCCCACGAGATGGATCGCACGGCCGTTTTGCGCCAGAAATCCCACCGGAGCGCCTTTTAAGCGGCGGTAAGTAAACCGATCGGCGCTTACCGCGCGATAAAGGCCGATACGGTAACAGCCACTACATCATTCTCTATTGCCAGCGATACGGGGCATTATAATTAGCAGCGCTTTCCCATCGACTTCTTATCCGTATACGGCGCTGAGAGGGCTGGAGGGCTCGGGGGGAGGGCTTGTATCGCACCGATAAGGCGCCGGAGCCCCGAAGGTCCGGTCGATTATTACTCGCGCGGGGTTTTATGGATCGCCATATATAGGCGGCCGGGGCAAGTTCGAGTGCGCGCTTATGCACGCACGAGGCCGCCCCCGGTGCGCATACCTGCGTCTATGATAAACCGCGTCACCGGCCTGGCCCGGCGCCCGCGGCGGAGAAAAGGGCTTAACAAAGATCCGCGTGATTTAGAACTTGGAAAAACGCGCGCGTATCGCTCGGACGACACCTCGGTGAGGATGCGTGGAGACACCGCGCGAACCGGTTTTGCATTCGTCGATCGCTCCTGGCTTCGTACTTTGTTAGGGAAATTGGAAGACCGTGAGTTGATGTACCTATAAGTTTTGCAGTTTTCTGAAAGATACTCACCGATCTTTATTACGCGAGTTTAACCAGGATGCTGAGGTCCGCGATCTTATGGTGCGCGATCGTCGATGCGTCGCGGTGCGTTAACCATAGTGACCGAGGAAGACGTTTGTTTCTACGAGGTTACGTGGGAGGACGGGAGGGCAACTACGGATATTCCGGTTCGCTTCCGTGCATCGTAGTAGCCGATGGCACACCGTGCTGCACGAGTCGTGCCTCTCGCGCGTTCTAAACGAACGATCGTAATTTTTCCGGCCGTATAAAACAGCGCGCTACGCTGCTTTCCTCCTAAACTACGCTAGGCACGCACGGAAGTGCGTAGGATTCCCGAAATTAAGCTCCATTCATAAGGCGCATCGGGATATTTTATATCCACACCGCTCCGTAGGGTTACTCGGGGTTTATAGAACCACCGTTGTACTCCCCGCTTGGGTCAAATATTCCCGAAAGTTCTCGATCCGTAGTGGACAGAGATCTCGTCGTATTTCACGTTTAATCGATGCACAGATACAAATTAGTCCCAACATAAAGATCACACCATAACCACGCGCGGCCAATATACCCCTTTCCAGCCCACATTATTATTTTTAATAAGAAAATCCAATTTTGAATGAAAACAATTTACGAGTACTCCATTAGTAGAGGCAGATTACACGGATGATGCCAAACGGCATCATCGGGCTGAACAGGGTTAAAGAGGCTATTAAACGCGTTATCGAAGAAAGAAGCGATCGAGCAATCCCGGGTCGCGAATCATCCGTCGGAGAGTAAAGCACCGCGAGAGAGAGGACACGGCTCCGACGTGGGAGTCCTTTCGATTCTTCGGCGAAAGTTTCCATAAAACGAGGCCGAAAGTCCCACGGTATCCATTGTTCGCCGGCTTTATCGTCCTCCGCAAAAGCGCAATGATCGTTCGGCGGATCGTCGGGCAGGACGTTAAGCGGCCGGAAAGCGCGGGCCCCCTTTCCCGGATAAGAACAAATTATTACGACGGCGCGTTAGTGCGAAGTGTCAGGGCTTAATTAAAATCTCGTCTGCCGGCCGATGAAGGGGATAATCCCGCTTAAAGCGTACCCGCGCGCTTATAAACCGGGCCGTGAAATATACCCGCAGATTACGGGCCGCTCTGGCGCGGGAGAGTCGTCGAAAGGGATTTAAATCGAGGGCGGCCGCTTCGAAAGGGAAACGAAACGCACGGGCGCCGGCCGTTAAATTGCCGGGGCAATGGGAATTTCGCAGATAAGCGCCGAGGCTGCTCGGAATGAAATAATTAGGAGAGACGGACCTTAACTCGATCGAGGTTGACGCGCTTAGGCGATATCAACGCCGCGGCGCTTCGCCGGCAGATTCGTATCGCCCGGGAGGGGCGAGGGGCGCGCTTTGTACGAGGCTCGCACGGTTCGACCGACATAATAGGGATATTTTGCATACATTAACGACTAATGGAGGCAATAATAGCGTATCGAGGCCGCGATAGCGCCGCTTTTGTCGGCGTGCACCAACGTCGACGCATTTTCCAACCCTCGGGCCGAGGGGTGCACCCGCGTATGGCGAACCGCACTCACTCCCTCTTGCCCGAAACGTATGCGAATTAAACAACCGGTCCGTGCGAGCGGTTGCGATCGAAGGGAACCTTTCGTTCGCAACCGCAGTATCGAGCCTTTGTGCTCTCAAGATGGGCAGTACCGCCGAGGCGCTTGGGGATGTTCCGGTTCCACGACTGCCCATGCTTTGTCCTTTAGAGATAAGAGTGTTTGGGAGGGTTTCTGGCGACAATGTCGTCGGATATTTATAGCTTTTCACGTTTATTCCACTCTCCTCGCTCGGATATTCGCGGGCTAACTATACCGTGATATATTTCGAAACGTAATTAAACCGTGCGAGCGGAGTGGGAGGAACGAAAAAGGACACGGCGCTGCCGCGCGGCGCCTCGATATGTTAATAAGAGAGAGGACGTCGCTGTATTTAAAGCGTTCCAGGAATTAACAGCTCGTAAAGAGCCGCGTGAAAACGCATCGCCGATGCGATCTGACGAAATCCCCGGAATCGATGTACCTTCTTAAGGCGAAGCTTTATCGGCGGGCCCTCTTAATTCAACGCCTCAATGCAGGATCACGATCGTCGAGCCTCCGAGAGTTCCGAAAAATCTTCGTTAGCCCCTCGCGGCGAGCACGATCAAAGCTCTTGGCGCTGACTTTGACGGGCTTTGAAAGGGCCACGGAGAGCCGGGAAAGAAAAGGGGCGCGTAACCGCGTTGGCCTCGACCTAAGCCCCGACTCCCGAAATCCGGCGCTAATGAAGCCATTGGAGGCGTGAAACGACCGATCGGATTTCGTGTGCACGGACCATTATGCAGTTACGCCCAGAACGTGAGAGATTCGAGGTTCTCGGGCTCGCTCGGGGACTTCCAACGCTTTCCCCCGCCGACTTTTTGCTCCGGCCAAGAACGCTGGAGACGCTTTCGAAAGAAATGCCCCGAGAGCGGACACTTTAACGTACCTCGAGTTTTCACGAATGACGCGCGTATCTTAAGTACCCCGGCGAAGAACACGAGTGAGACGGCCTCGGTGAGTCATCGCCACGTCGGCCGTTACGGTAAAAGGGAAATGATATTAGCATTGATTATCTCCCGGTAAAATCACCGACGAGCCGATCGATGACATCGTCTTGCTCCCACGCGCGATCTTCGTATATCCTTAAAAACCCAAAGTCGAGCGAGTCGAAGGCGCGATTTTTAGCTACGCGGATGGTTAATGGTAATCGCGTCGAGGTTAATGATTATCGATGGCCCGTGGAAAAGCGAATCGTACGGATCGATCGATTTATCCCTCTGGCCATCTAATGTGACAGATGCAAGATCGAGTGGCTCGCGTTGCGATCGAGCGTTCGCTCTGGAAGTAAATCGGGCCGTTTCTGGTCTGATTAACCACGGGACATAATTAAGAGATGAAACCCGGGGACGGTAAGGTTTTCGAGGGAGACGCCGGCATTTGATACAGCTAACGGACTTTAATCGCGGGGCATTACGGCTAATCACTATCTCGGAGCTCTCGATTTACATATTTACTCTCTTCCGCCTTTTTTGCATATCTGGCGAAACAATTACGGCGGGAAAAGATACGGTGGTACGCGTGTGCGTCGGCGCGTCGCGTTACGCCGCATAAAGATGTCGGGTAAAAATTGTCCCTACCTCGGAGGGCCTTTCAATTAAGGGCTATTAGGGCACGTAAGGACCTTTAATCCCCGGCGGGTACACGATTTTTTACTTCGGCTTTTCGCCGTAAAGGGATAAAAGTAACCCCCCGCCTGCCATTAGTCACGAGTCGGCCCTCCGCGGGCCCGGCATCGGGAATATATTTTTATGACGCGCTCGTGGAAACCTGTTCCACTAAGGCAAACCTATATTTTTCCTCGCTCCTTCGTTAACCTCGCTTTCCTCTGCCCATTCGCATTTTCAGCCTCCTCTAATCCATCGGGACGTCCGTAGCAGTGCCGCGTTCATTTCTCTTCTGAAAATATGCGATCGAGCGAATCACGCCCTCGGCAGAAGTGCTACTCGAAAGCCGGGGAATGTCGAGTCGCCGAGTCACTCTCGTCTAGCCGAAACAGCCTTGCGGAGCTTCCGACGCCGATCCGTCACCGTCATACGCCAAGGAATTTGCACTTCATCGTGGGATCTCTATTAACCTTTCGCGGCGGCACGTCGCGAGCGCCGCTCGACGACTTATTCTTCCCATCGCCATCGACGATCCTCGATGCATCGCGCGCGTAACCGAGTAAACGATCGCGCCTCCGAGGAATTCCTTCGATCGCTCCTACACTTTCGAGTGGCCGGCTTTTAGCTCGAGCGTAGACCGCAAGGCGAGCGGAGTGTTGCAAAACCGCTGAAATTTCTTCGACGGCGCGGAGTTAAATCTGCGCTCCGGCGCACGCATACCTCATCGAGCCATTAAGAGCGACGCCGATCATTGAGCCATCAAGCCTGCCTCGACTCGCCTCGGGCCCTCGTTTAGCACCGCGGGCGCCCGAACGATTACCAGAAAAATCCCGATCGTTGGACGAGGCCATGAAAGGCAGTGCGAGCTTTGTTCGCCAAGTGACACGGCTGAAAAGCGTAGGGAGAAATTTATGGAAGTGGAATTCCCGGCTGTCCACGGTCACGGCGCGGCCGGGCGCGGGGGTCTCGCGAGGCGTCGAGCGTGCCTCGTTCCGTCGCTCGGACATCTGGCAATATAACGTGCATTAATGCTCTGCCATTGCTCGAGTGTTTAACCACGAGCTCGCCTCCGGAGCGACCGAGTAAACAGCCGCTCGCGCTTCGGAAAACGACGCTCCGTCCACCGTGCCTACCTGCAGAGGAACGAGGCTAGCCCTTCCTTCTCTCCTTCCTCGCCCCCCGCCCCAAATGCGCACCCGAGGAGCATTCCTCCGCGATTGATTCGTCGTCTCTTCGAGCTCGCCCCGCCGCGCCCAACGGCGTCTTTCGACGTGCAAACAATTATTCCCGGGCGTATCGGGAAGGCCCCGGGAAACGGCGGGGCGGAGATTGAAATATAATTGGCGCGAGTGCGAGGGGAGGTCTAAATATCGGCTGCGGGAGAGGCCGGCAATGATTTAGTGCGGGGACGGTGTAATTGCATACGCAACATTCGCGGTTGGGCTCGCGATACGACATGGTCAGGTGGGGCCGTAAGTTAAGCGTCTCACGCGCGTGTAACCTGCGTTCGGTATCTGGAACAGATCGGATACAAATGGAAGCTGCGACCGCGGCGTTAAGTGAACCGAAGTAAGCGTGGTAGTCGCCACCGTGGTAGGTAGGCAGCCTGGCCGAGGGCCCGACGAGGCTGGCCTGGTGGTATCGCGCCCGCAGGAGAGAGGAAGAAGCCACGGACGGAATCGACGTGGGACGACCGAGGTAAAAGTCTAATACATTCGCACGCTGCGTACGAAGCGAGGAGCGAACCTGCCCTCCTAAGGCACTGCACTGCGAATACCGAAAGCGACACCGATCCGTTTTTCCACTCTAGCGTCATCCAAGATTGTAAATGTTCGTGTCGGACGGTGTAGTCGCGCCATGTTTCGCGGTTTAAAAATCATCGTGGATACTCTGTCGAACGCGAAGCAGACGGGACAAATCGTTCGAGGATGATCCATTCGAAATGATGCTCGGTATATCCGTTCGATGTCATCGTGTATGAGTAACCCGGACATACCGAGCGATGACAAATCCGAGGATGTATAAATATTAATTCGGCGTTCCTACCGTTCCATCTGGTGGGTACAAATTTCGAGACTCGTGGATAAGAGTTATTGGGTGCGTCCGGTTTTTACGCGTACCGCTTTTGTCCGGCGTAGGGGCCTCCCGGGAACTCGGGGAATTTGGCCCCAGTGCCGATTAAGTAACGCCGAGCAATAGCGATGGTGGGTGAACCGTAATGTACCGTGGAAGGAGCAAGGAGGCATGCGTGGAACGTGAAAGGATGGTGCGTAGTTGAGCGTGTGGCCGAGCAGGAAGGTAGGGGAGTACAAGAAACGGCCACGGGCTTCTGACAAGTCAGATCTTAATTACGCGCGACTATCGGCAGTTACCGTGCGGCTTGTTCGAGCGTTTGTTGTTACAACCAGAATACGACAGCCGAGATAGTCGCTAACTATGTACTGCACGATCTTTGAAGATGTTTGTACACGAGAGAGAAAAAGATAGGGCAAATAATCGCGAGAAATCGCCTTCCGGAAGATCTCGAGAATCTTTGAAAGTATCGTGAAAAATCCTGTATATAAATAAAAACACTCATTCTCGTCTCCAATACCAATTGGGTTCGAGTGGATCGGCATACGGGAAGCAACTCGTAGATCTTCACCTGCGATTTCCAGACGTTGACCTCGCAATTAACGTATCGCAGGATTTATTGTCGGGGGCAAGAATGAATTTTGTTACGGCAAACCGCACACCTAAATGGCGATTTGGCGGGGGGAAAAATTATAATAAATTATTGCTAATTATTGCGTATGCCTCGCTGAATCGGATTATCATACATTTACATATCGAGTGATTCCTCCGCGGTTTAATTATTTTACCGGGATGCTAATACTCCTGCGGGTGTGCATAATATCTCGTATGCATTAGTCCGTATATCGAATTTGTCGGATGGTTAGCCGTCAATAACTACTATCGTCGCGAGGCGTCGTTTTGTTATAAAGATACTTACGAGTCTTTGCGTCTCGGTTTCGCGCACGCTGGCCGGTTTATTTGATTTATATTATATTGAACGTGGAACACGAGGAAAAAGCTCGAAACGCTTCGTGTTTCTCAAGCCGTGAAACATTCTCCGGACAGCGGCACGCTCTCTCTTCTATCCGCCTTCCTCGCGTTTCTCTTGCCCGGCTCTTGGGTTAATTGCAGCTTCTCATTTACATAGAGGCCATTCACGCACTGCCATTCAGCCTATCGTAAGCGGAACCACCGCGGAGGACATTAAGCGACATATTTTACAGTATCCATAACAGCCGCCATTAAGAGTAGCAAACAGAAGCTGAAGAAGTACCGGAGGATAGGTGGTCGGGAAGAGCTATAAGATCTGTACCACCTCGCCGGAGAATCTAGTTCTTTCCACCTCCCGAGGAAAGAAGAAAACATTCGATGTCCAGCTAAAACGTAACATAAATGTCCGATCGACTTCGTAGAGAACGTAAAACCGTTATTCGAAATTGTTTTGCCATTGCGAGCTCGATGCAGGATCGATAGGCGATGCAAATGCTACGCGATTTCGTGAACGATATAAGAGTTGAAGCGGGCAAATCAAATTCGCCTAAAAGTAGGTAAAACCAGCGGGATATGCGGATGACGAGCCGGAAAGACGTTTCGTAATTACAAAACGACCACTTTCGCCCGAAATTTCTCGCTTATCGCTGTTATTATATTATATTATCGCCGAACCGCCCCGTGGAATGCGGACCGATCGCGCCCGATAGGGACGCGATGATCGCTGGTGGGAATTTTTAGAGCCTATTTTGAGCCGGGCTCAAACCAGGTTGACGACTCTTTCGGCGAATTAAAAAATACCGGGGCGACGCGTTATCTTTACGCACCTTTACGCGCATCCAGCCGCTTCCTTAATGCCCGTACTTAAAGGAACGCCAATCCTATCGCGCCTCCGATTCGCGGCTATGTAAGGTCAGCCCAAATTCGGGGCAAAATTTAAGGCGCTCGTAAAGAACGCGAAACGATCCTCTCGCTGGCGGCCGCGTTATTAATTTGTTGCGATACATTTTTTAATGGGACGCACAATTTATATACCCGTTTACGGAATATATTCGATAACAGCGCCATTCTGCTGTCTAGGTGTGCCGTGAATCGAGATGAACCGAAAAACGACGCGTCCGATGATGCAACGTAAAGGACATCGATTCATTTTTTACACTTTACCTCTTTAATACGCACAAAAGCATCGAACCAGGATTATTATTCATACAAATCGCATAACCCCTCGTGCACCGCCCCTGGAAGTTTTCCATCAATACGGAGCGAAAAAACGAAGCGGCCGTAAAGGACGGAAAGCGCTCTATTTCCGGCAGGCAAGAGTCGGAGGACGGAAACGTCGGGCAAAGGCAGGCGGCTCCAAAGGACAGGGAACGCGTCTCTGTTTTCCCCGCGATATACCCGTTTAGCATTGTGTCGGCCAGGCGGGCTATAAAAGTCGACCGGCTGAAGCTCCGGGATGAAGATAAGTGGGTAATTAATTAGTCAAGCAGCGGTATTAGCGGATTTTTCCAATGGGGCCAATCAGCCGCGTATACGAGGCTAATTGTGAGTCGGTCGCGGAGTAACGAGCTGTCCAATATCGGAATGGACTAATCCTGAAAGTCGTTTGGCGCAATTCGCTCGGAGACCAAGGCAGCTCGCCGACAAGTTACGAGGCCTCATGCGCGGCTAGCCCGTGCAGGATGACGGGGGATCGTACGAGTTTCGCTATCGCTATTAGCGGAAATCGCCGGGAGTGGAGGGCCGGTGCCCCCGGGGATAAAGACCAGTCGATAATTAGCAAACGGTCGTGTTACCGGACTTTTTCGACGAGGTCTACATACGCTCCCTCTAATTACCGATATTAAGCGCGGACAATCGGATGTCCAGGCCGCGCCGCAAACGTGAAATCGCCGATGTTCGAATCCACCGGCCGCTTATCGGCCGACTTAATAACATCCATCGATTCCTATCCCCCGTCAGCGCCGAGTTTCTGCGTCAGAACGGATTAAAGGGGGATTCGCGAAGGCTCCTTAAAACAATTATCCCCGGCAGTAAAATCCTGTCGGTTTAATTAATTAGCGCCGGCTTGCCCGGATGCGGAGGAAGGCACCGAGGCACGCCGAATGGGGCGCGTCGGGTAAATAAAAGAATATTATTAACTTGCGCGTCGATGTTCCGCTTCCTTTAAGTGAAAAATACCGATACTTTTTGGCGTCGCTTAAACGTCGCTGCTAAGAGTATTACGCATAAATTTCAGGCCGCCGTGCCAGTAATTTTGCAATATCACGCGAACACGATTTACAAATCGCCTCGCATGTTCGCGTGAAAATTGAAGAAAATTATAGTACTACGCGATGAGCATCGATTTAGCGTAAGCCGTGCTTCTTTTTGGCGAGGAATCATCGAGCATTCTCCGAGCTGCCGAGGTGCGTACGTGGATGTGACGTTTTAAAATCGCGTCTCTTTTTTTCCGCCATCGGCCTAATGCCATTTCCGCGTCGCAATAACGTGACACCAAATTTCGTTTCCCGGATCTCCTAGCAAAAGTAGCTCTCCGAGGTCGACGAGGCGCGCGAAACACGCGCGACGTCGCTCGTCAATTTTCACGGAGATTGAAAGCAACAAAATGAATTCCACGGTAGGCGGCCAACGCAGGGATATAATTGTATTTCCTTGCGGGCATTCTACGCCCAGGCAGTACACGCGCAAGGCTGCCACGCTACTGCCAGCGTCGTCCGGCATTGAAAGCTCTTTCGGCCACTCTCACACCCCTTTCGCGACTACGCGAACGCGCGGGCCCATTATATCTGCCCTTTCGGAGTTAAACGCGGATAATAGGAATGCGTAAATATATTCGAGATGAGATGGCCTCTAATGGCGTCAAACGAGCAAGAGCACGATGTTCGCATTACGGCGTCTACGTTCGTTAAATCGTACCTCAAACGAATTGTTTGTCAAAGGCCACTTCTCCCTCGCACGAAACGAACGACGGAAATCCCCGACCGTGTAAATTTCTAGCTAATTGAAATTGAATGCGACTCATTACGCAAAATGCTTTACCTTCGCAAGCTCTTGGATAATCCTTGGACGATAAATCTACAAAGGAGCATATTCCATTATTACGATAACGAATCGTTTTAACACCAACAGCGTGTTATCGTTCGATAGAATTTAATCCGCTCTTCGAGGAGGTATGCGTTCGGTAGATCTATCCTATCGATCGACACGCCTTTCTCAAAACTCCGCGATTTTTGGGGTGTACGAGTCGTAAAAACCTCTAGGTCCATAAGCGTCTCGTGGAGCTCTCACAGAGCGGCGGAAAACTCGAGCGGTACGAAAAATCGGATGACCCTGTGCGTAAGCTCAACGTTTTCCGTTTCACCGCAATTTCTCGGTTACCCCTATTTATGCAGTCATAACGCGCATTTAAAGGCGCAGTTACGCGGGCAATCGCGCCTTTATACGTACGTGGAAGCGTGTAATAACGCACGAAGCGATATGTAATCAAGGGGCACGCCGTGTAAAAGTACCTACTGCAACACGAGTTCCCGTTGCGGAGCGCCTCGTGCTGCACAACGGTTGTATAACTTGTAATAGCCGCCTGGCGCCATCGGTTTTTCATCCGCGTACCACCATCGGGCATTTATGGCGTGCAGCACGATCGTCCAACGATACGATTCGAATACGGCGGAATTTATCGTGACGTTGCAATGGTCATGATCTGGCCGAGCCTAAGTGCAGATGAGATAAGGTAACTAGGCTCCCCTGGCTGACCCATGGGAGAAACGGGGCACTACCTGTAATTTATCGAAGGCTATCCAGATTATGGCGGGGGATAAGCGCATTAACCTTTTCCATACCGGCCACCCATGCGCATCGGATTCGCACTTGTCGCAGCGTCCATTTAACCCCCCCGTGACGCGCCTTCGCTTGCAAACAGCTTTGCACGTTTACACGTATTTTAACCTGACCGCGTAAATTTTATCTTTTACACAGCAAGATGATGTGAAATGTACAATTTTTTATTTCACGTTTCTATTCTCTTAACGAGAATGCCACAGCATTTTATATGGATCGTCGAGCGAATGACACAGATTTAACGTAATCTCTATTTTCTTCTAATATTACGTCTACTTTCGTATTAATTTTATTATACACTTTTTTAGCGTATCCATAGATGTAAAGACAGTGAGTGATTTCGCGTGTAATTATATCTGAATTCAAGCAAGATTAGCGAATCAACGTATATTAAGAGTATCCGGGTTCGGCGGGCACAAAAATGTACGCTCGACTGGAAAGGAAGCTAGCGAAAGCTGCTAATTATAATTGCACCCCGAGGATCGACGTTTGACAAATCTTCTAGAAACGGACAGCTTATCGCGGTGAATTTACATTCGCACGAAGGCATAACGGGCCGATATCCTCGGAGACGCACTTTTTCATCCACGCAAGTGGTTCAAATCCTCGAGGAGGATGCCGGCTGTGGAAGGCTGGGGGAAGGGGGAGGGGAGGGGGTTATGTAGATGAGATAAGTTAACTACAGGTCCGCGGCTGTGAGACACGACATGAATAATACGGGCATCGACCCATAATTGTGTTGCACTTTCTGGTCGGGCAGGATCGTTGAAATCTTACCTCCCGCGTCCCAGATTCCGCCCTGAGCCAGGGAAAAACAAGGCGGCCGGGGCTTTAAGGCCTCGAATAACACCGAGGGGGATACGGAATACGATCGGCGGATCGCGGCGTAAATAATATTACGGGAAATACGCAAGCGCGACGATCGCAAATCCCCGCGAGGATTTTTACTCGCTCGTTACGTCAATCCTATAAATTCTGCGAGTCGCGCCGGCAATGGATAATGGCGTCTTACCGTGCGCCTACGTGACGCACAAACGAGACACCGAGAAATCCCGGTTTCTTGCCACCGCGCGTAAATCAAAGGCCCGTACCCCGGAGTATTGTTTCAGGGGGCTCGCGATGTATTATTGATGGCAATAATGCGGACGGTTGTTAATCCGCAGCGGGCTCGCGGGTGAACGAGGCAGAAAGGGAGGAGGTCGCGGCTGATTTACGGCTAATTAAGGTTAACAAGCCGTTTAGTCTATTATTAAGCTCGCGTTTAAAGGCCGAAATCCCAAAGCGCATAAATTACCATCCCCCCTCCGAGGGGATGCCGGCGAGGGGCCGAGAGGGGTTGAAGATGGCGCTGAACGGCGCACGGCAACCCCCCTCTGGGAGCCCTAATCGCTCGACATATTTCCGAATTAAGCGAGCGCTGCGGGTCAAGGGGTCGCGCACGCTGTGATTTTAAATGGCGAATCTACCGGCAACTGTTTGTTTCGAGATTTGTTACGGCCTCCTCGGAGGATCCCTCCGCCCCCACCCCCCTCCCGCGCCCCCGCGCAGCGGACGTCGAAGTTGATGATCGATCCGGTGCCTTCGACGCCTCGTAAGGTCGGAGGTCCCGAGTTAATGACAGTCGTAACAAATGGCCGGTAATGTCATAATCGAATGCGAGGCGAAAACCGGCAATTTCGTCCTCCGATCGGTCGGCCGGAGAGAGCCATCGCCGATGGAAAGATTGGCCCTCTTTGTACGGCTACAAAGGGGGCGTCGAGAGAGATTTCCCACTCGCTTAATCGTCCGCTTTTAATATGACGGACGATTCGACGAAGGGATCGACGTCCCACTTGTGGTATAACGCGAGGCGCGATGGAAACGAGGATGAGTGCCCGTCCTAGCCGTGCCATAGTGCGCGGTAGCGATACTCTTATCGTGTGGAGGCTTGGAAACGAGAGAAGCAGCGAGTAGAGCCGAGTTTGCCATCGCGGTATTATCCTGGATGGAGACTGGAGCCTCGTCGAAATATTAATGCGCAAAAGAACGGATGATTTCAAGAGTAACGCTCGTTTCTCCTTAGCCACGCCCCGAGCAAGGTCCGCGTTTATCGGCTCGGCCGATCCCCTTTCATTGCGTTCCTTCAAGGTTAGGACGTGGCGGTCGGAAAAGCCAATTCCAAAGATCACGGTACAAGGGCTTCGAGCGGTATGTGCGCGTAAACACGAGCCATCTATCGATAGCGATCGACGGTTGCCGGTACATAGAGAGCGTGGCCCGCGCTGGCCGCGTGCCATTAGTATGATCTATGTCCCTGCTTCTGCGGCTACCGATCCCTCGGATCTTATCTCCGAAAGGGGCTCCCCCTCGCTCCTTTCCATCTTTCCTTTCGAACGGTGAAAAGGGGCCCCGAGGAGACGCGCTCGCTCGCGGCCAGGCCCTTACTTACATATAGATTGCCTCTCATTTCTTACACCCGAAATATTGGCAATCGTAACGGGCGCGCGAGCGCTCTTACCACGCTCGGGGGACAAAATTGCATTTGCATACGGGGCAGATTGTCCCGTTCCACGTGTAAAGGACCTCGCTCGTCCTTGGTGGCTCTTTGCGGCCTCCACCGCCTACCTTTGGCCGCCCTTAGGCCGAAATGGATCGCCCGAGAAAGCGGTTCGTTATCGCGCATTGGCGCAGGAAAGCGGCCGAAAGCGATCCTCTCCGATATCGCGCAAAGTTCCCTTTTTTCCTCTTACGCGGGAAAACGCTTAAATTGCCGTCAACGCGCTTAGGTTCGCGTTCTTCGATGGAAATAACGAGATCGCGGACGAGAGTGCAACGGGAGTTTGTCGACTGCCGAGAAGAGCCTTCGAATCTGCCTACGCCGCTGATCCTTCGAATGATAATTATTCAATCTTTCGTGTTCGGCATGAATCTCATACCCGCCGGTTTATCCGGCTTATCTCCCCGGTTTCGGCATTCGAGCGGTAAACGGTCATCTTACGTGTCCTATTAAGAGTCGGCCAGATAAGCCTAAAAGCGATCCTGTTTCCCCTTTAAAATTTCCCCGGCTGTCTCGAAAATATATCTTCGCAGTTTTTATGTCGGCCGCGCGGCCGATAACATCTCCTTCCTTTTTTCTAATCCCCTTTCGCTCCTTCGTCGAGGAGGGAAAGGACGTATGGAGGTTTCACGGCGGTCCCCCTAAACGGAGGATCGTTCTCCAGTTGCCAATTTAAACGACGCTCTCCGGTCCTTCGAATTTCCATCCCGTGTCCCAGCGATTTCGCACCTACGCGCTGCTGATTTTCAAAGATGAATCCTTCGGTAAATGAGCCAGGAAATATCGACGATAGACGCGCGAGGGGTAAGGAGGGTAAGGGAGAGGGGGGAAAAAAGAGCGCGGAGGCTCGTAATTCACAACGGGCAACTGGTTTCGTCTGATCTCTTCATGAAAGGGAGGAGGACCCCTTGTCGATGGTTTTCGACGATACCACCGGCCACCGTGGATGTCAGATCCATCGATAATTTCGTACCGGACTATTTGTAATCTGTATATTCACCTGTCGGTCCGTCAGTTTGTCGAGCAATCGAGATACTGCGCGTTCCACTTCTCGCCGGCACTGCCAACACTCGGCGTAAACTCGCGAGGCACGCACGCAGCCGAGGTCTTTCGGCCGAAATGACAGCTAGACTGACAGTAATGCTATCGACTCGTCTCTATCGGGCTTGCATACTTCTTGGTAACCGTCCAAACAGCCGCTCGAAATTATCGTTGCATCGGACGGCGATCGGGGTTGTGAGTAAATTCAATTATCTGGCCGCGTCACGAGCGATGGATTCGCTCCCGGCGATAAACGTGCTAAGAAAACGTGGCCGTTCTAATTTTACGTTAATCTCGGAAAGCGATATCCGCGAGATATCCTGGCCGCGAACGCGTTAACCGCGATACTTAGCGATGGAGCGAGTCGGGGAGCTCATAAAAGCCCGTAAAGTTACGTAAACCAAGGGTCGCGAAGTCTAGAATTTACGCGATGCCAAATATAACATTTGCCGAGTCGTGCGTCTTTCCAAGTGTATATCGATATTTTTCCAAAAGCGATTTTCCGCCCCGAGCCTCTTTCTTGTCCACGTGTATTTATGCGATGTTCTATATTCCTTTGCGCCCCCGAAATAACCCCTGGTGAAACAGAACGCGTCGGGTAGCTCGCTATGAAAGTAAAATGGATATTGACGTAACGTGCTTTTGGGCCAAATATCACAGAGGCCTTTTCACGCCAGGGCATCGATAAAATCAACCGTTTTACGTCGCTTCGAGATACGGAGACCACCCCGATATTTAAAGTTAATCGCCGATTATAACACCGCTGGTGGGTATATAGTCGAGGCAAACGGCTAATACAAAATTTACGGTAAATTCGTGTAATAACCCGTAACATTCCGGAATCTTAAAAATGAACCCGCCCACGTGGTCCCCTAAGAATTCGAGAGCCTACTCGTGGAAGAAAAACGCGGCGGCGTGACTATAACCGGAGAAGGCGGTACACGATACCCACCATTAAACGCGACTATAGAGATTAATTGAATTTGATTATGATCGCTCTCGTAGAACCGTGCAATTGTACCTGTCAAAATAACGACTTCTGACTCGCGTTGATCGTGAGGCAGATGGATATTTACTCCGTCATTCGAGACGGGAGACCAAGGAGGTAGCGAAGAAATAAATTTCTTTTTCATCCATCGTACATCACGTGGCGCACGCTTATTTTTCTGTTTTTACCATCTCTCGCCGCCGCCTAATTTAACACTTGTTTCCGTGGAAAAATTAAAACACGAGGTAAACCATTACCTTTGCCCAAAGAATGCATCGATAAACCAAGCAATTCTTAAGTCGGATTACACATACCACACGCGTGTTACCACGTTACGCATCATTCTGTCGTGTTAAAACAAAAGAGATCCAAAATATATTCCCTTAGTCACTAAGGTATGCCTCACGGAATAGTGAGAGCATAGAGAAAGAAAGAGAGAGAGGGAGGGGGAGAGAGGAGCCGGATTCAGTGTCTATCCCCGTGAATTTTTACGGTTGTCCGTTATTCTTTCACGCTTATTTTTCTTTTCTATTCATCTTCGACCGCCCGTCATCCTCCACCCACTCTTACTCCTGCGCCTCCCTTCCTCTGTCGGGTATAATAATTAATGACCATTCCTACGAAGAAGGCGCCGCCACCCAAGCTCGATCCTCGCCGACCGCAAAAAATAATTATGAATTCGAAAACGTCGGTTATTAATCTGCAGTTTAGCTGGCGGACAGGGGGACATGGCGATGGAAAGGAGAGACGGAAAGTCGAACGACAAACGCGCCACGTGGGCACGGCTCCCCGAAAATAAGAAGAACCCGTACAAATATGACAAATCGAGGAGGTTGCTTATCGAAGCGCCTCGTGGCTACCTTTGACGCTATAAAAAAGGCGGATCGTAAAAGGAAAGGCGCGAGGTCGCTAATGGACGGAAATAGGAAAAAGGGAGCAGGTATGGAATCATCGAGTGAGCCCGAGAGACGAAAATCGATTCGCCAAACAAATGGCCCCTGTTATGCCCAACGGTGCTCAGCGCTTCCATCACCTTTGATCTCTCGGTTTTCATCTTGGTCCCTCTCGTCTCGCTCCGGCTCTACCACTTTAATGGCCCCTTGGCACACAAAACCCGCGGGTGGACGCGAGGAAGACACGCTCGGGCGGAGGGAGATAGAAAAACAAAGGAGCGAGGTGCAACGCCAGGGAAGATTGGTTATTATGCCGGCGAGGACAGAGAGAATTATAAGACGATTAAAGGCAAAGGAAAAGGGGGAGATCGCGGGAACCGAAGCTACCACGCGAAGAGGCGTGGTGAGGTGTGGCCAAATTCGTCGAGGGTTGGTTTCCTTCGAATTTGTATTTCATAAATTACAGAGGCATCGCGAATGTTTAGACGGTTATTGCCTGGGCGGCTTTGACGTGGGAATTAGAAAAGACCTGTTCACGGACGGAAAGAATTTGCCACGCTTCGAAAGGCAAGGACAAAAGTGTGAAGGGAGCCAGCGTGACGATTATTCCGATACCCGCCAGAGGGATCGTCTATGCCTTAACGATCGGCGTCACCTCTCGTTGGTATCGTCCAGGAATTTTTCGACAGGCAAAACGTTTAGCGTTTGTAAAAGGCCCGACGATTAGCTTATCCGTCGATATAGCCGTAGCAGATCCACGAGGGTCGCTTATCAATGAGGCACTTAATCGTCTCGCACGGTCGGCCCTTCTGATCCTGCCGAGTTGTGAATCCGATTAGGTATAACGTTTTATATCTCATTCGGGATTCAAACGGCGCGCGCAAGCCGCCGGCCGAGCACCAAATGAACCCGGGCTCGGGTTACTTTTAAGAAACATGATTTTAATTTGGATCTGTATCGCGCGCCCTCGCTCCAAGCCCTTATATGGCCATGATATATCAGCGGCTCCAACGGAGTCTTTCGCCCTGTAACCGATCCCTCGAATGCGCGCTATCGGACGATCGAACGTTTTTATGCCACGGAACTTACGCATACGGCGCAACACCGCACAATAATGTTACGCGCCGAGGATCGGTTTTGAGAATCTTGCAACGCTGCTCGTTTCGATTCGTCCTGCTTGTATTATTCAAACACGAGTTACCGCATTTTTTTTATCCTTCTTGCGTCAATATCGATGATTCTCGTTATCGTTTATCGCTGTCCAGACGATGTAAACTATTTGCGAGGTATTTCGCACAAAAGATTTCGATGTGGCGCGAGGGACGGCGTCCTGTCGGCCGTATTCGTTCTTTCGGTCCGCAGCTTTTATACGGCAAAGAGGAAGGCCGTAGAACCGTCACATCTTGATTATACGAGATGAAAACCGCCGCCTTTATATTCGGGCAGGAGGAATTTTAATTTTCCCCAGAAAACAAAAACTGGTTCTTCCACCTACAGTAGGCGCCGAAAAGAGAGAGTTGGGTGCATCCACGGCATTCCACCCACTCGAGGCACCGCGAGGACCAGTCTTAGACGTGCCTACAACATTCCACCCGCTGTTTGGTTTTCTACGAGGAAAGGGAATGGCACGTGTCGAAGACACGCCGGAGGAAGGTCGGATCGAAAGCACGTCGAAAAGGCGCTTCGAGCCGAACTCTGAATAGAATCTCGAGCTCGAAGCAAAGCTACGCGCTGCCCTTAAACGATTCCAATAACAAAGATAAAATATTCAGGCTCGAGGTATACGTCGGATCGGGAAAACAATGTCCGAGTATAATCTATTCCATAATCATCCCCAGCGAGGAACTCGATATTTCTTTTGTCGCGACTCATTTTATGCAGGAGTTCTACCTCATTAATTCGCCGATCCCTCCTTCTCGTCTCCCCGGCGTAATGAATGCATAATTACGAAATAATCACGATGTTGCCGGAGAAACGACGAGTCACGTCTCCAGGCGCATAGGGACTAAAGACAACCCGCGCCGGGGTCTTTTTCACCGTTTTACCATCATCAAACGTTTTCGTCGGCAAGGTGTTCCGAGGGATCCGAGCAGAGCCACGTCGTGTCCCCGCGACGGGTTAACACGGTGAGCAGCGGCGAGGCTTGTCGCGGCTTGATGAATCGCCAATTACTATGCGACCCGTCACTCGTGCTCTTTTTCCCTCGGCCCCTAACGTTTCGCCCGGCATCTTTACGGTAACCCGGGCCCAGGCGCCAATCTCCCAAACGACGCCTTACGTTTCGACGTGGGGGAAGATATTCGGGAATCGACGGGGACGCCCTATTGACCGACGACTCGTTTATCCGTCCCCTTAATCGTCCGTATCAACGCGTCGACCATGAGCCACGATGTACGCTATGCTTTTAGTTCTATCGAAAAGAAAAATAAATGTGGACAAGGTACTTGCAAGACTACGGATAATGGAAAACGGTTCAAGAATAATTATAACACAGCGATCGGGCCAACGTCGAGAAGTATTCGATGTTCGTCAGGACCTTTAAACCGCGTTTAAAGCGACGCGACGTGGAACGTTGCGTCGAAAAATCCAGGGATCGCGTTTTAAAACGAAAGACGGGCATTCCCTATGGAAATTCGAAGTTCACCTTCGCGCGTGGTAAGCTCGTAATAAGCACGCTAGGAGTATTCGCCCTGAAAATTCTGGGAAGATTCATGGGCAAGGGTGTCGGGCGGAGAGAGATCGGTCGCGGCGGTGGCAGAAGTCAACTTTATAAGCGGTTGCGTTAACGGGCGGAGCGGAGTCCGCAAATTGTCAGGTACCTCTCGTACGAGCTACGAATATATTCGCCGCGTGTAATCGCACGTGATAATGAGAGGGTTCGATCCGGGTCCGCGAGGGCCCAATTATCGTACGATTCGTCATTCATCGGTGCTAGTCACGTATATAGGGCCGAGTAGCTTGGCGAGGCGCTCGCGCGATGGCCAATTTGAAAGGCGTCCAGGGGAATTCCTCGATTCCTTTTTCTCTCTTCTTTCTCCACCCTTTTTCTCTCTTTCCCTCCCCCCCTGGCGGGGGCCCCCGGTGCAAGCGGCTCATACGCGCACGGGGACCTGTAATTGAAAGCTGTTACGCTCGGTATTTTATGGCTTTGTCCCGGAGGCATGCAAAACTCGATTCTTAAGGTCCACCGACGCGTACGGGGCCGGCCTTAAGTAACGGGCCACGAAAACGCTCGCCTCCTAATTAAATCCGACTAAATTCATCAAAATCGTCGTTAAAGCCACCCCATAGGCCCATCCCCGGGCGGTAGCCGGCCCCCGAGGCTCCTTAACGATCTTTCCTGCGAAAACGAGATTCCGATCTGTCTAATTGCCGCCGCGTGGTGTCCGAATGCCCCGGCGGGAACGCCAATCGAAATCGCGAGCATCGTGCGTGAAACATCCTCGAGCCCTGCAGCTCGTATATTATTTAAATCGGCCCCGCCGATTTCGGAGCGAAAGCGGCGGGCAAACGCTTTGGTCGAGGATGGGGGAACGTGGGGATCGTCTACGAGGGATCGTCACACCGACGCACCGTGGGCTATCGAATACGTTTAAAGATCGCGTCCAAGTTCAGCCCACATTTCCCAATGATCCTTTCGCTAATGACGGATTCAACCCCAGTGATTCCATGGCCCGGCGATGAAATGCCAACGATCACGGCAGAAGCCCGATAATGTAGCCACCACGGCAATTGGCACGCACGATTCGCGCGCATTCTTACGAGCAGCCCTCGCGCTCGGGCGATAGAACGGATCGCACGAAAGGAGATAAGCGGCAATTATATCCCGCGCGAGGCATGGCCAACGTGAGTAGCCCCGATCGGCGGAGCGCACGATTCCTCTTCCCTCGCCTTCGATCGTGCCGCACGAGGCCGTACTCGAGGCGAGACAATAACGCCGATAATGACGGCAATAATAGCGATAATAGCAATAACGTCTTTATGAGCGCCGGGCCAAGGTGTGGGCGAGGTTGCGGCTCCTTGACCCTCCTGCCGGAGTATCCGCAGCGCCGAGGAGACATAATCGAAGATCAGCCCCTAAGCATCGGTAGCCGGGTCTCTTATAAGCGAGTGGAAAAACGAGGAGGGCCCCTTCGTGTCACGGTGAGCCAGCAACACCGTGGATCGGCCGAGATAAAGGCTCTCTCGAAATAAAACACGAAAACCGGCGGGCCGTTCGGACGGAAGGGAAAACGGGGAGGCGGAATTGGGTGGCGGAGGGGGCAGAGAGAGAGAGAGAGAGAGAGAGAGAGAGAGAGAGAGAGAGAGAGAGGGAGAGAGAGGAGCAGAAGCGGGAGAAAAGGAAGCCTCGCACCGCGGAGCGAGTCACGTTGAAAGACTAATTGACGAGGAGGAGGTCGAGGAAAGAAGAGAAACCTGACGAGGCGGTGCACCCCCGTAAATATCGTGACACGCGCTCAAATTAATGGGCAGGCCTTAGCCGCTTGGGGGAAGCGAATAAATTGGTATCCCTTCGATGACACGCTACGTCGAGATCGCATCAAAACACGGACGATTATAGCGCCATTTCGTCTCAAATGCACGAGCGTCCAGCCGATTTTTATAGCCCCGGCGTGATTCTACGGGGAACGTATTCTTATCCAATTACGATCGGTCCGAGTACGATTTCTATCTGGACAAACGATCGTCCGTACGCGAGGTTTCGTCGAAGGGACGAGCGCGCGCTCTAGGATCGTCCTGGCGATGGCTGCCTCGGAGGGTCGCCACTGCCGAGACGGCGTTTCCGATCGCTATAAATCCGCCCTTGTGGTAATTAAGGCAATTCTTATCGGCCTACAGATGTGCACGCATGCACAACATCCAGGCGAGGAATTTTTAAGTGGGCCTTTTTTTTCCGAACGAGTGGCGCCGCCCGTTTTGGGAAGGACGCCGACACGGCCGTGAGAACACACCGAGATGCCCTTGGCGTGAAACGAAATCTTTTAATTAGAACCGATCGCGGGCCGAAGGATCGCCATGCGTGCCGTGGTACCGCTTAATAAATGCGTTCCTGGGCGTTCTCGCGGTCCCAACAAATTGGAAAAGATCGGATCCGTGGCCTACGGGAGTTCAACGGACGTGGGATCCCGTTGGCCCCAAATGACGCGAGTACGAAATCACCCGTTTCTATTTCCACTCGAGATTAAGGCGGATTTAACGGGTGGTCGTTGAGAGCGAGACGGCTACCAGGGTAAATCGTTAAGGTGCGGAACTGATATCCGAATATAAATAGAGTTGCTCGCAATGGTTATAAATATAGGGTGCGGAAAGTTCGGCTAAGCTTAAATCACCGTCCCTTCGGCGCAACGCACCGCGACAATGTTATTATAAATGTAGGCTTTTCCGGGCGACGATTTATACCCCTCCGAAATACCGATTGTTAAAAGCTTTTATTGCCGGAGTAGATGAGGGACCTATGGTGACTCCGGAAGTACAACCTCCGCGGTCTTTTTCTTGTTCTCTCGACGACGGAAAAAGAGAATCGTCGCTTGCCCAACTGCGCGGCTGAGAAAATAGTCCGGGCGTGAAGTAACGGACAGTGAAGACGGCCTTGGAAACGAAGATTTTGAACGGAAGACTTATATAGTCTGAAACGAAATTTCTAATTAAAAGCGACGGAGAGGAAGTTATTATTTTTCCATTATATTTGCACCAAACGCGGATGTACTTTGTAAAAATATTCTACATTCGACCAAGGCAATCTTTCACTAGAATCCTCCCTAATATAAAAGAGTGCACATACGCCTACCATTATTTTCACCCACGCTTCCAGTTTAAAACGCTTTTCGCCATGACGAATACAGCTTCTGCACTTGGGTTTATTACATTATTAACGTACAATGTGATAGGATGTGCCTTGCGTTTTACGTATACATATAACGGTCAACCTGCACGAAGCAACGCCGGCGAAGGACTCGGCGGCACGGGGCATGGTCGCGACTAATTTTTCAGCATCTCGGTTTACAAAGCGTGCATAATACGTGCCCTCGGCGCGCACCCGTGGCTGTGCAATCAGCCGCCTACTCGGGCACGAACAACACGAAGAAGATGCTGGTAAACCATACCGAGCAACGGCCCACCGACTAATCCCTCAGAATCAGCTTCTGTACAACCTCTACGCGGCATTCCACGGTGACAAATGTATTAAAATACGTACATTATACGCGCCAACTTCTCCGTGCCGCGTTCAAGAGAGTAACGATGGTAATTTACACTCGCGGGGTGAGACCAAAGGACTTCGGTACATTTACGAGCTCATTCCGAACTTCGAAATCAAGAGGAAAGCCGGCAGAACGCTCGTTATTAAGTTGCAAACGCGGAGTGTGCTATACCGCGAGCAGTTTCTAAACGAACACAGAAACTGGAATGTGCGCGAGGGAAATTTATCGACGAGTTTATCGAGCCTTTTATCGAATAAAGTCTACATACGCGATTAGCGATACTCGTCGAATAAATTTAATGGAAACGATAGCCGTCCATGCGGGAGTAGCGGATCCGAGTAACCGCGAAGGCAATTTGAAGTACTTACGATAGAGCCATGCCATTGCATAACCAAGAGTCGCGTACGCGTCGGAAAAATCAACCTCCTCGTTGTCGGGATTTTTTCCTAGTCCCAGAGAGATAGTCCACTATTTCCTTCCCAATGCATCGACCTTGAACGAACGATAAACCTCTGCCGCCTTCGCCAAACCCCAGCCGGGGATTTCGACTCACAATATTTATACCCGAGCAATTCGTCGTGGCTCTCCGCGGCTTCTTTACCGCGAAAGTAACACATTTATTCTCAGGCTCGGGGTGGAATCGTCCGATTATTGGATTAGTAACGCGGCCCGATTTCGACGTCCCGGCATGGCCGACTTTGACGACGGTGCCGCGGCCCGACAAAACCAGGCCGCGCTTCGGCCAGCGACAAATGACGCGCGCGCCATTAAGGGCCGCCGTTATAAATCGCAATTACCGATATGCACCGGGTGCCATCGGGCCAACAGGCGCTCGCGCGAGTCCCCGTCGGGGCTGTCAAAAGAAGTACAACCGCGCACCGAGCTCGGGCTCTTCGGGGCTCTAACAATCTAACGGCGGATTACCGCGGGGCACCAACGGTCAATCTGCATTAAATTTATCGGCCGCGCTAGGTAATTCAGGGGGAAGGTGTCCGGGCGGACACTTAACGACCGTGCAAGTTATGTCGAACTAAAGCGTCGCTTAAGTGACGAGAAAAACGACCCGTCGGATTTGCATTGGGCCGTACGGTTGAATTTGAGGCACCGTCGAGGCGCGCCGGACGAAAGTAAAAGGAGTCGGCCTGGCGAGTCGATTTAAAACTAAGGTCTGCGCAGTGTTCACCGATCGCAAGGATTTACCGTGGACGCAGGCCTGCAATTACGTTTGATAAGCGCCAACTTGTTTATCTCGTGGCACATTCGCACGATTTCACTATGTGGACACAAACTTCGTGAAAAATCGTTGCGTTCAAATGCCCCCTTATGGCAATGTATATTACGCAAGGTGCAAAGAGGAAAAAACTCTCTCGAATTATCCGTGGACGCAAAGATTAAAGTACGTCCAGGGTCAGACTCGATGCCCCGATCTCTCTCTTCGACTTCGTTCTCCATCGGTGGCGTATCGCTCGGTATCATCGTCGGAGCATGCTCGCCGCCATATGCGCGCCATGATCGTGCGTAGGCGCGAAAGTAATTACCGTTTTGAAATCGATATACGCAGAGACATTGATAGAATCGTGTCGTCGTAACGATAGTTACCGGCCCGATGCACGATTCATCGTCGGCTTTTTTTCGATCGACGCGAGTACAATGAAACGCTCGCTTTACTTCCTCTTCCGCACGTGCGAGTAAATCCGGCCGTATGATGTTGCACACCGTGCGCAATTTTCTAATACCCCTCGATGATTCCATCGCGGCGCAGAATGGACGAGGAGCGATCGTCAAATATAGGCGCGAGCGGTGCTAACGCTTGCGCGAAGAATACTACCAAGTGCACTTACTCTATGTCCCTCAACTTAAGGTACCAATACCGGTCCATTAATCTACTCGATAATACCAGCTACGATCAACTTAACGGAACGGTTTTTTTTTATTCATCTTTGGCATCGACTGCTCAGATCATTTGACCTAGGACCTGCCTTTTAAGGCGCGTTCCGAACCACCAAAGCTACAGTATACGTGTATCACATGGATGGACGAGATTCGATCCACTTCACTACCCTAGCTCTTAACGCAACGGTTTCTCGCGTGTAACATTTCGGCACTACCTGCCACCCATCATACATGATCATACAGCACAGTCCCTATTAACGGCCGTACAATTAGCCCGTAAGTACGATTCGCAGTGGTCCAAGCGACGAGAGGAGCGAGTGGCGTCCGATCGACGGGTTCAACGAATGGCATTAGGGTGCAGAGCGCGGTAATAGAGCGGGCGACACGTTTCCCCGTATTCCAGCGCATCCCCGTTGTTCACGGTTCTCCCGGATAATGGCGCGAGGTAGGGCGCGAGCGAAAAGGATGAGTAACGAACTCCGGGAGCGGAGGAGGGTAAGAAAAATCGTTCGAAATCGGGCACACCTGGAGCGGGTTATGTGGCCTGGGCGTGTCGGTGTTGGCACGGCCTGGCAAAACGCGTGGGTCGGCACCGTATTATGCTGATCTACCTCGGTACGACGACGCGGGCCGACTTTCAGGACTCGGCGCGAGTCCACGCAGAAATGCCGTGGCCTGTCGCATTGAAAACGCGCGTCAAGTGACGCTGCCATACAGGAGTACGTGGGCGAGCGCGTATAGAACGGCCGGGAGGACCAGGTGTCGCAGGTAGCAGCGGTTGCCATTTTCCACGATCAATCGCAGGACGTTGAATATCGGTGGCACGGTCTTGTTTCCCACGGCCCAGTCGTTATGAGCGAAGGAGCAAAAGCGCTGCGACGCGCATCGACGATGTCGGAGCATTTTAGCCGAGAGGGGGGATTGTTACGAAAGAAGTGAACGATCGTGGATCGAGCGATTATTAACCGTTAAAAGCGTTTACAAATATCCCGGAGAAAATGGATCTAGGACACACGATGCGCGATAGTTCGAAGAGGAATCGCGAGGTTCAATACATTTCCAAGTATACTCTGCAGACCGTTTTGCTCCGCACAACTAAATCTCCAGAAATAAGGTTGGACTCTCCGATAGGCCAGCTATTCGGATAGGCCGGTAAAAGTACCGGAGCAGATAATTAGTCGTCTAAGAGATTCAAACGGTTCCCGGAACCACATCTGCCGTTGGGTTATCGCCACTGTATCACTTCCGAGAGCTGCGCGAAGATTCCAGGGGAGGAAGCGGTGAAAGATAACGAGCGAATCTCGCGATCGTAATCGTTGCATCAAATAGCATTGGATCCCCTACCTCGAGTAAGGTTCGCCCATCGAGCGCCATACGGAGAAAGGATAGATAGGCGTTAATATTCGCGGCGCGTGAATTTATGGCGGGCCCTGCGCAAAAATGCGTATCCTAAAAGCGTAACGATATCGCGATTACCGCGGCGCCTGGCTGACGCGGCAGGTAAGGAAAAGGACGGGATCGGCGCAGAAAAGCGGGCAGAACAGAGCCAGCGACGTTAATCAATCCTGTCCGCTGGTCGCCATTCCTTACTCGGCGAGCGTGGCGATTTTCTAAGGCGGCTTTAACCCTTTCATTATCGAGAAGGAACGCTTCCGCATTACCCGATCGCCACTGCGAACCGAACTTCGAGTCGACTTGAATTTAGCCGGCGGGCCGCGCGGGGAAAACTCCTAATTACACACGACGGCTTTCGTGGAAAGAGCGGAGACGCTTTAATGGCCGCTGCGCGGCCACCGATCGGCTTGCAAATGACGAAGAAAAAGGAAGGGGCGGACGATCGGGAGAAGCGACGATACCCTTGTCGGTGGACGGCATTGTGAGTTATTGAGATTAAACGATTACCCTCCCTATTTATGCCCCCCAACGACCACCGAGACTTTTATTCATCAACGTCGCCGGGGATGCGCGCGTCGTTGACATTATCGAGCCGCTTCTCTTGTAAACCGATCCCAGAAAAGGAGAAAAGCTCGATGACGTAGTGCCGGTTCCGCCGTTAAGGCCCTCCTTGTTAAATAAATCATTCTCGCCGTTACTTCCAGGTAACCAATATCTCGGGCTCTCATCTTATAATTCCTACATTTATACCGCTAATAGTCCCACGGGCCGCTTTGTTATCCCTACCTCTCGGCAATAACTCACGTCGGGGACCGTGCATCGACGAATCACGGATTATTTACACCGAACAAAGTTAATCGCTCGGCTACCTCGGTACGTATCTCACGAGTGGCGCGTAAAAAAGGTACTCGTTTAAATCCTTCGTTGTGAGTAATTGTGTATCGGGTTTCGGACATTGCCGAGGGAAGAGCTTTGGCTCTACGTTTCCCCGGTATGTACAACGTATAACTCGAGTATCAAGAATAAACGCGGTAGCGATCCACCTTTCGGTCCGTCCCGTCTCTCCTCGTTGCGCAAGGACGTTCAGGGTGGATCGAGGGGATAACCGAAAAGCGCTCCACGGTAGTCGTAAGATTTTCGTTCGGCTAGAAGCTATTAAAATTAAACGGACAGCTTGTTTCGCCGTGCCATACACCTGCGGTGCTACGCATTTATCCCGACTTATCCAATTAACGAGAAACGTTACCGTGGGGCTCGTTGAAACGTGACGCGTGAAAGCGAAGAACAGATATGACACTCACCTCTGACAGCGGCGTTGAGCCTATCGAGATTCGCGAGCGTGAGCGGTAACGGTCCGAAGTGCATCACGATTTTGCCTACGCGTCGAAGATCGCCGGAATCGCGACGCGCCATGAAGATTCCCGTGTAACTTCTGCGTATGTAAAGGCCGCAGGTGTCGTTCAGAGCGAGATCAACGGTGCCGTTCATCAGTCCCTTGATCGCCCTTTTCACTCGTACGTGCAGCTGCCCGTTCTTCAATTCCTTGATTTTACCCGTGAAGATGTAGTCCGACTGATTGACCTTGCGCAGGAAGGTAGTGTCGTTCCTAATAGCCGCGGTCAGATTGGAGCGGCACTCGAGAAGCTCCTTCGTCGAAAGGCTGGACAAGACCAAAGTCGCACCGGCCCACAGAAGGAGCAGGCTTATTCTTGCGAATCCGCGCATTTTTCACCCTTTAAAATTACTGCAACATCACAGGTAGAACTTTTCACGGTGTTGCACGACGAACACGTGGACGTTCGTCGAATAGCGCGCGAGAAAAATGTCAGCGATTATTCGTCTTCGAGGACGGATCTCTTCTTCGCTGCAGAGCGATACAGAGCCGCGACGTCGAAGGGAAAATGACAGATGGCCGTTAGAGGCTGCGAGCGATACTTGGAAGCCGATCCTCGAATCTCTCGAGGAGGGACCCACTTCGGCGCTGATCGGGAGAGGATTTTGTCCGGACACCCGGCTCGCTATGATTAGCCCTCGACCGTCGATCGAGGTATCGTCTTCTCGAAGGTCCCTCGCCACTTTGGCCGAGTCCTCTAAATGGAAACGAGTTCGATCTTACGAGGCGTGTGATCTTGAGCAACAGGTTGGCGCCGTGTGTCGACCCACGCTCGCAGATTTCCAATCCGCGCGCCTCGTTTCCTGCTCTCGCGCAGCAAGTGCCAGACCGTAGTAGATTCGATCGGCGGATCGATAAACCGTCGGTTCTCCAACTTGCCACGTCCCGCTTACGACGTTTTATCGTTGTCTCGATGAGACCAGATGCCGACTTCGGTCGAGGGGAATTCGTCGCAAACCGCGGGATCCACCCGCATTACCGAGTCAATGGCTCCTCATCGAGCATCGAGCAGATCCGGAAGAGAGCATCGCGTAGCGCGCGAGTTCCAGAGACGCGCTTGAGCGGCGTCCTCCGTGAAAAATCGATGCTGCGAATCCCTCGCAAAGCCTTCGAGCGCGTTCCGATGCTCGGGACAGATACCCATCACTCGCGACAGCCGGAGGTACTACCGATCGAAATCCATCGAAAGCGTGGGTCCTCGCGTCGAATCCCGAACTCCCCGATCTCCGCCTCTTCCACCGATGACACCGTCGAGCACCGTGCGAACAGGGAACCGTTACGGAACACTTTTCGACGCTAACATCCAGGATGACAGGATCGAATCTCGAGGAGGGCACCCGGAGATCCAAGATTTACGCACGTCGGAACCATCGCGAAAACTCCGCGTCGATTCACCGAGGGATTATCGCCGGACGCATCGCGATCCGTGGATCGCGCGGGCAGACACACGTCGATCGAGGCTCCGCCCGGCAGCCGAACTTCGCGGTCCGTCGAATTTCACGGATCGAAGCCCGGCGAAAATCCGGGCAGAAATCCGGATGGCGAGATCGCGGCCCGATAAAGGGACACCGGCGGCGCGAAATTAGCGGCGGCGCTCGATATTCAGGTTGGCGCGCTGACTATCCGCGATTCTGCGCGAGAGTGAGAGAGCAGTGGTCGAGGTGGTGGTTGGTCGCGTGGAGGCACGCGCTGGACTGAGGAGGGCTAAGTGTGGATGCTGCAACTACAACGTGTAGGCGTAAGTCGCCTTAGACCAAGGGAGCCGGAGGGAGAGAGAGAGAGAGAGAGAGGAGCGAGGGTACCGGAGTGTGCGTACTCCTTCTACGCGCGCTCGCGTGCCCGGGAAGGTGTGTGCGTACGGCCGGGCGGCAAGGCGAGGGGGGCGGCGAGCCGAAGGAGAGGGAAAGAGAGGAGAGAGAAATTCTACTAACGCAGCCACGAGGCACTCCGTACCGTGTGGCACACTTGTACCCACACGGACGCGCGGCTCGCCGTCGGTATATACTCGTTTTCCGAGATGTACGGTGGCTCCGACGTGCGCAAAAAACTAATTGAAGAAGTCAAAGACGATCCGCGGAATGGCGACGGTTGTTGGAAACTTTATGAGGAGGATAACTGTTGCGAAGCCGGTAAAGCTTGTTGCGAAACGGGGAAATTCTGGTAAACGCTGTATGGAAGAGCGCAAAGTATTGTACGTAGATCGGTCGACGAAGAAAAAAGAAATAATGCACCGTATTATCGATATCGAGAATTAAAGAGACGAGTAATGAGCGACTGGCGATCTCAGCAGCTTACGCGAGACAGAAAAAGAACTTTTAAAAAGTGTCTACCGAATGATAATTTTAGTCTCGTCAATAACGTTTTCCAAGGGCACGACTTTGAGCGGGATCATTTAAATCGGATTAACGAGCAGAGATTTTAGGATGGATGTAACCGAGGGCGATCAATAACGTCGGACCTGCAGGCAAAAGAATCGTTGTACCCGATCGAGGCCGATATCACCCACGAAACGGTGGGAATTGGTTTTAACGAGCTCGTAGAAAAAGTTAATGGGCCGAGTTCGACGCGACGCGTACAAGGAGAAAAGAGCTCGCTCGCAGGTTTATTTATGATAATAGTTTCCACCGCACGGCGTAGAAAGGAGCGGGAGTGATCTACGGTGTCGTCAGTTATGGTACATCATAATTTCCGCGGATATTTATGTGCTCGCGTACAATGTTATACCGCACCGCCGGTTGGGCGTGGATGGAATAAGATTCTGGCCTCGGCCGGCCAACCAGATATGGTCTCGAGTTTCGAACGTTCGCGGAAAAAGAACCTCGAAACGAGCTTTGCGCTTAACTGGATATCGCAATGACGCATCTAGCCGTCGACCGTTCTTCATCGCGAAAATTCGTCTCCATTACCCTCGGCGATGATCTTCCCGAAGGAAGCTTAGTTTATCGCACGAGTCGTGCATAAAAAAGGACCTTTGCTTTGGCACTCTGCGAGCTTCGCGCAACGTCATTCGCAGCGCAATTTTCTCTCTCCACCAGCTCTGTACCACCTTTAGCGGTATATTTTAAGCCGAGTGATCTCACGAATAAACGACTATGAAAATTCGAGAAACGAGGTGCGAATATATAGCGAATCGCTCTGTATGTGGCATTCCATTATTGCACGAACAAGTACATAACGCCAAGGTTGCACCGCACGTGCCCACCGTTGCGTAGAACCGAACCGACATACGTTATCTACACGGGGATTAGAAATCTGATAAATTCACAATACGCCATTGGATTAGTTACCTTCGTGCGATAATGAAACACAAATCCATATCCTGCCTGACGTTCGCCCACGTGTAACGAGAAAGAATGCGGCTCGGTACGCCGCATTGTTACAGGGACATGCACCAATAATAATAGGCCTGGTGACATTAATGAATGCCGCATTGCACGATCCGTACCGTATCGTCGCCGATTAAGCGACATTTCCCGTGCGCTTCGAATCCACGCCTGGCACGCGATCCTTTTACGAACGGAAGAGGCCTGGAAACGCTCCTACGGGACATTAAGTCGCGGTACGCAACTCGGCACGATCCTCGAGGAGCAAAGCGAATCGCGAGGCGGTGCCCACGCTTTACGGCATATCGCGAATCTTTCCAGCCTCTTATTCGTATCCCCAGCCCCTGCCATATCCGTGGATCATATTATCCGGGAGTAACTGGCCGGTGTCAACGTTGCGCCAAGGATCGTCTTGTATTTTGCGTCGAAATAGGCGCTTTTCAAAAGCGCGATCTTCTGCGAAACTCTTATGGGGCCGTATGGGTGCACGGTATATCGCATTATGTTCCGCGGCCTTAAGTTTTATCGCAGCACGACCGTACAATATGTTTCTTTAATAGGCCGACCAGGCCCGACACTTGCTTATCGCGGAGAATATTTGCTATTTCCACGTCTCCGGAGCACTTACGTTCCTCCGCGTGTTCGAGGCAAGGATAATTTAATCTACTCCGAATATTAATGAAAGCTATCAGCGAATACGCCGAGCGGCGTGTACATTCCAGGACTTTGGTTGGTTATTCTTCGCGAACCATTAAAGGCCACTTTTGAATCATTACCGAGCTAATCTCTCTCTCTGGCCCGGGTGTTTGTATGTAAAGCCGTGACTGCGCGTTAGACAAATCGCCGGGCGAAGGGAGTAAAATATGGCGATGGAAAGACGAGACAAGCTACCGCGCCGACTGATCCGCTGGCTAACGAATGGATCGATTTGCGTGGCTCGTTAACAATACACGTAAGGTACGCTAATGTGCCACTTTGTTTCGGGCGACCTCGCCGCGAAGAGCGCGCTCGAGGATGTGCAAAAGGAGAACCGGATCCCTCGACGGCTCGTCCCTCGGCCAAGACTAGCCCTTTCTACGTGGCGCGACTATATCTCCCTCGGTCCAGGGCGGCGATCGTCGTCGCTTCAGCGACACAACCACCTGTACGATTGATCGATCTAATCCCGTAAGTCATAGAGTGCGCAAGGGAGGGATGCATAAAGGATTACCGCGTGGAGAATCGATCCCCGTCTTTGTTGGACGCGAGGATACGTATGGGAGTCTTATCCAGGCATGGCAACCGGCGGCCCGTGATGTTGTCGAGTGCGACACGATACGCGGTTTAAAATGTCGAATAATTCAATTTATACATAGCTCTTTCTTCGTTAACGACGGTCTTCCTCGGGTTTTAACAAAATACGCGCATCCCACAAAGCGGCCGTTGATCCACCGAGAAACGAAGTCGATGACGGCGCGATGAAGATGAGTTATGACGAGCGTCGCCTCTGGGTTCTGCGCCGCAATTCGAACCACCCTCGGCCGGCCCGTCCTTCCACGGAGCTTATAACCCGCTCGCGTGCAAGTACGCCGTAATGCCCGAGTCCTTAAGCTTTTATACGTTTGTCAAAGCGGATGAATAATGACATTGTTGCGCGATCTCGCCGCGGATCGTCGCGAGACGAAGCGGTTCGCAATGATGCGAGACGGATCGGGATACCGGGTCACGGAAGGCGTCTTCCAAGTAGGAAACCACGTCTTCATCAACATTGCTCTCTATAACGTATTTATCATCTCCATTCGTTAACGAGTTTCCTCTTCGAGATACGGCTTGGAATTGAAAAATATACGAAATGGGAATCGTACATTATAAATAAGATCGCATCACCGTTTACTTCCATCGATTCGCGCTCGTCGTATTTTTGTTCCCGCATCGAACTCTTGACGCGAAATCAAAATTTGCAAAAGGAAGCGGGCTGTCGGTCGTGAGGGTGGCGAGATAGGGCATCTCGAAGGCGGCGAAGGGTACATCGGTGACGTGTCGTCGGGTACGCCGGCGGTACTACCGTGCCGCGATGTGGCGCAAACCCATATAAAGGCCTGGCATAGGCAGCACACGCGGGAGCAGCGGCGAAACACGCGACCGCGCACGCACACGTAGCCGTGGGATGCGGCCGGTAAGACGAAGACGGAAAGCGAGGACGTCGGACCGTGCCGCGGCCACGGGCATAAAATACACACACGGCGAGCTTTGTGTGCGTGTACTTAGCATAAGTCTCGCACCCGAGGCACTCTCTCATCGTATTTCATGCCGGCTATGCTTATGCGCCCGCCTCGGCCGGACCGCCTTGTCCCTCTTCCCTGATCATCTCTTCCTCCTACCTCTTCACCGTCATTTTCGTCCTCCACGGAGATACGCGAGGGGACGTTGGATTGCCCTTGAGGACGAGGCGGTTAGAGGGCCGTGCTAAAGCTGTATCGCCGATACTCGAATCGAACGTCGAGCCGTCTCGATGCACGATGCCAAACACCTCTCGATCGGCGTGGTTCCGCGGGCGTCTTCGGGACTCGTGGATAACTCTTAGCTCCTTTCCGCGTAACGTCCACGGCTCGAGACCCGCGGGGCTTTACGAATGGCACGGTCGTCACGAAAATTTGCCCTCTGTCGCCATTACGCTCGCGATGATATACGCGAGATGTACGCCGTGTAGCCGGCGATGTTGTAATATCGCGCCGCGATATGTACGGGAATGTTTTATTCAGTGCCTAGGTATAATATAATAACTCGCCGGTGCGCTTGCGATGCAAAGCTTGAAATATTATTCCAAGTTCGTCGTTTACCGGCGTTTAGTGCTTTATTTATCCGGCGCTGGGTACCTCCAGAAATTTATGTACGCCCGACGACAATTTCTAAGTAAGATTAATGCGGTTTAAAAAGGACTTCCTGCTTAATAGAGCACCGTCCGGATCGCTTTGAGTTATCGCCAGGAATTATTTACCGCGCGATCCGCCGATTCGAGCCCGGACGTTGTAACGACCTAAATTAAGTTCGCGATACTTCGCTACCTAAGCGCTTCCTACGTCCGCGTGGTTATCGAGACTACAATAATGCCGGCTCCCCCCGGATGCGAGGACGAGGAGAGCGAGAGGAGTCTGGCAGACGCGAGCTCTCGAGTTTTTCCTCGAACGGACGTCGTGCGTGAGTCCCTCGAGATCGAACCTATGGGCATTTCGCGGCGAGTGCGACACGTGTAAAATGCAAGTAGCCGTCCCCGGCGTAGATACGAAAGATATGCTAATTTTAGAGCACCCGATCGCGATTTTTCCAAGTCCCCCTCGGCCGTCGCGCGATATTTATGTAAGTAATCGAGATAAAATTGCCCGGTTTATATCTGGTATAAATTATTTATCGGTTTTCGATTTAAACCGAAAGCCCCGCCCGGAGGATTCGATCTTCATTCGGTTATTCCGGGAATACGTCTAGATAGTATTTCCAGCATCTGGTTATCGGCTCCGCGGTGCAGCACGTAGATGCTCGGCACAGCTTATCGCGTCCCTCGCGATTCGCGTTTTACGAGGCGCGTACGTCGTAAACGAGAAGACGAAACGCAAGGTTGATTGACTGAGTATCACCGGCATGGTCCGGTGATTTCGCATTTTAGATTCCGCATCGGGACCAATTACAGATATCGACGTTCGCATTCGTCCTCCGTTTGTCGACTTCGTGCCAGGGCCGTGAGCTTAATGGCGGCCCTTACAAGAGCACCGTGGTGGTAATCTTAAACCGAGAAAACGACCGTCTCCGGGTATGCACGTACCGATGGAAATGAAATACGGGTGAGAGACGAAGGCACGGACTTAATTTAGGTTGTTACGAGGGGCCCGCTGCACTCACGCTCGCCAAAAGGGCGCTGTTTAAGCGATAAGTCATTCCGACGATAAGCCCTACCTGCACACGGTCAACCGTTAATGTCAGAGGGAACGTGGCCAAAACGAAATGAAACTAACCCAAAGAAAAATGCGCGCGTGCGATCGTACGAGGGTTATTGGAAGGGATCGGGTAAAGACAGACGGAAGGGTATGGCGTAATGCGAACGTTAATGTTACAACTTGCGTAACAAAAGACCTTGTTAATTTGATAAAATGCTGCATCGTTTCAAAGGCATACGCGCCTCAAATTATCTAAATCCTCTCGATGTTCGAGCATCGATGGCAATCTATACGAATGACTCTGGGGGTAGAAGGTGCACGATCGAGGGTACGAATAAGTATACCGTAAGACCTTGGCTTATAAAAGATGAACGGGACGGTCGAAAGGTGTGGTCACTGACGAACAACCGCCCGCCAGCATCGGATCTAACCAGGCGGCGGGCAGAGTCGAAATTCTTCACCCTGCGAACCACTTAGTCAACGGATGAACGCGCTGCCGTAAGGAGATTCTTATCTAACGTGTTTATCTGGACGCGCTGCTCGTTAAGGACCTCCGAAAAAGCACGAGAAGAGCGATTGGGAAACATCGAACGCACCTAACGCTACTCTGGGAAATGATTTCGTCCCATTATCCTCCGCACTTTGCGCGTAATAACCGTCCGGGCTTATCCGCGGTATCTGCGTTCGTTTAATAAAAAAGGGAAAAGAGAGAGGGAAAAAAAAAGGACCGCACGTTTGGTAAGTCACGGGCTTTTGCGCTTTTTCCTCGCGGCAACGCTATTAAACTCCCCTCATCGTAAATTATATGTAATTTCTAAAATAACCATTCGCGCATCGTTCGCGTTAACGAAGGATATTTTTAGTAACAAAGCTCGGGACGTGCTCGGGAGTGATCGATCGGCCGGCGTGGCTGGTCTTTATGCTTCCTGGTCCTAACCGACAATTACGAGCTTCGTGGATGCGTCGTGCCGATACCGGGGAAGGCAAGGAATTCGTCCTTCCTCGAAGGAAGATCCATAGATGACGAGAAGCCTCGACAAACGGCGGTACCAGACATGGTCCGCCGGCGGAGGATCGACGAAGCGTTGGTGGAGCGAAGGAAAGAAGGCGGCGGCGGCGGGGAGGAGGGAGCGGGGGGAGTTATCCCCGGGGGCACGGCATAAATCGCTATGGACAGACAGCATGTTCGACTAATTACAGATCCCTGATTACCGGTGAGCGCGACTCGTCCGACTAATAAAGAAAAAATAAATTAATAAACCGCTAATATCACGGCCGGGAGATCTCCCCCGTGGTCGGGATAAAAAAAGTGTTTATTAATTTATTGTGATCGAAATCCGATAAAGCGCTTGCCACGTAGCTGGATCAAAGGAGCCAGAAACATTGTGCCGCTGCTCGTCCCCGGCTCCGCCGTGGTTTCTCTCCGATCTCCGCGTATCGTCGCTATCTATGGTACGTTCTACAAATTGGCGGTATCCATCGCGCGATTTTCAATCCACACTCGACATCCATCCTTTCACGATCGATCCAGGTGATTTTTCGCAAACACGCTAAAAGTCGTACGCCAAGGGAGCGAGTTATCTCGAACGACTCTATCGGCGATGTACTCGCACATCGCTATTTTTTGGAGATGGCGATATAAGCCGCGCGAGGATCGACATCGCTGAAGAAGAATCGAGGCGTCGAAGGTACCGAGACGGGAATCGATCTTCCGCGAGCATCGAATGGGCGGCGATAATGCTGTGGAAAGGAAAGGAAGCCACGGAGTCAAAGTGGGGAGATGGCGATGGTAGCGGAACACGGTGAACTTCCGCGTGGGTCTCTCCTCGCGTCTCAAGATGGCGTCGTTCACGGTAAAAGCCGTTCGTCCGACGGCCACGGGAGGATTTATTTTCGCGCAGTCGGGCCCAACCGAAGTTATCCGAGGAAGACCCTAATGAACTGTGGCGAAACCGGGTCTCCGATGTGCGCGGGGGCGTTTTCACGGGCAATTAATGTAGCCTTAAAGGGCTTGCAAAACGCCTCTGCGTATGGGGGCCACCGGTTGCCATTTCGATTTAATCGATTTCGACATATTCCACCCGTGCATAAAGAGTATTTTTAGAACGTGGAAATCCAGGACGAGAGCCACCTCGCGAGAGCGAGCGCGGAGCTCGGAGAAACTCGAAAGATCCGCGCTCGTTCCTTTGACGCGACGTACCTACACGCGCTAAAACCCGATTTAACGTAAATCGTTTGGCGTAAACCGAATGTAAGATCTAGCTCGGAAGCGGCTCGTTTATGTCCTCCGCGGTCCCGACGTTTACGAGATACGGCGAATTTCACGACACGGCCGTGTTTCATATGCAAATTATATTACTAGAATAATGTTAAATAGGCGCGGTTTATGGAGGATAATAATTAAAATGTCCCAGGAGCAAAAGAGAGTAGGACTGTCGGGGGCACCGGCGCTCAAAGGTACCGATGCCTGGTCGTTAACGGATCGGAAGCGCGTTCGTAGGATGATCGAAGTATCGAAACCGAAGTAACGAATACCGCGCGATCCTGGACAGCTGCTTACCTCCCCCCGCCCCTCCGCGCCCCTTACTCCAGTCATATTCTATTAAAGTAATAGCCAGCGTTATGGCTGCCCTGGCAAGTGGCGGGGCAACAAATTTCTTATGGGCGATGTAAATCGAGCCATAAGTTGGGGTAGTTACACTGTTTAGCCAATTAGCGGAATGCGACCGGTTTTCAGGTGCATCGAGAAGGTTTCCATGGGTGGATATTACTTATACAGCATGCCGGAATATACGCCCAGTCGTCCAATGGACGTTCTCCTCTTGATAAATAATGTTAAAGGACGTCACGACGCGCGGAAAGGCGGCGCATTCGCGAATATATACGTCACCGAGGATCACAATGAGGGAAGGAAAATATTGTTTATCGGGCGTACACGGTGGGCAGTCGAAAAATTACGAGTGCCGGCAGATCCGGACGTTCCGCGGGCAGCCATCATTTATGCTCGATATTATTATTGCAAGCATCCTACCATTCGTGGGGTGGCGTTCTCGTGGACCTAACGGCCCAACCGTACACCGAAGTCACGGTTTTAGCGAAGTGCTTGAATAAATATAGGATAAAAGTGTCGTAACCTTAGAGAAGGCACAGCTTTGACGGCGTATCGAGGGGAATTTATTTGAACGACTTTACCCAAGGCTGGCCAACTCGTCCCGCAAGTTACGCCAGTCGTACCGCGCCCCAGGAAGGAGGTACTGCGTCGCTTTAAAAGTTCCTGGAATTTTCGAGGAACTGCGGAATGGAATTTAAGCCACCGCCATTGTTTCTCAAACTTCTGCTTTGAGAATATTATTTGGTGACGAAGGGAAAATTGGAAATAGCGCGGGCCTGTGACGCGGAGAGATTCAAAACCGGTATACTTAAATGACGAATGAGTCGAGCGCGTCCTCCAATCGGATCGAGGTCGACACGAGTCGCTAATGGTGATCCTTCGATTCCGCATGCAAATTGATCGTACGCTTGTCGGGAACGGAAAGATGCATTCGTAAGAAGCTAATTCCTGGCCGGAGTGGCGAGAGGAGGACGATTTGATTCGCGTTGCAATTGGAAGGAGCAAATGGAGATTGGAGCGAATGGAGTGGTGCGCGAATAGGGACGCAGGTTTTGTCGGCGCAGGACAAAATCAATCGCCGCGAGAATCATCGTAAATTAACGCGGACTGACGAGCGGACGTGGCCAAACATCGTTGCACGTCCGCTGTCAGTCCACCGGCCGAACATAAAAATGTCAGCCGTAAGGTGCCCGTATAACAATCGAGTCTCGAAGAAAAATCTCGCGTCGGACCGGCTCCGAGCCCGCATTCCGTGGCCGAAAAGTTCGCAAGGGCGAAGGCTCTTCGAAGAAATCCAACGAAACTGACGGCTGATATTAATTATGCACCCCGCATTATTCGCGGAAGCTCAAAGGACTAAATGCCGCAACCACGGTCGGTGTATTGTAATGCAAATATCCGAATCGTGACGAAATGTTCGAAATTGTGAGATCCGAGTATATCGCTCCTCTCTGAAAATGTTTAATGGACGATGTAAAAGGTCGTTCTTTCAGGGTAATGGTACGCGTGAGTTTTGGAGAGTCCACGAGATTAGGACTTTTCCGGTTTGCTTTAATACCTCCAGAAGAAACGACGACGATCCCGCTTACAGAAAAGTACTAAGTCCGACATAGAATTCCAAGTTTTAAGGCCTATATTGTTCTTACTCCCCATTCAACTTTCGAGGGCCTGGCTCTTGGCTCGCATCGTGAGGAGATACCGAGGCATAAGCCCACTATTGTTCTATTACTGGAACTATAGTGCTTATTCGAAAGACAGACGGAGAAGCCGGTAGAAAATAATCGTCGGAGACAAAAGCAGATTCAAGGGCCGCAAAGACACACTTGTCCCACGCCACGCGACTGTAAACATGGGATTTCGCGCTGTCCTCCGCGAAATAAACGCGCTGCTCACCCACGCATCCTAAAATCCCATTGTTATGGAGGCGTCGCGTGCTGCGTGGCAAATGTGCTAGCGCCTCCATTCTCCTTTATTACTTACTCCAGCTTCTTAAAAGAGAACGCAGAATTACTCCACCGCGACGTCGCGAGCAAAAATCTAAAATCTACCTGGTTTACGACATTGATCGTCCAAACGCGCGATGAGTTGTTGGCACGCAGGTTACGAATTTGTAAAGAGTACGTTTACGAGAAAGAAGCGAAGAAGAGGTACGCTGTATATCAAAGACTTTGCTCGCTCAACTTCGCCTTAGACTTGAATAAGTAAAGGCATCTCGTTTTAAACGAGATGTTTATAGAGAACTCTTAGTTTGCGCGAGATATACGAAGGAATCATTTTGCACGGTTGATCTTGGCTTAAACGGAAACTTATACGCGGCTAGTTTTAGCCTCTGCAAGGATTTTATCGAGAAAGAGAACGTAACGCTGATAAAATACGTATCCGGGAAAAGTGACAGTTCGAAACCAAAAAGCGCCCTTTTGCCCGTACTCGCGTAAATCACTCGCCTTGACTTCGGCTTAACGCAAAATTTACTGCTCCGTCGTAGAAACCGTCAGCCACGTTCGAATTGCAAACGTTTACGTAAGTCAGGCTCGACCCGAAACTTGAAAGAATATTTATCGAGATCCCCATTCGACGACTATTCATCATATTACTCCACGTTAAATCGTCGTGTCTTTCTTTAGAGTATCTTAGAAAATATCTTGCTCGTTGTACAAAAAGATCGAGTGGATCGTCGATTCATATTTATAACTATTATTTACTCCTGCCATCTTTGACATCGATGAAAGAGATTTGATTCGTTCAATACCCTCTGCTGGTATCAAAGCCGTTCGGTACACAATGCATATCGAACCGATCGGACATATTTATATCCAGATATTCCCCCTTAAATCCGCAAGGTTCTCCACCCTGCAGGCCATCTTGACCGTGTAATATTCTTAACATCCACAAAATGACGGCTTATTCCATCGGGCCATTCTACATTGCGAGCGCACAATACAGAGATCAAAAGTAACTCACGAAATATCGTACGGATTAGCTTGATCAAGGCTCAAAAATCAGTACGAATGCCATCCATTCCAGCGGACGGCCCGCGGTGAAATTGATTTGAATCCATCCAGTTTGCTTGCAGGTAATCTTAATGCGGCTTAATATGTTTATCGAGCGGCGCGATCACCGGTATCCATTCGTCACGTCCGGACGACGTGACGAGTGTGTATGCTCGACGCGAGGCCGAAATCCCAAAGGACTTATGCCACCGATTCCCGAAGGACACCTGCGAACGTGGGGGACACGAGTGCGCGTGTAGCCAGGAATTGGTGTGCGCGTATACCTGACGCGAGGTCCTTCGTCCCAAGGCGGGCGCGCGAGGTGGAAGAGGCCAGGACTGAAAAAGACGAATGGTAGACAAATATGGGCAGGACGGTTTCTATGTGCACTTCCCATTACCGTGCACCCACGCACGATAGGGTAACGCAGGCCCAAGAAGTGCGCCATACTTAATGGATTCTCGAGATTGAATTTATCTGGGCGTTCGCGCTACGCCCAGAATATATCCCCCTCGCAGGATACTTCTAATCCCGACTTAACGAGTATGAATATTACGCGATATCGCCGATATTAATAACGTAGAACCGAGGGGACTCCGGTTGGAATAATGGGGCTGCGCTCGACGGATAGCGAAAGATAAGGGGGATAATCTTATGCCTCGACGAGGACGGCCATTCCTCGAGAGCATGGAAGATCGATTATGCCCGATGTAAGCGTATCGTAGGAAAATCATGTAGGTTCGGGACGCACTTAACGGAGCTTCGATTCGCTACGGCACTGTAACGCACGACGCAACAAGCGTGTAAATGCACGTAGCGGTATACGCGACTCGAGGTTTCCACGCGAGAAAAGGGGTAATACGCTTGCCTTTTACGATTGCGCGCATCTCCCGCGTACGTGTGAATTATCCAGGTAACCGATCGGTCCTTTCCACGCCTCGTACCAGCGGCCAGCGAGAGAAAGAGGACGGAGGATGGAGGGGCGTCCGAGAAGTATGCGCGTACCTTAATTCGCCGTCCCACGTGTCGAACGCAAATAGCGCACGCATAACTGCCTTCGCTCAAGTTTCTTTTCCGAGCGCGCAATCTCGGGATCGTACCGGTTTTCTAAATACGATCTAATCCGCCTTTATCGCCGTAATTCATATCGCGACGTTTGTCTCGAACCGCGCCGCGCGACCGAAGGCTCGATGCGCGAACTAACCGTACAATTTGTTCCTCCTCGCGATCTCCGTTCGATATCGAGGAGCTCGATGTGTCGCCGTTAATGGACGTAAAAGAGCGAAGGCGTAGGGGCGATCAATTGGCGGAAAGGTGGAGAAAATAATCTCGATCGACTCAAAACATTTAGTTCCAAGTCATCGATACCCGACTTTCAGGTTTCGTCTCATCTCGATATTCTAATCTTACGGTCTCCCTGCCACCTCGTAAGTGGAAAGATTAAGAAGTGGCGGAGCACTTCTGGAAACGGCTAACGGCCCGACAACGTAATTATGTAATGATAGGTATCGAGAAACGAAGACAGCCCTAATCGATCGCCATCTCTGCGTGGCGCGAAAGCACGGGGCTGGCGCCCGTCGAGGTCCGGCCGTGCCAGGGGGGAGAAAAGATAATAAGAGATACGCAGGGCCGAGGAAGGCGAAATCGAGTACGCCACGGCGTGACTTATCCCCTCGATGGCCAATTACTCACGGCGAGACATTAGCGCTAGATGGCACGATCGCACTCGCGATTCGATAATTTTATCAAAGCGCCCGGCCACGGCGCTGGCCGCTACGCCCACTCGTACTCGCGATACACGGCTAAGTTATCGATACCGGGGCGAGCCTTAATCGCGGCTGCCGCGGGATTTTTCGATCGATACGGTAACGAGCACGAGATGCCTTGGAAAGCGGCCCCGGTCACGTGGATGGCTCGCGGAAGGAGATGGAAGGAGGCGCGAGAGAAACCGAAACCTAAAAGCCGGGCCGGGGGCATCGTAACGTAACTCAGTGCCGGGCCGTTTCTTCCAGGACGTTGTAGCCACGTATCAAATATGCAAATGCGAGTACATAATTTGTCGTTTGCGCGCGCGAAAGAGAGGGAAGCGAGCGAAGGAGAGATAGACCCGTTGCGGCCGTGGCCGCGCGTGGAAAAACGAGTACAATGCGGGAGCGTTCCTCCGCAGGGCGGCCCACTCGCGGCCGTATCGGCGCGGAACGACGCCGAGTCGAGTCGAGGGGCGAGTCGAGTCGACTCAAGTCGACTCAAGTCGAGTCAAGTTGGCTCCGGCCGAGTCGAATTGCGCCGAGTCCAGTTCGGCCGGACCGACGGTGCGCGTTAACTATTTATAGCGGAGCACCGGAGGATGCAAATTCCAATCTGATAATGTCCTCCGTCGAGTACACGGCTCTATTACTTCGCGGCTATCTACCGGTTGTTCCTACCGATTTTTCGCCCGGGCCGATGAAGTTTTCACCCCGCCCGCCCCCATCCCCCGCGCTCTTATCTCCGTCACGCCCTTTTTCTCCTCCGACGCCGCCTCTTTTCCCGATAACGTAATTGCCGCGCGAAATTATCTGATTTACGGCTCACGACTTTGGCGCCCGGAAGAGGCAACGCGGTGTTTCCTTACCGATCTTACCGGCTCTTAATTGGCCCCGAGAGCTGGCCGAGAGGCGAGCGGTGCTCCGATTCCCCTGCAAAATTCAAGTTTAACGCACGCGTAATGCTCTCCTCTCCGCTCTTCTTTGAGAATGCGCCGAAAGACTTTTGGGGATAAAATCGAGTCGCGAGGGAGGATTTCCATAGCGCAGGACCGAAAGGTTGGCGTATGTACCGCGGGTGTAGGATGTAGATATAAAGCGTGGGGTACATTATTGCGAACATCAGCCTGGTGTTATTGTAAAAGAGAATTTAAATCAAGGCCCATGTTCGCAACGAGCGCTTCCTGCTCGTTTCAAACCAGTATCGAAGCAATATTCGACAACCACCTACGCGTACCCCCGTGGAGAAAGTTGTCCCTCGCATCCGAATTTATCGCTATCGTTGCGCCCGAAGAAGTACCCGGTAGGAATGCCGGCACCCTTAATTCTGTCCATTGTACGAGGACATAAAATTAAAACTCCCGAAAGGGATGAACGCCGCCGAATTTCATGTAATTCGGACACTTTATTTCCCGGGATTATACCACCAGCAGGATGCGAGCGCGTCGTAATCCGAAGAAAAGTGTGATTACCGTTAAGGACGGTCGTGCGTGCGCGTCCAACGGACCGGCCGTTTCGAGTGTTTTAAGCGAGCGAATTAACGTTATATAGCCGATAGGATAAACCATGTGAATTAAGATCCCATTGGGGTGCTCGTATCTTATCTAGAGGCACACCCGGCGATTCTTTCGCTTCCCGGCCGTGTAATGCGAAAACTGGAATCTATCCTACTGCGAAAATCAAGTACTACCTCCGAGATTGGCTGCCCGCACGATGAAGACATTCGAGATCGAGCGCGCGCACGGTCATCTCGTAAATTTCCCAAGAGCGGCAGATACGATCGAATATCCGCGAATCGGCTTTGGATCGTCCGTGGATCACCGGGACTCGGTACTCCCGTTTACGAAGCGAGAAGAAGTAAAGAGGAGTAATGGCGACAAAGAAACCGAGTTCCTCATTCGTAAGCACGCACTTGCATTCGTTTGCGAGCACTGCCGTCCCCCTCGGAATCCTACGCGTGCAACCTCCAAATATAAGCAAATGCCCACGCCCAGCTCTGAGATAAGACCCGTCTAATTTTACCGAGGCGAGTTCACCGACTGATTCGTAACGAGGCCTTCCAACTTCAATGCGGAAAAATTTCAAACGGTCACCGCGAGCGTAACAACGACGACGAGGGGAAACGACTGTCCTTCGAGCGTCCACGAAACAACGCTGGTCGCGATGGAAATGCGCGGAGCAAAGGGGGGATAGGTGAACGTTTTACGGTTTATTAATTCACCCATGGCAAGGCCTTAAAACAGCGGGAAAACGAGCGGGCGCAAACTGGACCCTGGGAAGAAGGTGGTATTGCCCGATGCGCGGAGGGTCGGCCGAGAAATTCCATTTGGTATGTAAAGCGATGTCGTACCCGCGGCCGTCTTCGTATAAAAGTGGCAGCGGGCAGGCGCGTGTCTTTCACTCCGCTCGTAAATCGTTCGTGGGTGGAAGCGGAGGTGAAAATAAAAAGGTAGGCGAGAGAGGTTCGTACGGGAGGGGCGCGCGCGAAGCCTTGAAAAGAAATTTCCCAATGGCCCTGGGTTGCCTGGATATGCGCCCGCACCGAGGCTTATATACCCCGTGCATCGTAACTCCTGCCTCGTCTTTTACGACGAGAACCCGGAGATAACGGGCCGGCCGGGTTGCTTTTCGCTTTCTTTTTCTTCGTCTACCTCCTCTCCCGGCCCTGACTCCGCCGCCGTTCCCGTGGCGCGCCTTTTCACTCCCGGAAATCGTAATCTGCGTGGACGCATTCGACGGAAGCGCATCTCCGCCTACCCGTCATAAAACCGACGCCTCTTGCCCCGAGCGCTGCGCCAATTGTCCCTTCCGAAGGACCGAAGAGTCCCCCGGTCAGCGCCGACGGGAGCAGATCGAGGCATTTCTTACACCGCGAAATTTGGCCCGCGTAGCGAGGAGGATGGACCGCTACTTCGACGAACGCCTCGGGTAGCGAATTTCGTGGATCGAACGAACTTGGGATTCGAGCCGGTGAAACGAGAAACTCGTCGAAACGCATTGTCCTTGATAAGATCCGTCCGTGCGAAAATCGGCATTGGCCCTCGAGTGACACGTCCAAAACCATTCTGGTAGGTAAGCTTTGAAGGCGTCATTACGTGCGAACGACATCCCACTTAAGTGCCCCATTTATATCCCGCGAAGCATAGTACCGAGCACGTAGGAATTTATAAGCTATAATATTGCTACCACGGTAGTAAAGCGTACCAGTATATATCAGCACCGCGAAAATGATCGCACTCGTACGTACGGCGTGCATATTGCCGGATTTTATTGCCGTCGCAACGATCACGGTTTGTCGCTTTCCTATATGGAGCAACGAGGCTACTCCGTATAACTATCGACGAGCACTCCTACCACCTCGCGCCGCGATGGCTCCTAAGGCGAATTTTAGTTCCTGATCCTCCAGGTCCCATATTGAGAGACGGTGAATTACGCCAGTAAATGTCGCGCCGTAACAACCGTGCTACGTTACCCGTAAGAGTTCGATATATTGGGAATAATCGCTCGCTGCCGTTGCAACTCGCTAATACAACCGTCCCGAGGGAGCCATCGGCGATCGTGCCGGAATTGGCGGACGTACCAATTTTTTCACGCTACCGCGATGGCGTGTAAAAATAAAGTAAGACCAATTATACGCCCAATTCGGCGTTAACGAGGAATATTCATGAGCGTAACTACGGTATTCTGCCGGTTAATAAATCCATTCGCGGTACATATTACGTTACGGTGCCGTATAATATCGTTGCCCAGGAGATAGTGGCTTTGGCGCGGCGATGGTCCAGAAGAGCGTCCCGCGGCAGCAAGCCGATAATAAGGTCCATCCGCGTGGAGCGATAAGAGCGCATTGCGAAGCGGACGACAAGAAACATCGACACGTTCCGTCGGTGGTTCGTCGTTAAGATCGAAGACCTTGCGAGCCATCCACGAGAGGCGGCATGAGGCGGCGTACACACACGCAATGCGTGGGCGCGCCACGCGACCGAACGGGTTTCTGCGTCTACTCCTTCTCCCGAGCCAAGGCTTAGGGACTTCCACGTACCGTAGTGCCCCCGTCACGGCACCGTGGATCGTAGTAGACAACGAACTTTGAATATTCAGGCTCTTTCGCGCGTCCACTCGCGACAGGACATCGATACGCGCGCACCTACGCTCACAAAATAGACCGTCCACGCCTTTCTTATTTCCTAACCCTTCGCGGCCAGGCCTTCTTCGAGCTTCCAAATCAATGGCGCGACTTTACGTTCCATGGTTGACTCTAGCCCGGAAACGTATAAACGTCGGTCACCACGTTCCGTCGCTTCGAGTGGTTAAGCGCTACTCGTGTAATCGCTCGTCTTTGTTCGTGGAATTAGCGTTCGCATTAAAGGCGCGGCTCGATCGATAAATTCGAATTACAACGTATAGACAAAGGTCGTTCCAAGCGCGAGAACACGGTCTTCTTTTCCAGCTCGAGCGAGCTCGAGCGATGGAAGGGCTGAGGCACCCTCTGGGCGACGATAAAGGATCGTCCCCCTGGCATCGTAAACCGTGCGCCGTGGATTCGTAGGGATCGAAGGATTGTTGACAGTGGCGGGAAGTGGAAACTCGGTTCTGAGACATCGGATGACACCGTTCGCGTTTCTACACCGTGCCATCTTTTAATCGTGGACATTCGTTATGCCCGGTAGGATGGCTCCTCGAGCGGGGTAGCTCCTGGAATGGCGGGAGGCAGTAGAATGGCAGTAAAGGCTCAAAAGAGCGTGGCAAGGACGCTCGTTGCCGTGAGAGCGACTCGGGCGCGCTACGATCGTGTTTCTTACCCTGTCACTAGTTTATAGAGACTTCGCCACGGGTGCTCGAGCCGCGGGCATTTGTAACTCCTGCCGTCTTAAAATTTGCTCGAAAATGAGCAATTAAGTGGGATTATTCGTTGGCTCACGATTCTCGTTATCTCGACTAGAGCGTTATAAAGTCGAGCACCGTACTACGATGGGAAGAGCGCTTCGAGGCGGTTCTTGCTCCGCGATGCTCCTCGATGGACCAGATACTTTTTTGCGACGTTTTGTAACCGAGCGTTTACACGGCTCTGTCACGAATTAGTCTTTGTCGCCGGAGTCGACGGGGAATCATTAGTGCGGATCGCCTGGCGAAGACGCGCCGTCAGATGTGTAAATCGGATATTTTATTTCTTCCTGGCACGTTAGTCACCGACGACTGGACGGTGGGAATAAAAAGAGGAGCGTGAAAGAGGATGAGGAATTCCAAGAGCACCGAGTGTGGGTGGCGAAACTGGTAGATGAGAAATCCAAACATCGAGAATAAGGGGCAAATGTTACGGGGGTGACCGGCTCGTGTGAGCGTTTGCGCGACGTTTAAGTTACGAGAGCGAATCGAAACGCGGCCGGTTGGTAATACGGAATATTAAACGGCCCTCGAAGCTCCGTTTGAGAAATTTTAGTCAAAAATACGCGCTCGTATTTACGCGCAAAACGGAGACCGATTTATATATTTCCCTCGTCCCATTTCCCCCTCTGCTTATCGATTTTACGGTACTTCGTTTGGTTTGCCTGAAATATATCCTGCTTTCGAGGGCAAATATTTACATATTCGTCCTTGGACACACAAAGCCGAAGAGGAGCTGGAACCTTCTACCGCGGATTTTAGAATCTCCTCAAATTTATCCTCGATAAACATTCGCTTATTGACATTCCAGGAGCCCTGCCGCTCATTTTCCTCTCTTCTGCATCTTCGAATTTGCGAATCGGTATCGTGTCCCCTGCGGTGTTTGGCTTAGCATTATAAATTCCCCCGGTATTGGCTCTTTCTCTGGTATCGCGGTTTTTTTTTGTAACGCGCGTAATTTTACGCCACGTATGCTTCTTTCGGACGGAAGTTGACGACTAACAGCAACGAATATCGATAAAGAAAGAAATCTCGTAAAAATTAATTTACACCCAACAAAAGTCAAAAGAGATTTATCGATGTCGCGATATTCGCTCATCCCGCTTCATCGGACCTTCGAGGTGGTTCCATCGGGCTCAGCCCGACCCAATTGATGTTCCAATCCGGTTCACAATTTCCACGAAGCAAGTTGCCGTCAAAATGGACTTAAATTAATATTCAATCTGATCGGCGATAAAGAAATATTGGGAACATGCGTTTTATCGTTAATGTGTCCGCGTGTGAGATAATACTTACGAATTAATTAAGCAAAGACATTGTGTACCATCATTTTCGGCCCTGATGGACCAACCGTGCCAATCGGACGGCTGCCTAACTTTTATTTCATTCAAACCTTGTTAACCGTAATGGACGTATTAAAAAAGAAATATGCCGTATCGATATGTAAAGTCAATCGAAACTGATTTATTATGCAGAACTGCCACGTACTGCACATCGATCAGTGGTAAAAGGCATGGGATTCTTTTTAGCACGAAGCAGAAATATCAGCTCGAAATTTTGTCCGGTCTTTCAGCACTGACTCGTATCGGAATCAAGCTTCAAAGGATTGTCCATTGCTCGATTTAAAATAGGCAGGGTAAAATACGACGTCTAACCTTACTCGACGGAGGACCGCAAAGGGTTAAAGATTACGTTAAATAAAAAACTTTAGGGCAGGAACATTGGGAGTCTCTCCCTTTCTCGACCGTTGATAAGAAAAGGCCTCGAACGAACTCTTTCTTTTTCCCCCGACCGTACCAGTTGAAGGTGCGAATTCTTGTATCTGGGCGTGGCAAATTGCCACACGCGAACCTCTAATGATGCGAACAAACGAGCTGGAGCTCAAAAATAGTAGGGATTAAGAGGCAGAGAGACAGAGAGACCGATGAGAAAAATAAAAGGGCCTGCCACAGGGCAAACGTGTCGAAGAGTGAAATATGGGAGCCCCCTGGTCGGCTCTTTGACAAAGGTGTCTCGAGAAAAGGGAGCTGTGATCGCCTATGACAAGTTGGACGACCTGCTGCACTAACCGCTTGCCGTCTTAATTCTTGGAATTTCACCATCCCATACTACCAGCGCTGTTTGCATTAAAAAATATATAGTCGAGACAATAGCTTTTAGGATGGACGAACGCTAAGGGTCTTTCGTCTTAAGATTCGATTGAAAGAACAAAATATATCTCTATTTTCCACGCATACATTCTTCCAGAGAGGAGATTCCAGGTCGAAAAACGCTATCTCTAATTATGAAAATGATATGCATGGGAGCTAAGCAAGAAAAGAAATGTTTGCAGTGGACAGGTAAGAACGGCCGAGGAACCGACTGGCGCCCGATCGATCGATTTCTCGTCCCCCTCTCGAGCCGGAGCCACCAGGATGAACCGCCAAGCCGAAGGCGGCTTTCGTTCTTGGCCGACTGGTTCTGTTTCTCTCTCACCGTCGATCGGCCACATTAATCATATTGCGAACGACGCCGCGCCTCTCTTTATTTATTCACATTCTTAGTCTCCCTTTTACCTTCGCAGTATCTTCTTCGTGGTTCATGTTGCTCGATATTCGTCGCATGACTACGGTTCGAGCGAGCTCCGAAGCGATGCAGAACCGTTCTCGCGTCTCACCCTGCAAAATGAATGACGCTCATCATTTTTCTCACCTTCCTCTGGAAATGCTTAGCGGAAACAGCATTGGGAACGTTGTTTCCCAAATAAAGCTTTAAAAGCATAATGGAGAAGGCGCTGAAAGTAAAGAGACATTAGCGAAGAGTATTTTGGCTAATCTTCAGCCTGGCGAACGTAATATGGTAGAGTGGGTGCCTTTCAGAGGCAAAAAAAAACAGGTCGGAATGCGGTAAGTGCTTTGGGGTACATCAAAGTTCGCGATCCAAAGATGGCAACACGGTAATCTCCGGGTAAAAAGAAGAAGCTGGGAATGGTGGATCGTGCTAATAAGAAGAGTGGGCGCGATATTTATTACCCATCGCGCGAGAAACCTACCCATCTTTGAGCGAGCTGATTACAGGCTATTCGTACTAACAGGGTGAAGCGATTTTGAAAAGATCATTTTGTAGCCGCCGTAGAAAAAAAAAAAAAGAGCGGGCGGGTAAATCACTCCATTGCCCATGAGCGACTACAAAATTGATTTTTCGAAGATGCGGATATAAAATTATAATACGATCGTAGCTCACCGAATGGATGGATGACGTATTGATGGATCGCTTAACGAGAAGAGGGAGGATGAAGGAGTTAAATTAAGTCGACGATTATACCATTAAGGTCAGAATAAATGTGCCAATTTGTAACGGATTATCGCGTTGTCATAATTCTGCACAAACCATCGCGTATAAGAACGATCGGCTGCATTGGGGTTTAGAAATAAAATCTAAAATAAACATTGAACGTTGAAGCGATTAAATAAAAAATAACAAGACAGGTATAGCGATTATACGTCCAAACCGTATTGCCGGATTCAAGTAAAGTTATCGATCATCCTGGCACTTCGTCCAAGCCAATACAACGACGCATCGGCCATAGAAGATTTTTAGCGGAGTAAGGATAATAAAACGAGCAACACTTTGGGAAGCACTGTTCTAGGAGGCAGACGAAAGAACAGAGGATGCGCCCACGCCTGGAGGAACAACTTGATACAAGAGAGCCGTCTCGCTTACAATCTAGACTTTATAGAATTCTCCGGTCGAAACTAAGGGGAAGATGGAAGGACAAAGACAGGGGCGAAGAAAAAAAAAAGGGAGGAGAAGGCACAGAGCAGGAAAGAAAGAAACGCGCGCAAAGGCGTACACAATGGAGAACCGGAAATTCGAGCCGATGCACCGAAAGGTGCATCTTCGGCAACAACAAACCGAGATCTCGGCGGTTGAACAAACCGCAGGAGGAGAAGAGGAGGCAGAGGAGCAAAAACGAGGAGAGGATCGAGAATGAAAAGAAAGAGGCACAATCGACGGCACAACCGAGATTTATTCGAGGTCGCACGATAAAACGCGTGCAGTAACAACCGTAGTGTGAACGAACCCTTACCGGTAGACCCCCGAGGGCCGCGCCCCTTGTATTAGGCAGATTTATTAACGCTGTATCGAGATGCTTCTTTGGGTTTGAAACGAAATGCACGACTAATCTAACCGTGGGATCTACAGGCGTGAATCAGTACTTTCTGTATCTCTTTCGCCCGGTTGCTCGCCTTGCAAGACGGGGATTTGTAAGAACGACCTTGAAGAACACCGGTTGCATATTTGGTCCGTGTTGTATCCGAAGGTACCCACTGTTTACACGTGGAGGGCTATTTTATAACAAAAAAATTCCATAATTAATTGTTTACGCGAACAACAATATATAAAGATAGTAATATGCGAGTACTAATCCTATGTCCTACTATCCCTATTCATATGTAGTGGAATCACTGTAGTAAGGTTTATTGTAGGACAATTATCGATAAGATAAATAAGGATACACGATAGAGCATCGATATCCCAATTTAGCTGTCTACGCAGAGACTGAAACGTCCCGACGGTTTAAAGTATTCTAATCTCGATAAGAACGAAACACGGACGAAGGGGATTAAGATCAATCGACTGGCCACGTTTAGGAAAATGAAACAAATCCTCTGTGGCGCGCTGATGAACTTAAGCATACAGCTGCATACGTGGAATGCGCCGCGATTAATGCCAAGTTCTTATCGCTACGCTCATCGATCGAAATAATCGTGCGTTGCTAACGAAACGATCAACGCACCGGTATTAAAACATCGTCGTTACCCGCAATATTACCGATATAAATCACTTTTTAACGAAAATACCTGCACGCAAACCGTATTGGCGACACGACCCTGATATTAAATTCCTAATGGTTTACTTCCAAAATCGAATACCCTATTCCGCAAACGCAATCATTCATCGAGCCTTCCATAGTCGACTCGCCGTTTTATACGATTGTTACTTTCTAATGCTCGCGCCGCCCTCTACCACCCACTCGTTTCCTGTAAATTCACATTTAATTCCCGCTCGGCGATCTATCTTCTCTATCAGGAAGCTGGTAGGTCTAAAAGGAAACACATGTAAGATCTAGAAGGTCGCCATTCGATCTCGAACAATAACCAATGCATGAATCGAACAATGATTTCACAATATAGCTTATTCATAGTATCCTACAACAGCTTCAATCGCGCAATACACTCTCTCCTTCTCTCCCCGAGTTCCGTGAAAAGGATATCGACATCGTAGGAACAAAGATTATAATTCCATCCTTACGACCCTAGGATAATTTACAATATATTTCCCGATCCAGCTCGATACAGGTCGTCGAGGAAATTTCAACGATAACCAAGATATATCTTTTTCCTACAAGACCCGCTATACCCACACCTACCATCAGTCCCTGTCAGAGTACAATTCCCACAAAAGCGATCTATCTCTCCCCACGATCGTCGGATCGAACCCTAGATCACCTCCGCTATCGGCGAGATCAGAGAAGAAACAGTAACATCTGTAAGACCTCGGCGAGACGCGGCCCTCGATCCTGAGTGGTTGGCAGGCCTGGCGCGCGTGGCAAGGGGCCCCTCTTATTACCACGACAGGCTGTCTCCCGTCGTAAAACCTGGCTATATGTAAGTGCCGCGTGTGCGCGATGAGAGTCGGTACGTTGATGCAAGGATCGTGGGTGTCGGTCCCACGCGTCTAGGTGGGGCCCATACTCCCGGCCCTCGCCGCTCGTGTACCTCGTCTCCCCGTCCACCTTCCTCGCCCTTCCTTCTCCCGTACGATCCTCTCCCGTCCTCTCTTCCTTCCTCCTTCTCTCTTTTTCTCTTCGTCTCCCGCGGACCTCCGTCATTACATATATGGAAGGTGGAGGTAAAGCCTTCGAAACGCGAGCCAAACAAGTCTCCACCGTGAGCTCATGAGAAAAACATTTTACTCCTCGTACTCGTACCTCCGGGATGCGTATCGTGGTTTCTTCTCGGGGGTGTAGGGGGAGGTAATAACGACGCGAGTGGAGGGTAAGGTTTAGGGGAAAGTCGATCGAAATCCCTTCTTCGGGGAACAGTCGGCTTGGCCCTACCGTGGAATTATCAGAGATGTTCCCCGTGAGGATAAATGTCGATCCGGTGAACTTAATACACCCTGGATGGCAATTAACCTCGCTTGACCCGCGGACAATTGCGGTCCGGTTTTTAAATTTTCAGGTGAACGCGGAACGTGTTAGGCGTTCGGTACTTAATACTCGTGGGAAGGAGCCAGGGTGTGAAGGGGTGAAGCGCGATGTTATACGATCGGATTACAATTTGTCGATGAGATGTACTTTTCGAGGGGATGATCGAGAGGATGATTCGAATTATTGGATATTTGGTTAACGCTTGGAATCTTGTATGATCGATTACGATACGAAGAATATATTTAAAGACTACTTTAAATATTTGTGTATTATGCGAGTACTCTTGCCCTCTCATTGTTTAACGGCATGTAAATAAATATCTTTTACTTAAACATCCCAGCGTTCATTACGCTTTCCGTGACAACGTAGTCCTATCTAAAGCGAGGATTTTTCTATGAAAGGAGAAGTCGCCAAAAACGGCGGGCGTTATTCGCAAGCTTATGTTTCCTTACCTGCTCCTTTTTTAAACGAGATTTGTACCTGTCGGAGTATACGGGCGTAAGCATATGCAGATTGCCGGGTGGCGGCATGTCCCCAAACTTCGCGTGCAAGATTATACACTTCGGGACGAGATTCCAGAGCGTAAAAAAAGGAGGACCGAAAGACGGGGATCCTGGCGCTGCCAGAGTATAGCCAATATTAATAACGCGACATGTGTATCGGGTCTCTGGAAGTTCGATGCTTCCGCGCGGTACGTACAGCCTTTCTCCTCCTGTCTCGCACGAATGCACTTTCCAGCACGACATACCGACGTTCGAACGAAAATAGATCTCTATCCAAATCCACGAAGCGTCGAGGAAAGCGTCTAGCCCCATTTCTCCCTACGTTAGCACCGTGCCTCTTACAAAAGAAAAAGTATTCTCATATATAAAACTGCGGTTTTTCAAGGAAAACTCGTTCTTCGAGTCTAACGTATGTACGATCGCGACGCATTACGATGTTACTGTTGATTTTAAAAATGCCAATATCGAGCGTAATATACACATAAGCCACCACGAGGATTGGAACATTCGTATTGCCATTGATCCGCGTAATTAAGGGGGGATACGAAGGAGGGTAAAGGTACGGGGAAAAATTGGAGAGAAACGGGGATAAGGATGGAGAGAGAGAGCAATGAGGAGAAACCCACGAGAGAGTAAGCCCCGCGTTTTATTATTGATAGTTACACGACCGTAAGGCCAGCGGGGCATGTACGAAATTAATTTCATACACGAGGAGAGTCCCAATATATTTGACGTGGATAGTGCATAAATCAACGATTGAATGCATTAGCTTCCAAAGGGCCGTACGATTATGGCGTTTAAAAGCGCGCGCTTTTAGCGCTCGTGCGCAAAATCCCAGGGTGCGGAGAGAAAGGGAGAGAGTGAGAGAGAGAGAGAGGGAGAGGGAGAAAGAAAGGTGGGGCGTATTCGAGGCTGCGAAAGAGGATGGAGCGGTGCCGCGCGCCCGCCGCGCCCACGCGTGCGAATTAAAGAACCTCGGATAAGGTAAGAAGCGAGGGAAAAAATAAGAAAGAAAAAGGAGCAAAGGGCGAGCGGGAGGGACGAGGTGGAGGGACCGTGGAAAAAACGTATAAGAGACCACCGCGAGCAAACTGAAAACCATGGAAACGCGTGGGACGTGGGCCAGCCGTACGAAATTGACGGTCGGGAATATCCTGGCGCCACTTCGACATTCCTCCAGGCAAATCATTATATTTTCTCCCTCGGATTAACATTAACCAGTATACGGTATAATTACGTAAAATGCGGACTCAATTTCATTTCATACGCGAAGCACAAAGCGCTTGGGATTTGCTTGGGATTTGCTTGGGATTAACGAGCGATGTAAAATAACGGATAAACCTGCGACTCCGCATAAGCAGATACGACGAGCTAAAATCGTCGTGACGCATCGCTTGTGCAAGAGATATCGATTGAGAGAATAATGTTTGATAGGAAATTATGAGTAACCATCGATGTAGACCGTTGTTTATCTTTCCCTATTTGACGATCGTACTCCGATACGTAGCATTATTATAACATCGACATAGAATAATTATAATAATTCTGATCACAGCTTTGCGTAGATTAATATTTTTAAATAATAGTATCGCGGACGGGTAACCGGTATATTTGGAAATTGTGTTGTCTTCCTACAACGGTTTTTGCATGGCACCGCGAAGGCAATTTGAGCGCGCATTCGGTCGTATTCCTTAAAACTCGACCATTAAAAACGACGAAATTTATTGCATCACACTTGTGATGACGACCGCGGAGGAATCAGGTTCTAAAAACCATTCGGCATTCGCGGGCTCGGCCATGGCTGAAACGGTGTCTGGATCTTTATCAGAGGAGCTTTTACGACGGATATGGAGGGAGCCAAAATAGTGAGAAACCCAAAACTTCTCCGGTCAGCCTCACGATGGAGGGAACGCTCGCAGTTTTCCTTTCTCGCGCTTCAAAGAATACGACCAAACTTTTTATCATCTCGCAATGACGTACGCATAGTTGAAGCGAAAAACTGCCGTAGTATACGCTCCCGTGCGAAAGTCGTAGGAAGCTTGCTAAAATTTCATGAAAATAAAACAAGCGTACTTTTTCATATTTCATAAAATAAAATACGAGTTCGACATATTCGTACAAGTCGTGTCTTATTTAACTTATTCGTTTAACGTCATTCACACATATATAGCACTTTCGACATCCTTTTATTATTCAAAAAGTTTAAAATAAATAAATGTCTTATTTTCAAATACTAAACTCATATCGACCGAACGCTGATAAAAGTATAGAACGATAAAGTTGTATAACTTAAGTAACTTTCATTTTACGATTAAAGTTCGTCTAAGTAAGCGAGTGTTCCGAGACTTTTGAGCGGTGGTATATGCACAGCGGTGTAGCATCAAAATATACCGGTTTCGCGGTAGTAATACACACCGTCGAATATTGCGATGTGATTTCTTAATTGCATTATCACCCAATATGAAGGCAGAGAATGTTTCACTTATCCGAAAGATTCTCCGTAAGAAAGTTCGAGGAAAGAGGACCTTGTACGAACCCTCTCGCCAATTACACCGTGACTAATGCCCCGTTGCCGCGGGCTCCTTTTCAAAATTCATCAAAATAAAATCAGTAGACCACCAAGGAGATAATTCATTGCTCGCGAATCTTCCGGACAGCTTGCTAGACTAGAATTTCCGTGGCATCCAGCGACGAAAATAAGGGACAGGAGGGGGAAATATTTAAAGTGCGCACTTATCCACCGTCGTTAGCATAAACGTAAGAGGGAGGATAAAAAAAAATAGGCAATACATTATGCCTTATTTTTCAAGCTCCTTCCGCACCAATAGCTGACCCTCTGCGACTCAATTAATCGGCCGCGAAAAAAGAACGTAAAAGAGGAATTATGTTATCACGAGGGGTACCAAGGAACATTCGGCTTAAGCGTCATATTTCTTCGAGGCATTTCATTCGACCGCGAGGACTCGTTATTGTTGAAGTTAAAACAAAAAATAACGAAGCTTATTAAATTAATTGCCAATTAGGATACTTTGGATGTACAACGCATAACCGATGGGATTTGATATTGGCAGTGAAGCAAAGGCTTTATGCCCGCATCGAATATATCTCTAACTTACAAACGTGTCAAGAACGAATAACGGAGTAGATGAAAGAAAAACGAATAGTCGTCAACCGTTTCGTAGCTCGTATTATCGAAATTCTTTATAATTGAAATGTATTAGCAATTTCAAACTTCGTGAAACGTTATCCGATTTAATAAAGGTTTAATAAAGATTCGAGAGACAAAAATCAAAGTGCATTGCGATATAAATGATTTCGTTTTCCGCATGAGTTGCTACACGTTCGGTTAAGGAATTATTGGCCTATAAATCGGACAAAAGTACGAGCAACGAAGAAGGGAAATGTGAGTAATGCATTTCACAAACACACAATGGCAACTGTTGAACAATGCGGAATACTTCAAGGGTACCCGGACGACGTTAATGAAATAATAACGAGCTGGTTCTGCTCGTTTTTCACGTATACTTTCGCAGCGTGACCCGCACCAAGCCATACGTACAATAACTTTCTTGCTAATTATGAAATAGCGATACGGCCACGGTGCGCATATAAACATCATGACAGTCCGAAAAACACGAAGCCAATTATCTGCCGCCCGGTGAGAACGGACATACGCCCTCTCATAAACCGCTCGCCGTGCGAATGTGCAACGAACAATGAGCAAAAATCAACAATGGACGCAAAGCACGCGGCTCCTTAAAATAATACGAAACCTAGCGCAACGCCAAAGTGGATTAGACCATCAAAGACGATTTACCTCTTCTTTTATCCTTCGTGTATAGAGCATTCTATTAGATACAATACGATAAAGGTGTTACGATCTTTATTCGTTGATGTTACGTTAAAGATATAAATCTGAACGTTATTAAAATCGATTGCTATTGCAAGAAATAACTGCGTTTATCGTTTAGAAATAAAGTCCAAATTCTTATTCTCGATACGTCGTATGTTAAAATATATGTCGCGAAATAATTTAGTCGTATTCAGGTACTAATAATGATCGAATTATTTTCACCTCCGGATAAGAAGACAAAGAACACTTGTACTTTACGAGAACAGAACTCACGATTTTGGCGGTGGAGCCATTAAGATTGTTACGCGGGTGGCGGCGTTGTCGGGTAAGCGGACCATAAGAACGCTTGACTTTAATTTTAATTTAAAATCGTTGCGTCCGACGAAGAGGACCACCTACGATCAGTAAGGAGGTCTGTCTCACATCCTGAAGAAAGAGCTCTGAACTGAACTAACCAAGCTGCTAGCAGTTGTTGAATTTTGTTTAAGCTTGAAGAAAGGCTTCAAGTTGACATTAAACCGACCAAGATTTAAGAGCAGTAACGAGTTGATCGGTGCACGGGATGCGAAATGATATAATTGTCTAATGAAGAGAACAAACAGCAAACCGTCCACAGCATGGTTATATTATATCATTTCATGTTGCAGATTAGACGCCCTATTTTTCGATGAAAAATCTCTTATCGATATCGGACGACCAGTTTCCTATTCGGATGCGTCACACGGTAGTTCCAGTTGGGTATTGTACTTCAAGCATGGGTGTCTTTCGAGCAACTCTGGGATCAAATCTCGAGAGCAATCGGGAGCCATCGCTACCAACGCCACGAGTCGAGCTTCTCCAGGTAGCGGCGTACCTGAGTCGGAGGCGGATGGCCATTGTTGAGACCTCCCACTGGGACGGCGACTCCTTGTCATCGCTCACATGGTCTGTGGTGAAGAAACAGTCACAACACGGCTGCGAGTGACGAGAAAATGCGTAATTACTTTGTCGTAAATACGCGCATGCGACCGGTGGTAACCTGTCGCCACCTTCAACCCTTAAAACTCCCAGAACTTCCGTAAATTAAGGCTACGCATAGCTCACCCCACGCGAGAGAAATATGTACGGCTCTACCATATCGAATATGTTAAATAATTCTCGCCAATTTAGCGAGTCATTTGATCGATAAGATGGTTAAGACGCAAGACATGAAAACGTCGTATCCGTTGTTTCTAAATTTGACCAAGGGCAAACTGTATTTTAATGACTCTCTCCTACAAAGAATGGTATCGGCTGTCCCATGTTTCTAAAAGATCTAAGGAGTGACAAACAAGTCTGTAGGTTATCGAAGACTAGAACATAGGATTTATCGCGGGGTATAAATCGGCATCTTCCCCGCGTGTCGTGCGCCGTACACGCGTGGACGTGCTACACACCGCCTACTACAGTTGCATATATATCTAGAACGAGCTACGCCGTGTGCGGCCCGTCGTAACCGTGCATCAACGATTTGTGCGAATCTTGTACTAAGCCGCGTGTACGCCAGCAGCTTTTAAATCGCAATTTTCCACGCATAATTCCGCATCGTGTCCGCAAACGAACTCCTACTACCGATAAAGCAAATCTTCAATGCTCGACCATAGTTTGTACTAGGTGAAGTATAGCCAGGTTCGACCAATAAGCAATCGGTTTGTAGTTGAGGAAATCGAAATTTAATAAATCACGACACGGTAGCGCTCTCCTTATTTTCACTTTGTCTTGTGTGCAGAAATGTATATAGGCTGAATTGCCGAGATACTTGCGTGCACTGTTGTACTGTATTTGTATAAATCTTTTTTATTAACGATTTTGCGTGTAAATTTAATCAATCTGTAGTTTAGGCGTCATTGTACCTAAAGTGCAGGCAGACGGCGTATATCGTATATTGTCCTACTCGAGCGATGCTGATTTCTTTGTAAATAACAAAAGATTGCTTTGTAGAAATGAGTCCGGTACTTTGCCATTAAAACGTGGTATGCGTAGGTATGCCTGTATGAATCATTTTATTTTTCGAAAGTTAAAGAGCGGAGTGCGATACCTCGTCGCATGTGTTCCCTCTGTGAATAACGTGAAGAGTCAAGGGTCACTTGAGTACGAGGACTCTGTACCGAGTTTATATTAAGCATAAGTGGTTAATTTCCTTTCAATGCACTATTGTTCCGTGTTCGATCATTGCCAATCGGAAATAACGCAAGAAAAATAATAAAAAATTCATTATTATCATGAGTCATGTATCCGCCTCAATTCTCCTCCTTAATTACGGATTATAAATTGGATTCTAAAATACGAGACAATAATACTCCAAAGATACGAACATCCGCCGAATAGTCGGCCCACTTTTGTCGCGGTTCCGCATTATTTTCATGTTACCCGTTGATATCTCATTACACTCATTTATAATCTCGATGAATTAATATTGATATTAATGCCATACTAATGCTATATAATGCCATAACGTTAATAAAACAAATTTGCAAAATACGTAGCTCGTGAAAAATAACAATGAACATTTCTAGGACCATAAAGAATCGCGTAGTGTTCCGTAAATAAGGGTTCGGTTTCTTCGAAAAGCGCCGAATTAATTTTCACGCCTAATCCCTCGTCAAGACGCGATCCCCACTCTGCGTCGATTCCTCCAGGCCCAGGATCACGCGCCACTTTGGAGGCTCGCAGGAGAGGAGGGCGGGAGGGAAGCGGATTTTGCCCACGTGCAACATCGTCCACCCACGGGGGCCGATACAATGAGCACCGGGATTTATGCCGCGGCTCGTGCTAATATAAAGGCCAATTTATTTCGCGCTCGAGAGGGAGAAAGGGAGAAGTCACTCTACTCCCCCACTCCGCTCCCGGCCCTCCTGGTTAGTTCTGACACTGGCCCGGACACCGTAGCAGAATTTATACACGATAACTTTGTACAATGGCGGAATTTATCGCGAAAACAGTGCTGACCATTGTGTAATTTGTACATAGCTCGCTAATCTGACCCGTAGGAACGCGGGTGTCCGCGATGGTTCTTGAATTTTCACCCGGAATCGCGTAGGGTATAATGAAAAATTGTGAGGGCCATTGCAACGCGTATGCAACGGTAAAAAGGTGCATTAAAAATACGCTTGCGAGGAGGGAGTGGGATAATTTATAGGGAAGTTTAAAAACGTTCGCGCTACGAGGGCGCTGTTAAAGAGGAGAACCTTATCGTGGCCCACGGGAAGAGGAATAATCTAAATTCGATTAAAGAGGAGAAGAAGATGATCGACAACCGGGCAACGGGAGTTTTCAAAATGGAATTCTCGAGTCAAAGGCGATAAAGAGATTGAATAGGAATCGTAAAGAATTCCAATGCGCGGTAGGTCCGCGGAGAAGGGGTATGGAAGAGCGTCTTTACTCTTCCCTCCGTCCCATTCACCGCAGTCGGGTTCCAAGGGTGCCTCGGTAATTTATTTCCAGTGCATCGGAATCTCGGCATAACCACCGCAGTATTTGGTTAATATGATTTCCCGAAGTGGTAGTTAAACCTAAACGAGGATCTTAACGTGGCGCTTACGAGTGTTATGTAAATACCGACTTCGGTGGAAAACCGGCAAAGGCTGCACGATTCGACCAATAATACCATTACCTATGGCTCACGGTTAAAGAACGATCGCTTTAAACGTAAACTTGGGCTTTGTAAAAGAAAATTATCCTCCACGCATGCGCCCAAGGCGATAGAAATCACTAATTTATATTCGATAATGCCCTCAACGATACTCCCGATTCGGGGAATAATAATTTATAGCTTCTTATAAATCATGGAATTGCGAATGGCCAGCTGGTATCTGCGAAATATATCGAGCAAGTCGGTAAATCAGGATTAGTGAAAATAGCAAAATGTGTAACTGATTTATTACAAATCCTACCGGGACTGATGGCAATGTTATGTAAAATATCAATAGAAAATCGATCCTTTAATGCCAATCTTCGTTTTATCGATATAATGTAATAATAAGATTCGACGATCGGAACATCGAACGATTCGATGTCATATTTGGCAAAAATCTTTTCAGAGCTCCCGAGGATTGTATCGTCTAACGAACCAACCAAACGTCCTTCTAACGAACGGACACAGTGCTGTAAAGTGTAACTCGTTTCGAGCGTGTTACTTGCCCTACGTGGGCACCGAAACAATGCGCCTGATGGACAATACTTATTAGTTTTCAAAGGTGGGCGAACGTGCTCTTCCTTTCCTCACGACGTTGTATTCCATTGTACAAGTTGAAAGTATGAAGAGGCAGGCAAAACGCCTACAAGCCTGACAAGGTGCCAGCGCATCACTCCTGGGGTACACGAAACCGTCTCGAGGAAGGCAAGAGCGAAGAAAAGAATTTTATGTGGAAATTTGAAAGTCAATCTCGACAAATTTCAACGTACAATTCCCCTTAATTCGCTAGTTTCTCATGCTGTAAGAACGGATATATACTTTCCAAACTCGAGTCGTTTCCACGCGGTAGAACCATCTCCATAAAAGTTCTTTAATACCCCATATTTCTAATAAAAACGTGCTTTACTCCGGATTTAGTTAGTGTTCTGTTAGGACATTTGTTAAACACCGTTGTTTGTTTATAATGCCAATTTGGCTATTAACGCCTTTAATATGCTAAATACCCAGTTCACATTTGCGAAACAATATAAGACCAGCTGAATAACGACTCGAAGAAAAATATGCGGTATTAACTCCAGCCCAACAAAGTCGATACCGCCAATCGATAAATCAAAGCAGGCGACCGGTTCAAAAGCGGTATTAAGCCCCTATCGCATTACGCGGAAAATAGACCGTCCCGACGAATATTTGGACCACGACCAGTCGAACCAGTCCCTGACAGAACCTTGGGGTAAGGGTACATCCGCGGCGTCGAATCATGAATAAATTTTAACAAGACCGTACGCGTGCGATAGAAAGGATGCTGGTGTGAGAAGCGAACGTATATACACCATAATGTGATAAATCAAGGAACCTAATCAGACCGCTTCATCGGGCCCACTTTCATGGTAAGTTATGAGAAAAAAGGACGTAATAGGAACGCATATCTTGGACCACACCACTAGCGATACAAGATTTGAATATTACACATATAACAATTGCAAAGTTTTTTTTATAGTTGACCCTTAATGTAACATGATACATGCGTCTGCCGTTGAATTCAAGAATTCACACATCATTCCGTGTCGTTTGAATAGAAATTCGGTGTAAAGATTCGCTGAAACGTAAAAAGACCACTTAACGCATTCTGTGTGGTCCGATACGAAACTTATACCGAGGCAACCTAATCGGTGGTTTTAGAAGTCATTCGAGCCGATTTCAGCTACTGGATTGTGCGAGCAGTCCTAATGAATAACATTAATTAACACCCATAAATCCGCGCCGTGCCACCCGATACCTGTTTCAGAGCAGGACATGCTTCTATAACAAGGTAAAAAACCGGACGATCAAAAAGTTGTTCCGAGACGACGACAAGTTTTTGGACCGTGTAATGAAATTTCAGGAATGTGCCTCGACTGTGTAGAGATGTAGAGTTTAACGATGTTAGACGAGCTCTTAGTGCGTTGCCACGTGCACGTATGTTTAATTAAAAGATACAAATCTTAAATAAAACATCGCGAAGAGAAAATCTTTAATGCAATCTTCGATACGCCTTTCGACATATTATGAACTCATTATTTCTCGCTATTACCTTGGTAATATTTTTTCACGAAGTAAAATCACGAAAGGTTATTAAACCCGAATAGATAGAATCTCGAGGGCAATATGGGTAGACGAACAGCTACGCCGATGAATATTCAGAATAATAAAACTACAACTACATGTTCAATATAATTTTTTCCCTCATTATTCAACTCCGTACAACGAAGCCAATCTTTCATATAAACCCAGTGTTCACTCGGATGCGAAAAATATCCGTACAAATTTGATGTACACATCGCTATATTGATATACAGGAAGATACGACAAAAGTTTATACAACTGCCTTCGAAAAGTTTTACGACGGCTACACATTCTGGTTTCTTAAATTTGAATTCAAGTCGGAGAAATGCAGCAAGAAGACCACATTCTTTCTCGCTTTATGACAAGTCGCGTGTAAGACATTCGAGGATCCCCTCGTTCACCCACGCAGGTAGCTGCACGCTGGGAACTGGAGAGAGTGGGAACTATTTGAGAGCTGCACTCATGAAGTAAGTTTTCGTTTATGAGCCGCCGCTTGCCCAAGTCCTTAGCTACGTCCCAGTAAACGTTTTCACGAGAATCGTTTCTGGTATACGGAGACGAATGTTGGCCCGTGTAAAAGTAATAACGCCGTGGACCTACCGTGACGGAAATAGAGACGGTTCCCTTCCTGCCAGATCTATTCCTGGGATTACCGACATCGAGAAAAGTCAAAACTCAATATGAAACAGGATGCAGTGTTGCATCAACGAGTTACGCGGAAATGTCGTAAGCATGGGAGAAAATACGAATGTGGAATAGATCGTTGGTATGACATAAGTTTAAACGGCCACAAACGAAGGCAGATAAGCTCTTCTCGCAAGACGTTACCAGCTACTACGAAGGAGCCAAAATACCACGTACATCTTTTTGTAAAATGTCAATCCAAATTTATAACGGTACAATTTCGCACATTATCCATTATTCTGGTACTGATTATTTTTACCAGATTCTCCTTTCATAAATAGTCATGAGACATTTGGATATGCCAGGATAGCGATAAATGGTTTAGTATTGATTATCCAAAATTTAGAATACACGCTTAGGATAAAAAATTAATAACGCGATTGCTATTTCTACTTCAAACGTATCGTTACAAATGCGAATAATATTGTCCTTCGGGACATTGATTGCGAATATTAACGCGTATGATAATCGTTCGTTGCCGAACAATCAGTGGATATTATGTCCGTAAATTTCGTATTTATATACACAGAGGAAATGTAATTATAATAATCGCATTTCCGATTTGTCATAGTCGCCCTACTCGCAAACGAGTCGAGGAGAATCGATTCAACACGTTCCGCAGAGGGGTTGTAAAGTAACGGAAAGAAAGAAAAGGAAATTCTGAAACCCCACCCTTTTTACCGCCTAAGGCCTTCAACCGCTCTTTTACTTTTTTGAGAGCCACTGTAGATAATTGGAACCGCACCCACGAACCCGATGGTCAGTTGTCAGAGACCGTCTCTGTTTTTCTTTCCTCTCTTCCCGTGTGTCCTTTTTTTCCCTCTGATCGCACGAAACGTTTTGATACATCGTTTATATGTTTAGGCATATATCTATGTTTTTACAGAAAAAAGTGGACTTACAGAAATATAGAAAGTAACGGAATATAATATAAAGCATTAAAAATCAACAAATTCAACAGTCCTTTCCGCTTTAACGACAACTACAAAATAAACCGTATTAACTCACAAGATTGGAAGAAATTAATTTCAGGCGTGCAAATTTTAACACGAATTATTGTTATGCAGACGATAATAAATTCAAAACGATCGCCTTTTAATGGGTAGGCACATGTTTCGAAAACGATTCAAATTTCAAATCGCCAAATTTTATATCCTTCTATATTAATCGTTAAACGCACAATGTTATACACAATGCGAGACGTATATTCGTTGACGGCTCGACTCATAGAAAAATATGGCCTTAAGTGGGTCCATGTGTGAAATCTATTCGTCGGATTAGAACGCGGCATGTGCGTCAAACACGTTCACGGAGAATTCACTTAAGCATCTTTCGAGGTTACACGCATCTCATTTGACGATATACAAATCTACTCACGTAGCCCCAATCCTATAAATTGCTGATAGAACGTATGTTTCGCATCACAGTGCTTAGTAGTGTTCATTCTGCAGTACGTGGCACGACGAAGAATCACGGATGCATTGGGAAATGATGGTGCACCGCGAGATTGCCGCGTTTCCAAGAATCGTGCCAAATTTGTCTTTTCCCTCGAGAGAGGTACGTACGTGTACCGCCACGGAAAGCAGGTTGAATTCAAAAGTCGGTAACTCAATTAACCCGAACGGCTAAAACTAAATTACGTATGACGACTGACATAAACGTGCCTCGGTTAGCAATTAAAAAGTTATTATGCCTAAACTCGTTTCTACCAGTATCTGCACAAGGTTTGAAAAATAGTTTGATAAAAATGGTCCTTTTTTCAAAGTTGCTATAAAAAAAAAATTAAGGTGCATCTTACGCGCGAGTCATATTTTTTTGTACATATTACTTTTTATAACGGTACGTGCCACAGTACCCAAAACGTCCTGACATACGTTTGCCTAGAAGAATTATCATTGACGCAAAACGAAAGCATACGACTGCTATTGGACTTGTACAATTCCCATAAAGCAGTAAAATATGTGTACCGTTGGCACGTATTCAAAAACATGAGAAGGTCCTCTACTGTTTAACGAATGACGCTTTGTAGAGACATCTCTATGTAACCGGAACGGAACCAAGGAATTCGGAATATGCGAATGGTTCCGTGCAATTGATTCTTTGGAATCTCTGACCACGCTGTCGGTGAATTACACATACATAGCAATACCTACCGCAGATTTGCTTCTCGTTCTGTCCAAGTACATTAGCACTTTACTTTTCTTCGATCATGATAGGTTTTATTACAGGCTATAATTCTATAATGCCGAATTTTTTACGCGCATATTTCTTTTTCACGATTATTGTTTTACGCTTTTCGACTCACTCGGAATATTGCCTTTCACGAAAAAAGAACTATGCGCCCGACGATAAATTCAAGAGCTTAAACCACCGAATACAACTTTACGCGCACTTGATAAATGAGAAATATAATGGTATTTGTATTATGCGCGTTCAAAGTTCATTGGCGAGAGGAGAGTGAGATGCGACAAGGTGGCCTTCGTTCAAAATTGACCCACCATCACTGCGCTTTGAATTAAATTAGCGCCATCTTTACTTATGCCATCTGCCTGCAGTTGTCATAACTCTTCCCATAAAGTCACTATGCCTCGGTAAGAGAGAACAAGTAACATTGATCGATACTCAACGCGCAGTAAGCACAGATGCAATACAGAATAAACCTACTATCTAATAGGAGTTACCTGCACCAACATTGTCGCATGCGACGTCAAAATGGTAAAGAGGCGACGTTATCCTCTGGCATAGAATGAAATACTGCATTGTATGAGCGTCCTATTCTATATTGTGTTGTAATGAAGCTATGAATTAAATAATACCAGCGGTCGTCAAGATCGTAGCCTGCGTGTTTTAGCCCTTGGTCGTTGCTGTTGCACAGCTTGCAATTTAAGACTTTAGGGTTCACTTATTTAAATCTATAGCAGCACATTGTCGTTTGATCAAGTTTTAAAGGAATATACGGACCTTGTATCATAGACTTTCAATTATTTTAAAATGTAACAAATGGTCAATTCGCTGGTCTTCTGATAAAGGGTCAACGACCGATAACGAGTTTCGTGGAATGACGGTTAAAGTGATTACCGCAAGGTGTCTGTACGAAGTAATTATGGGACAGCTTTAAATCCCGATTACACACCTGCTGTGATCTATTGAGAACGTCCAACGTAAGGTTAATGTACAAACGGTGTCATGAATTTTTCACGAATGACGTGAGGAAGAGCAAGATCGACAAATGCAGCACAAGTAATTCACCGAAACATAATCGCGGATACTGACAGGGGTGACAGTTTCTACAAACGAACGTCATCTAATGATGGCTGATAACTTAACGAAAGTCTTTGCTGCCGAAGATTTTAACCCAGAGAAATGTAATTAATACATATCCGCCTACTGAGTATATAGCTGTCAACCGGTTGTCGCGTATCGCCCACCAAGGAAATTCGGATAGGCGAGGAATCGATCGTGGTATCCCATTTTCGACGATTTCACCTTTATTTCATTTTCACCAAGTATCTAGTATAAAGCATTTGTTAACATTTTCCTATCCTTAAGAAAAACAAGTTTAGCCAGGCATCGCGCTTTGTTCTGTCCCCAATCGTGTATAAGACGTACGTTTGTTCTTACGCTGGTTGCGATAAGATTAACCATGGTATGCATTCGCAGTTGTCAAGGAACTAAGTGCACAATGTGTTGGAGCGGACGAACTGAGACAGCAACGCGCCAAAATACAGGAATTGGCAAACAATACGTCCGCTCAATTGAAACGCAATGTCTACCAAAACTACATGCAGTTCATCGAAACGGCAAAAGAAATCTCTCATTTGGAAAGCGAAATGTACCAACTGTCTCAGCTTTTAAGCGAACAACGTTCTTTATTGAGTACTTTGGCAAGTACGAGAACTACTGGCGTCGTATTTGAAGATTTGTCCGAATCGCAATTAGAAAATTCTAATGACTCTGTGACTAAAGAAGAAGAGCAGAGAAGGAAGTTGATTCAATTGCTTGAAAATGTGGAAGGTGCTATGGTCAGTATCTTGCGTCTACTTTCATTTTACATTGAAAAGAATTAATTCAGTATACAGAAAATTTATGACATTGATGCAGAGCCTAGCAGATACCCCAGGACGAGTGTGCTTACACGAAGGGTCTCTATTGGAATTGGACTCCATTGAAGGAATGCCATTAAAAAGAATACATGCATATTTATTTAATGATGTTCTGATGGTCGCGACTTGGTTAGCAAATGGTGGAAGAAGAGGACCACCTAGATACAAAATGCAAGCTGTTTACAATCTCGAGAGCCTAGCCATCGTGAATGTCAGGGACTTAGGAACGGTTAAATTAGCCTTTAAATTGCTGGCTTTCTCCGACACAAGAGTTTTTCAATGCGCAACCGCAACAAGTAAAGTTAGTGCGACATAGAAATAAAGGTCGTGAGCTTTGTGAAAAATATCACTTGAATTTATCTTTATCCCACAGAAAGAGTGGTTGGATAAATGTGAACAAGCAAAGAAAGCAAAGTTAGCAGAGGATAATGGTACTGGGGACACATTGGATAGTAACAAAGATACTAAGGAAGAGAAAGCAGCACCATCCCGTTCGATGTCTCTGGATTCCAATACCTTAGGTAAGATTTCGGTATACATGAAATATGTAAAATATTTCAGTTGTTTGCATCATTAGGTATGGATGAAGATGATGACTCTGAATACCACGAACCGCCACCAGAATGGATGTTAGAGGTTGCAGAGGATTTAGACTCTTGTATAGCACAACGTCACTTTGAAGAGGCATATACTCTTTTGGAAAAAGCCAAGGCCTATTTGAAAGATGCTCAAACGACACCAGCTTTAACGGACATACAGACAAAAGTTAACGACAGGGGACGATCTTTGGTTGACGTGCTCACAAAAGAACTTGAATTAAGTGCAGAGGCAAAATCATTACAGGGTGGAGGTCTACGAAGTGCACGACGAGCAGTTAGGCTCTTGATACAATTAAATAGGAGCGCACAAGCATGTCACTTGTATCTAAGATTGTGTAGTGCTGTATTAAAAGCGCGCCTAAAGAGGATTAAGAAGGACGGAGCCACAGTTGCTTATGTAAAGCAGCTGAGCGCAATAGCTTTTAGTAATATAGTGGAAATAGCTAAAGAATTTCTGAAAACCTTTCCACAATCGACAAACTGCACTTCTGGTGATTAAAAAAAAACTGAATGCATAAGATTTTTTAATTTACAACTAAATCAAATATATTTGTCTTTTTTTAAAGGCCTAGTTCTATGGTGCAGTCAAGAGGTCAAATATTTGACCACACACTTGGCGAAGCAGCTTTTCATTCCACACGTTTCGTTGAGCATTTTAGTCGAATGCATAGTTACTGTGCGTGGTCATTGTGATCAGGTATATATCACAGTTAAATGTTGAAACCTACAGAATTTACTGTTGAAATAGCTGAATATAATTTATTACTTTTACATACTTAAATGATTATCTAACTATTTCTTTAGTTAAACCAGCTGGGCATGGACTTTCGTTATCAGTTGGATGGCCAATTGAGATCACCTTTAGCTAAGGCTATACAAGAAGCAGGTGATAAATATGTTGATGCAGTGAAAATCCATGCTGCGGAAGACGCATGGCGGCCAACTAACTTAGAAACGACTCAAAATCATCAGAAATTGTTGTCAGAGTTGGAAGACCTTGGTATCGGGTTGCCATCTTCGTATTTACGAAACGATTGCTGGATATCATTAACTCACAACACTCTAGCCTTTGCAAAAATCTATACTAGTTTACTAGAAGACTGTCTTAGCATTGCTACGCCAGAACTTATGTCGACAGTAGACAATGTGCTGATTTCTGTAATGCGTGCAGAAGTACAACATATTACCATGTCTCTTACAAATCCAAAATTAAAACAGGAGGTAACTATTTTTTTCTCCATTGCTACAAAGCTATGCCAATATTAAACAAAGTACATTAATTTTTTGCGATTATGTTATTAATAGCCAGTATGATTTTTTAGAAAAAGTTGGTACAAGAAAATGCAGTTTATGTTCGAGATGTTATAATCGTCAGAGGACTTGAACTATATAAAACTGTAACAAACCTGAAATTTACAAAGTTATTGGCATTGAAAGAACAAATAGTATTTGAAGTACTATCTCCAACAAAGCCAAAGCCTGCAGCAAGAACCTCGATAACTAAATACTCAACCACGGGATATATTTAATTACCTCAAAAACTGCCATAAATAACAGGAGAGCGCAAAATATGGCAATGCTTGAGCATACATGAAAAAGTGTATTATACTGTATATATAAATTAATTTTACCTTTTTAGTAAATATATATACATACAAATACGTGTACGATTGTGAATGTTGTCTAGAAGACTGCTATTACCATCCTCGTTATTGACCTGCGTTTTCTATAATAATGTAAAAATTAATATTATACCCATAATTTAAAATACATTTAGTTATACATTAGTTTCTCTCAAAATTGGTAACAAACGATGTCATTACAACATTACTGGCTTCAAAGTATAACTTAACTAACATCACTTGTTCTAACACACATATGTACAATCAACGAAACAACTTTAAGTCTAGGAATATTTCTATAGGATTATTCTTTTGTACTCTTCTCCATGCAGTCTTGTTTTTCATTGCTGGCTTCTAGCTTTCTTTTCTTTGCCCGTATATCTGCTAAAGTTTGTTCTATACTTCTTTGGTCCTTTTTATTTTCACTAGGTACTAAAAGTGGAAGAAAATCAATGGAAAATCATAGGTGATAAAATTACAGAAACTTACCACACCCATAACTGCTATTTGCTTCTGTCTTCCTGGCAGCTTCTAAAGCAGCCTCTTTACCAATCAGATGTTGATACTTATCCTTGTAAAAGCTATTCGGCACAAAGTTGTCTTTGCGCTTCCTGGACTTTGCAGCCTCTACCTCTTCTTTTGCTTGTCTCTCTCTTTCCTCCAATAATCTTTTGGCTATCTCTTCACTCCATTCTTCTCCCCTGCGTAAAGCATTTAACTGATCTTCCGAAGGTGCATATTCTCTTTTAAAGATCATGATATGGCGATCGACACCCTCTTCTCCAAAGGAATATGCCCAAACATTGGCCACTTCTGCAACATCATGTCTAAAACACAATTATTGATATTTAAACAATTCATAAAAATCATAAACCATAATAGGGATTTTCCATACATAATAGTCCTATGTATCTGATCCATCGGGGGAAACTTATATTCCTTGGCACTGTCATCCTGAAGAAACTTATTGATCTTTCCTTCCACCTTTAAAGAAGACAACGATGTTTACATGCATGAGGCACACGATTAAAAAAGAAAAAAAGCAACCAAACATGCTCTAACCTTCTCTCTGAAATGCTTCAATTTATCTGACTCTGCCCTTTGATGTTTCTGATACTCTTCCTTTTGTTCTGAAATTCAAAAAATACTTAAACGAATAAAATAATCACTACGCCAAATTTGGTCTACTGTTAAATATCGAAACAAACTACGAAAGAGGTTAAACTTCAACTGACTTTTCATCAACGCCTTTTGCTTGTCACTCACTGCAGGAGGTTTGTCCATGGAATTTAAAATAGAGCCCAACAGATCCATGATCTCAAGAAGCTGTTAATCCCTTCCTAACTACAAAAAAAATAATCAGAAACTTCGAGTACACCTTGTACTACACGGTATAGGACACATGTGAACGTACGAAATTACATATAATGCGCTATAATGTACACGGCAAATGTCAAAAGCTGCGTTGAATTTAGACCGTAAGTATAGCTCTAGTTATCAGCCAATGAGAATCTATCGAACATAGGGAATATTAATATTATGTCAAACCGATGAGAAAATTTCTATTTGCGATAAAAAAAGCTCATTTAGAAGGTTCTTGTAAAATCTACACTTTTAGCTATATATATAAAACTATTATTACTAATGACAAAATCGGAAGTTTTATATATATTTCTGTTGTAAACGTAAGAATGAAAGAGAGAGCGGGAGAGAGAATAAGAAATAGGGTATTGGGTATACTGCTAGTGTCATTATCAATGTTCAATAAAATTCGCGAGTTTGTGTAATGTAGTCAATATCTTTTTTTGTTTATATCTGTCGGTAAAATACCCATGTACTTATTACGTTTGTTAGGTTGCTTTATTATGGAAATATGTCTAAATAGTTTTCCAAATAATATTATTCTTATATTTATTCTCTTACAGTTGGTAGTACTACTTAACGTACTTCGCAGTTGTAGTCACGGTTTTAAAATGTTCGCATGAGTAGTGAAATGAATACGAAGCGATACTGATTTTGCGATACATTTCAAAATTACGCTGCTACTATACCACACTGACAAATGCTACGTTAATCGTGGGTAAACTAAAGTTTCACCTAAATCCGTTCATGTTTACGTAAACAAATCGTGGAATTTTGGCGGCATCATAACCTCGCTTTGATCTTGAAAAAAACGGTTTTTCAATGCTACTTTTGCACCATTGGCGTTTTAATACTTCATACAAAACATGAAGGAGCTTGAAGAAGTTGGCTGCGAGGTAATTTTCGATACTTTTGCACTCATTTAATATTGCGGTTCGTCGATACGATGTTTAGCACGAAGATGCACATGGTTATCGTTCAATGTTTTTTGTTTTCGCTATATAGAATTTTTTTCACGATGATAATAAAATGAAGCTAAGAAATTAAGCGCATACCTTCTTTCTTACCTATCTAAAATATATGTTAAAATTTCTTTCAGATACGCAGAGTTATAGACCTTCAAGTGTCCGTGTCAGATCGGTTTAAACGCTTAGAAGGAGATGAGAATGGACCATACACGATTTCTCATGGGTATAATGGTGCTAATTGTCCTCGTGGAGGTTTCTTGAGCAATGCTACATATGCATGGTTGAGTTGTGAATCACACTTAGTCGTATTCAATGTTAAAACCGGGGAGAATGTCAGTTCTTGGACATTTCGTGAGAGAATAACTTGTGTATCTCAATTTCCCACACAACCTGGCGATTTACCATTGCTTTTGGTCGGTTTGGATAATGGAGCTAATAGGCTGAAAGATTCTATAGGAATGTTATGCATATTTAATTGCACCACATCTCGTGTACTCAGAGCAATAAGAGTAAGCATTATAAGGATATATCTTACATATCATTAATTATAATTATACACAAGTGTATGTCATAAGAAATTTTACCAGCAAAACTATTTATCTATTTTATAGATGCCAGTTGGCGTAGAACAAGTTTGTATTGTGTCAGGTGGAGCAGAATGGGAAGAATTCAATGATAAAAGACCAGACAATATTCTAGTTGAAATGGAAGGGATAGCTTGTGTCATTTTACGTAATTTGTATCATATTATGATTGATCTTCAAAGATCTACCTGGGAAACACCAAATTCATCCACTATGATGGATGAAGCTTTTCCAGCTGAAATCGAATTTTTGTCAGCCAGAGATAAGACCCCTAATGGACATCGATTTAGTAATGATAAACATGCAGCCTATAATTTGTTAAATAGTCGTGAGTACTATTGCATATATACATATTGATAAAATTATAGCAGTTTACTTATTTACATGTTTAATATAGATACAATATATTAGTAATTTTCTTTTCAGGTATTGAAAAACACATTGGATTTAATAGAGAAGAGTTTGAACTATCTACCTTTTTTGAGGACGCACTCACTTCTGCAGTTATTAGTTCAACAAAAATCGGATGTCTGATATCTGGTTGCTTGGGCAGAGTGATAATATGGCAAAATGATGGATCAGTAGGTTGGATCAGTATACCTGTTGATGAAAATATGACTGCTACACATTTGGCTTTGCTCGAACCTACGGATGATCCTAGACCATTTTATTACCTTTGGGTTGTGTTTCAAGACGATTCGTGGAAAGTGCCACCAGTTCTAAGAATGTATGCCTTACTATTTGAACGCAAGTATTGTGATAGGGGAACAAATTTATACTTTAACTTGGAGGCAGAACCAAGTTTAAAATTTGAGTTTGAATTAGACGAGGGAGATAAGGTTGTCAGTTTATCTACCATTGAGAGGGAATGTAATCCTGATCAAACCGACACTGGTATCAAACGAGGTGAAGACAATTTGTTGTTAATCTCAACTAAAGATAAAATGTTACTGTTTGATCTGAACCAATGGTATAAGGAGCAAATGCCGCAAACTATTAACGAATGTCAAAATCCAAATAGTATATTGGCGAGCTATCGTACAAAATTTCAAGCATGCGATACAGCAGACAGCCGAAGTATAAGTTGTACGTACATCCCAAATACTCTACGAGAATTTCCAAGCAACTGTCCAACTTCTCTGGAAGAATTATATTATCCAAACTCTCTGTCCCTTGAGTGGGTAGAATTGAGTTTAACGAAGCTCGTATTTGGAATGTCCCGTGGTATTCAAGCAGAACTTCTACGTGCAATGGCCATAGCAGGACCAATTGTACTTACTCAGCCTTCTGAAACTTTTCACAAATGCCTTTCTGTAGGATTAGTGCCATTCAATTCGGAATTTTCTTTCACCAGTGATCAAAATGAACAAAGAGACATGCTTCTGTCCCTTTGTCTAGAACAACGGTGGGCCATGTTTTTGGTGAGATGTGCAAAGGAATGGTTGGACGGTAGTGCCGCATGTTTGTATCCAAGTTTTTTAAAATGGGGTGTTCAACGTGCTGCTTCCATAAAAATAGTAGCAGATCAACTATGTGTGCCTCTGTTTGATCAGTCCGGTAGCAACATTGGGGAAACCGAAGTGAAAACGTTACGATTCTGTTCACAGCAATTGGAATGCCTATCGAATGTCGTAGCTAAATTACCATTTGAAACGACAGATTTGATGAAGCAGAGAAGAGCTCTCAAACACATTTCGACGCATCTTCAAGTGCTGCTTTGGTTTTATGACGTGGGCTTATTGCCTGAAACTCAAGATCTGGAAGAAGGTCCACTTCCTATTCCTCTTACATTAAAAATTCCTTATCCCTATGAAAAGCTATCGGCTTTTTACAAGGAGAAACGTGAATTATTGAGGAGCGATAAAGTGGAATACAAAACTCAGTGGGAAGAAGAATTATTTATAGATGAGTTTATTGCACGTGAATGTCCAATTTTGAAGTCACAGTGGGAAAGAGAAAGTGGAGATTGTGACAATGATGGTTCTTATCCACCACCATCCTTGCAATCTTTACTAAGAAGTTACTTTACTGATTGTCAGCATGCGGACGAAGATGAGATTGAATGTAAACATCAAATCACCATATATCTTCTAATGGATCTAGCTATGCTCTTACAAGGATCATACCCTGGCGTTGATCAATTGATCAAGTATCCTTCGGCGTTTAAAATGAGTCCAAGCGTTATTAAGCTTACCCAAGCTTTTTGGCTGCTCGATCATGAGGATTATCAGGGCTTCCTAGACATGATGACAGGTCAGCTGGTTTCAGACTCTGATGTAAAAGACTGGCATCATCAACTTGTTCTCAGAACATTAGTGCGAAACAATCAACATAAACTGGCACTTATATATCTACGTATAAGAAAACCTCCTCTGTACTCCATTCAGGATCAAAGCACACTCATAAGTCTCTCCGTAGAACATGGATTAGTCCAGTCAGCCTTTCACCGCAGACCACCATTTCATTATGCCCAATTATTAAATTGTTTTTTTCAAGCATGCAGGACATATGGTAAACTTAATGATGTTCTGCACTTGGCACTGGATTCTGAAGAGGAAGAAGCATTTGTTAAGTTCCTGGAAGAAGGTAACTCAGAGGACATGAGATTGTTATATTATTTACAACGTTGTCGTTACACGGAAGCCAATAATGGAACGTCTCTTAGTCAGGTGAAAAATAACTTTCCCAAACATCAGAACACACCATCATTTACAATGCTGAATGCTTACAATACTACATTACCAGATGTAATAAAACGATTCACGGTTAATACCGGTAAGACCAATTTAGACATGAATATAGAATCTCGATATCCAAGGCCAATGTCTCACTATAAAGGCTGTAGTAAAGGAATGGGTCTTTATGAAACGGTGATCAGGAAAGCAAAAGAAACTTATCTTAGGGGTGAAAAGTGCCAAATTCCATTCATTTCTGCTCCCTGTATGTCTCTAAAAGGCAGCGACAGCCAAGCTAATATGAACTGCGTATTATTTCCAACATTACTCCATAAAAATCGTGGTAAACGTACTTTTGATCAAATACACGAGGATGGAGAAAATAGAGTCGGCACACCTGATGGTGCTAAGCGTAGAAAATTGTACGATGCAGAAGATTCGAAGAATAAAATAGATAAAAAGGATCTGACATTGGGTGCAGCGTTTGATACTCCCTTAGTTAAGCGTAAGAGCAATGTGATCAATAACAGAGATTCCACTTCAGAAACACCACATTCAATCTTAAAGATCCGACAGTTGATACGGCACTCCACTTCTCCAAGTATACCTACGCTCCAAACTGATATAATGGATGGTCCTTGTGACTCAGAAAAAAAAATTAGTAGACAAATACGATTCAATATAAGTAACTCGAAAAACAGTACTGTACAGGATGAAATTAACGACGAAGAGGACGTTGACAAGTACAATGTATCGCGTGAAAGTGATGATGTGTTTTTCAGCCCAGATGCCAGTACTAAATCCCATAGTGAAAGTACACGGCTTTTGGACAGTAGCCATAGTAGTAAACATGTATCTGGGCCTCGACCAAGACCCAGTCTCAGAAGAAGCTCTTTGCAATCTTCTAAAGAGTACCTGTACGAGATACCCAGCAAATCTGTGAAAACTTCAAGATCAATGAATTTATCTAAAAAAGCTATTCCTGTTGAGATGAACGATAATGAAAATTTGAATGTATCAGTGGCCTCAGACAACATGCAGATTCAATCAAACATGAATTCTCCAGAAATACCAAGACCGCGTAACTCGATACTGTGCGCCTCTGCATATTCTACTTCTGTGCTTTCTACAGACAGCAGTTTTGAAATTACTACGCCACTGAGAAAGCTACAGAACACCAATGCCAGAGAGTCGTCTAAGTTATTTGCAGAACACAGTATAAATTATTCACATATGGCTTTGCGAACCTCATTTACAAAGACCACTATCAGGGAAGAATTGGAGGATAATAAAGAACAAATAGATATAGATGAAAGTATACACATGGACGTTGAATCTTCTTTTATGGATACTCAAAGATCACCACAAAGACATCACACTTCCACTTCTATACACGGGGAAAATGATATGAACTCCACAAGCAAGCTTAAACAATATAAAGACAACAAACATGTGGCACAGGATGTTTCACTGACCCACAGTAATTATACAAATGGAAACATTACAAAAAACAATATTTTACATGTACAAACCGTTTGCGATAAACCGCCTGATGCATTGGAAAACAATACAAATGTATCAAAGGGTAGCACTATTGATGATGCGTCCGATGAAGAGTCGATGTGTCTGAACGTCGATGAAGATGGAGACAATAACGAAGAGGCATTTGAGAGCTTGACTAACATAGCTGATAATAGTACAATCAATCCATACTTGGAACATGTTCCATCCGTGTCTAGTGAAATGTGGGATTATCACAGTAAGCCTGGCAATGGTATTCAAGAAACAGCTAAATTAGATAACGATAAGAACTTCGACATTACCGATGATGAATCGTCAGGTGGTGAAGGTGAAATGATATTGCCACAGCAAAATGTGAAGTTAGATACCAAGTATGATAATTCGTCTGTACCCGTAAATGTTGTGGAGATCTACGATACTTCAAATATTACAGAAGATGAATCTGACTCTAGTACGGACATGGTAAACTTGAAGCAGATGGATAAAACACATAGCACTCCTATACAAATGCAAGATAATGATTCAGAAATCGCTTCTAGGCATCATAGAAAACGCACATTTGATTCAACTGTTGATAATGATCCTTCGAAAAGCAAGATGGACAACATAAAACTTCAGGAAGCAAGAACGTCCGTTTCAAAGAAAGACATTATATGTGAAGATACAATTGAACCGAAAGAAACCCCAGTCAGGATAACTAGATCGCGTAGAGCTTCTTCGGTGATGAAGGACATGTCTACCTCATTTTCTGTGGATTCCCCAACAAAAAGTACACCAGCTGAAAAAAATAAACGCTCGCGTAGAGCAAGTTCTCTTGCAAAGGAAGTCTTAACCACACCAGTAATATCTATGGAGGAATCCATTAAGCTCATTGTTGCTTCTGGATCAGAGGAGTCTTTCGGTACGGGCAAAAGTCGTACACGAAGATCTTCGTCTGTAGCAAAGGATATTGAAAAGGGGAATGGAGGATCTGAAGATACAGTAGTTAAAGTGACAACACGTAGAAGCACCAGACGCGCTGCTTCCGTGCAAAAGGATGATATATCAGAATCCGAAAAGTCTTTAGTTAAAACCAATAGGAGATTGTCTCTATCTAATATTATTAGTGAAGACTATGACAAGCAAGAATCGGGTAAGAAAAATGTACGAAACAAAACCTCCTCTGTGAGCACAAGAAAGTCCAGTACAACTTCACAGAAAACCAACAAAATCACTGAGCCCAAAGTCGACAAAGTAGAAGAAACAGTTATTGGGCTTAAGAGAACCCGCGGTAGTTCTGTACCCAAGGAAACAGTTTCAGAGATTGTGAGAACTCGAAGATCACGTAGCGTTGCAAAGGATATCATCCCGGAGATTTCAGAATTTAGGGCAGATGAAAAAACATTACCGTCAACGACAGTACAGAGGTTTATAGATGTAGTGGAAAGTCCAGCCAAGAATACGCGTAGTCGTCGATCTTCGATACAGTCCATTCCAGAAGAGCTTGAAGAGATTTTAAGCATATCAGCAAAGGACAGATCTATCCTCGAGAAGGAAACCAGGAAAAACCCATCGAGACAGAGAAGAGCTGCAAGCGTGGATCTACCTCAACCAGAGATAAAGAGAAGAACTCGCAGCCTGCGCATTCAAAGCATTGCTGAAGAAGCCATTTTAGAAGAATCCTCAGAATTGGAGCACACAGACGAGAATCCTGTAAATACGAAGAAAGTTCCTACAAGAAGAAAACGAACAACATCAAGCGCAAATCTGAAGGACGCAGGGGAAGAAAAATCTTTAGCAAGATCAAGACGAGGAAGGAAATCCAGTGTAAAGGAGGACAGTGTCACGCAATTTTGCTTTTCACAACCAGAAAATGCAAATGACATTCCATTGGATGGAAAAGGTATGCTTGATCTTTACAATTGTGAAATCCTATATAATTTATTACCGATCGAATAAAATACCCGCCCGTTGTTCATGTTCAGCCCTTGCACAAGTGCCGAATTATGAATTTTCCCCACCACAAACCAAGTCAAAACAAACCAGCGCAAATCTGAAGGATGCAGGGGAAGACAAATCTTTAGCAAGATCAAGACGAGGAAGGAAATCCAGTGTAAAGGAGGACAGCGTCACACAATTTTGCTTTTCGCAACCAGAAAATGCAAATGATATTCCATTGGATGGGAAAGGTATGCTTGGTCTTTACAATTGTAAAATCCTATATAATTTATTACCAATCGAATAAAATACCTGTTCTTTGTCCATTTACAGCCCTTGCACAAGTGCCGTATTATGTATTTTCCCCACCACAAACCAGGTCAAAGAATATCATTTTTGAGCAGCATCGTAGGTGGTTACTTGTTACATAGTTTGAATTATACACATTGCAGCTTTTGCTTTCTCTACATTACTTAACATACTTCCAAGCTTCACTTTCTATTTCAAGTATTAATCGTCATAACGCGTACTTTGATAAACAATTATGATCATTTTTCTAGGCGAGTAAATCGTTTCATAGAAGTGCCAAAGGAAGAAGAAGAAGAATGTACAATACCCCAAACCTCCGCAGGTTCACAACCGAAAAATTATACACGAGTGTCCATAAATACACACAATTCACGATTCCGGAGAAAGTTTGTGTTGCCCAAAAGATCTAAAAGTACTACAAACTAAATGCCACCATCCAGGTCTCTGTCTCCCAAGCACCGTGGACATTCGACTTATGTATCATTAAATAATATTTAGTGATTGCATTAATATTCCTCCGATGTACATAGGGATCGATACAGCGTGTACCTTAATAATTACAGGAGGTTGTTAAACAACTTTGCTGTAGATAGTTTAGAAGGAACATGCCATTTCTCGCTTTTAGAGAAGGATTAAATTAATGACTACAGTTTGCCTACTTTAAAGTATGTTAGGTATTTAAAACTATACTTTAGATATCTTACATTATGTTGCCTTATCTTAATACAAAATGTGGAGGTAAATAATAAGTTGTGTGTACTATTATGGGACCATGTGGAATGGAAATTTTGATTTGTTTTGTTTTGTTACTTTAAAAGCGCAGAATTTATGTTAGAGTGAGTATAAATAATTCATTTCCAGGGAGAGGTAAAAGAGTGGTCTGTTATAATTAAATATCCTACATGTAAGATGTATTGTATCGCCTAGGCTATATTTTAAGTCAATATCTGCCACTAGGCGCTATTGAAGCTTGAAATATTGACAGTTTGGCTATTTGTGAAACAGATGTATTTTTAAAATTAATGCACATCGATGAAAGATTATTTTGTATAATCTATAAATCTGTCTAATGGACATAGGCTATTTTATGTACTTTGAGTGCCGGAACAGTACAGTTTCATTAAATTCTACTTACTTTGTTGTCATTGAGATTCTGGATATTATAAGTGTTGTACAGATAAAACTGGTGACAGTTTTCAATCTCGATATGTATTATAATGATAAAGTGTCTTGGAAATGTATTATACTGCTCGTAAATCATTTTTCGATGATTAACATAAAAAATCTTTTACATATACCATTATATGTGCAGTGTAGCTTATCACGTTAATCTTTCGGTAAACGACCTTCCCACCATGATTTACAATCATTTAATTTTTTTTTTTGCAACGTCCTGCTACTTTACGTTTTATTAATTATCAAGAAAGACGTGTATCATAACATTGTAAATAATTTATTAACATACCCATGTATAGCTGTACGGATACAATAAATGTAAAGAAAAATAATACACGGAATTATCAAAAAAAAAAAAAAATGATATCCGATCACCATTAATAATATTTTATAAAAATAAACTTACAAGGTAATACTATTAAATATTACTACAAATACTCTTAATATTACAATCATTAGAATGATTAGTGAAGAAGTATCTATAAAGAATTTAGCTCTTGAAATGTGCCATTTCGAACATAATATACAATAATCATCAAAATTAACAGATTTTTAGATGTATAAATGGCAAACCACATTATTTTATTGTAATAATATAATAACCGTGTATTTGTCTATATCTCTTTGACGTTATAGTTTGATATCGAGCCTTTCAAACCATTACGCGTTAAGCACTTCATTAAAGCACACGTTTCTAGCTTCTGGGAAATTTAAGAATCATATATCAATATAATAATCCATAATCCAGAACGCTGTCATCAAATGCATACACTTTGTTGATATTTGGCTTTGGTAGATTGAAAGCCAATGTTAAAACATGATCTTTGGCAGTGTCACCCTTTGTGCTTACAATTTACAGAGCACAAAAATTCGTTAGATATTAAGCAAAATTTATAATATTAAATATAATATTAAATATCAGATAAGAACTTGTATACCTATAAGATAATCTGCGCATTTGAGGCCATAATTGATTTTTGCATTTAGTATACATAATTTGTACATTATTATCTACTTACTCATGGAAATCTCTATACGTATGATATTAAGCAAAAATTGTTTCTTCAATGTGTCATATGATTGTCTACTGCATTTTTTAACTTCCCTTAGTAATGACGATCGAATACTTGGAAATCGCTACACATACTTTAATACATTATTACAATATGGTAATACTTTGTTTCCGGTCATGATCAAATACGAATTATCGTAGAAAAAGGCAGATCTATCATTTAGGACGGTACGGTTCTCTTCCTTAAATATTGAACATACATACATTTGCTGTATTCTGAAAATTATACTCTCGATTGAGCCGCATTAAAATCGTACCTTTTTAAAGGCACATTTGTTTTTGCTTAGCGCGAAACGAATTTGTATTGAAATAGTATGGTAATATATATACTGATATACAAATTGGTTTTCAAAGGAATTTGATTGACATAAAAAAAAATCAGTCTCTTCTATGCTATTACTCAATTCGGTAGGTACATATTGAAATAGTAAAAATGAAAATGTATAAAATCTTGATAAGTGAAAATATTTAGAGTATACTTTTATGGTAATGTAAAGAGACTCATCTCTTCATAAAAAGCCATTTGTGTGAAATACGAAAAAATATTTTTGGAGAAGCTGAGCAACTAACTTTGATCTTATTTACTGATGTTTGCACCCATCTTTCACACGGCGCTTCTGTTTCTCCTCATGAGACTGTGACGGAGATTGCATTTGATTACGTCGCTGACCTTGTATAGGCATATAACATGGAACGTCATCAACCATCAGTTCCTGAGGTGGTGTAGGCAGTGAATATATAGGACTTATGGTATTGCTTGAACTACTAGAAGTATTCCGATGAGTACTTCCATTATAAGTTGGATCGATAATTGCAGCTACATTTGGTACCTCTCGCACAGTATCAATACTATCATCTATTATCTGTATCTCTTCTGGATCTGGAAATTGGGGATAATTTGCACCATTGCGCATCCTGCTTTTGGTCTGCGGACTCTTTAAATCCAATTTATCTGGTCTCTGCGGTTTTTCAGATTGATTTTGCTCCTCTAATTGACGAAGATGCTGTCGCTCTAGTTTCTTTTGCTTTGCCCTTTCCCTTGCCTTGCGTGCCTTAGCACGCTCTTTATCTTGAAGCATACGTGCCAATTCTGCATCTTGTGCCTCCATTGCGATTTTTTGATCTAAAACTAATTGATCATCGACTGGTGCAACAGGATTATCTATTGCATTTTCTTCTTCTTGCTGCTGCAATTTTCTCGCTAACTCCTGTTACAAATGCAAGAAATATTCAATTGTATATATAACAAATTACAGCAGCAGATAATATTTTTAACTAACAACTTTTTTAACATTATCAACATACCTCATCCTTTTCTTCTTGAATACGTTTCTCAATTTCCAGCTGCGCAGCCTCATCATCTAGTCTAAGCTGTATCCTCATTTGCTCCTGCAGTTCTCTTTCCTTATGCCTCTCCTCTCTTTCCAATGAAAGAGCAACTTGTCTGGCGACAAGCGCATCTCTTTCCTCCCTTAATCACAAAAAAAAAATTTTAGCTAGTATACCAAATATGCAAAGTGAAATAATCTAAAAGATCTACTAACTGCTGCTGCACATAGCTTTGATATCTAAGAGCTTCCAACTCTTGTTCAACGCGTGCCCTGGGCAAATCTTCTCTCACCTGAGCATTACGTACCTTGTTCCCGGTGTAATGCTCTTTAACTAAAAAAAAAAAAAAAAAAAAGAAATGTCGACGATTGCACGTCAGCGTGATGATGTATGGTTACAACTGACCAACAATTCACAAATAACTTAAACAAAGTAGTAAACTAAAATAGAAAATCTTACTCTCCTCGTCCTGCAGTCGATACGCGAGTGCTCCATCCTCGTGCACCAGCCATTCCCGGCATACTGCGACATTGCCAGATTAATTCAGTGTTAGAGATGCCAGTCTAATGAGTAATCATAATGAAGAATGACAGGAGGCATCTGAAATATCAACTCTCGTACCCTCGTTAACTCGACCTGCCTTGGGCAAAGTATCCGAACTCAGGACGGACTTCGCCATCTCCTTTCGGCTGCCAGGCTCCCTTGCGAATGAATAAACGATGATAGTCCGCAGTCCTCTTGTTTACGACCACCTTACAGGAGGCATACGTTGTTTTCTCTCCATCTTGAATAGCACTGAATAGATCCGTCTAGTGTTGGTGGTATGCCCGTGTACATGCACACGCATTGCACGCACACTGGCACAGTGTCGTACACGAGAGAAATACCATAGAGCGGCGCGGCGAAACACACATGTACAAATGCACGGTGAACCCACGACTAGGTAACGATACAACGCCTAACGTGTGGTGGTTCGTAGTACGGCACCAAGCGTATATGCAGCCGACGAGCAGATAGTAGAATCGACCGTAGTACCGATAGTAACGTATATTTCGCGTATGAATGGATATCGGGCACGCGTACCAATGAAGGAAGACTGAGCGATTGGGTAAAGTCGAACGCATCGAGGATGAAGAGAAAGTATCGAGACTATACTCCCCCCCGGCTACAAAGCCGATGATCCTGTGTATAACGTGAAAGCATGAGAAAAACTCGATGGAAAGTTTAAGTCGGTTGCTTTAATCCTTGAACGGCAAAGCCGTGAATGCCTAAGTTATAGGAATGTACAAGTATTTTTTGATAGTTTTGTTTTTTGGACTACTATAGGAATATTTAGTTGATCGTTTGTTTTGTTCAATTACACTATTCTTGAATAACCACGCTAAAGAGAATATCGGCCATATCCCAGATATCGTTGTCCTTTATGTCGATCAAGTCTGCCAGTTTCGATGCTATCACCCTTGCTGCTTTGTCTTTTATGCACAAAAGAAATGTGCCGCAGAGAACTACTGAAGCGCCTAAGAATAGTACGTTTGTTTCCAATGTCATGACATTCTTTTTTTCCAGCTCGGTTTCTGCTACGTGCCCTTGTGCCAAACATTGGAGACGAGAATATAGTTTCTCGTGCTACAAGTATTTTAAACCCCTATCATACACGATTAGTACAATAGTACTCCAGATATGTAATTCTACAAACCTCCAAATAAGTGAAGTCCAATAGGTTTATGACTACATCGTAGATATTTGGCATGTTTGTCAAATTTGTTGCTGCCAAAAGAACTTCGATGCAATGAAGCGGGGTACACAGTGGCATCTTAAATCCCACCATTTTGAACACTTTAAATTCAGAGGATAATATAGAGCTATGCATATACTCACACTTTTTGTCCATCCATTTTAAAACATTGATTATCTATGCCAAGATCAAAGAAATGTAATGTAATTTATATTCTAGCCCTTTAGAGAATTGCTGAATAGAATATACCTGCGATATTCCCAAACTTTTTGAGTGTGAATCCATTTTACTCGCAATCTGCAGGCAAGACATAAGATACAATTTGGATTGCTTGGAAATTTTTTTACAGACCTGCGACCACGCAGCTTCTGTCAAGCCATTGACAGTTTCTTCTTTATATACAACCCAAAAATTATTGCACATAAACTTGTCGTATAAATGTATAGTAAGATACTTAGTATCGGAACCCAATTCTAAATACTCTGTCATTTTGAATATTGCAGCAATAATTGAAGTTGGAATAGCTGTTGATTATACAATATGTTATGTTCATATGTATAGACATAAATGAACTTTTTGTAGAATAACATTTACCTATAAATGGCATATAGAATTCATTTTCGACCATAACCAGATCCTCCTGTTTCTTGATGATCTCATGAAGACGATCCAGCCAGTCAGGAACTAAACATTCTATATGAAATAAAAATATGTGCAGAGAGCCTTATATTCGTATAGGGCAACGCTACCATAAAATTTCTCAGATCATCTTTGATTGTTATATGACTGTTCCATATTATCATACGGAATTGTCTCTCGTGCGTAAGTAGAGCACAGAATACAAGCGAAATGCATATGTGCAAAAAAATTCGATTGTCCTGATTACCGATGTCAGCATTATCCATGTTAAGTGTGTCGGCTCTCTACGCACGGTGCACAGCAATCCGTGGAATGTCACACTTCAAATTGTACACAAAACGATTCAAATACGACAGGTGGAATTGTGGGTATTATCACGTGACTTTTTATTGGATCGAGATCGACATTTGAAATTGTCGTTTCATTTTCACATACATTGTACGCCAAGGTCTGCAATTTTTATAAACATCGCATTACGTTTTTCTGATGTGTGGAAGAATTTGCTAATTGGTACATTTAAAAATTTTTGCGGATGTAAAAGTGAAACAAAATTGAGTGTTGAATTTTTTAAATCTTATACATATACATACATATATGCATACGCATATACAATTTAAAGTGATGACAGATGTTCTGCTTCGAACACATCAGGGAGCGCTTCCATCTCGGAAATGTGAGATTATCTCCTTCAAGATCAGTCTGTCCTTATATAGGTTAATTACTGTTCGGATTCGGTAAAATTGCAGGTCAGTGTACCGGTTTACAACAGCAATTCTAATTTTTTAACGGCGTCGAATTTTAAGTACAAGCACACCTTAGCAAAAATATCTCAGCACCGTTATGTGACATTAAAATTATGAAAATAAAATGAAATCATGTCACGTGCTTTTTATTTTAACACTTCCAAAGAAAATATTGTTTCTTGGTTTGTCGATGCTGAATATATGGCCTTGATCGTATAATTATACGTTATTTCTAATCTATTCATTTAATAAATTGAGAAAGGGTAATTAAATATATTTAAAATTATATCGATCTAATAAATTTTTCGCTATATTTCAAGAAATGTAGCGTTTATAAAAATTACTTGCTTTATTGAAAGATTTATGGTACAATCAAGCTTCTTTACAAATGGTAAGGTAAATAGTTTTCTTGGACTAGACATTGTCAGATTAATAAAACTCAAAGTATTCATCAAATGGTACTACAATTACATATTATTCACAATCAAAAATACATAATGCAAGTATATAAAACCTTCTGTAAAAAGTATTTCATCGCTGCAACAAGCAATAAATCTCATAATAATAATAATTTCAGTTTCCATAAATCTTTAATATATGCATATTTATACTTTAAATATAAATGTCAAACATATATTCTACAAATATATAATAAAAACAGTACCTGCTACTTAATAGAAATAATATATATTAAGAATGTATACTAAGTAATCTTGCAATGATTTTCGGTTGATGAGTAAATATTACATTTGTAGCACAAGGATTTAAGCGGAAAACAAATATAACAAATCAGTTTAATATGTAACGTAGTGTCGTAGCGAATGTTTCTAATAACTAATGGTGTATAAAGATTCAAAAAAGTACTTATCGCCTAATTTTTATACATATACATACTTTCAAGAGATTTTCAGCTTGAAATATGTATTCCTATAAAATGAAAAACTGTGCTGTAGTACGACTACGTCGCATGATATAAAAACTACACGTGCAAAGTCTGGTCACTTCCGCATTTTATAATTTTTTAACCCATCAAAGGCCGGTTAAATGGAAACTATTCTCGCCTATATGTACCAAAATGGAATCATTTTTGAACACTGATATCTCAGGCGCAATAATGCATGCCAATACAAATGGCATTAATATTAGCTATTATAGCACGGACAATTTAGAATTCTTAGCATCCCAGTATTTACAATTTTTTTACTAATGTGAATAATATAGTACGTTGTAAAATTAAAAGATTGGAATGATGTATACAAATTATACAATTAGAACTTTTTCTACGTTGCAAAACAACTAAAAAAATCTTAAAATTCTATCAGTATTGCAAGTTGTATTAATTTGAAATTGAATCTTTTGGATATTGACGCATAAGTCAAACCATAAATCTATAAAACTGTTATGTATTAAAATATATCACAATTTACATGCTTTCAAATAAGAAATAAGATCTTGTATAAATCATGAAATATAATTCATCGAGACGCATCTCATAAGAAAATGTATTGGGTCCTATTTTAATTTCGTGTATAAACATTGAGATTCCTCATTATGATCACTTAAAAAAGAGTTATCGTGTTAGCACTTCCAACGCTTGCGCTGATATGGATAGATATTTGTTTGTTACACATCTGGATCATAGGAACTTAGAATGTTCCATGTACCTAGCAATGTGATGTACGTCTAAGTCTCATTTGTTCTTTATCGTGCAACAATTTGGTAGAGATATTTTGTCTTTTGTTTCTTCGAGGAACAGCATCACCGTCGATCTAGTGACTGAAAAATCACTATTTTCTCATCTTCAGGGTTAATCAGTTCCCACATTTTTAAATGTCTTGCACCACATTCCTGAGAAGCTCGTAGCACCCATTTTATGAATATCATTAAGAATTACGGCACTTGTGATAATTCCAATGTCCGTGCAATTATAATAATGTACTCCTAGAATGTGACATTTACGTCAATACACTATACACCATATCTACATTGAGCATGTGATGTGCTAGGTGTCACAATTGCAGCTGATACTCCGTAAGAGGGTCGAAATCTTTTTGATGTGTTGAATTTGATGCCATAACATATCCCCATAATCGCATAGCAGCTGCGCAGACTCTCTGTATTTCATCCACTTCTTCAAAATCAAGATCAGTTCGCCAATGAAAAGGGGCGACTTTAGAATTACGAAAGGTACTAGACACACCGCCAACATCATTTTTAGTATGAGTATCTAAAAATCTCTTCACATTTATATGAAAGTCTAAGCCGTAAAAGTTGTACAGCTCCTTCACATGTTTGTATGGGTCAACGGATAAATCTTCATACCGTACTACCCTATTGCAAATAAATCCATGTTAGACAATATTCATTGACCAAAAATTTATAAAAAAAAATATATAAAATATTTACCTAAATGAATGTGGATATTTCTTTATCAACCTTATGGCTGCACTGAAATCTGAAACCATATCTGCGCACACTAAGGCTGGATCTGAACAATCAGGATTAGTTGGACACCATTCTCTGTGCTTTCTTGATTGCAGAATTCCTCTCGGATCTCGAACCAGTAAAACTAATCGCACTCCAAGGCTGAAAGGAGATATGACTTTGTGCTGTTGAAAATGAAATAATATTTCCACTTAATTTAGCTCTACTTTTATCAATATAATTCCATACTTTTCATGAGCTAAAAGTTTCTCTGCTGCGCGCAGCCTCAATCGTACTAGTTTCATTGATTGAAATGGAAAAAGTTGACAGAATAGAGAAACAAAACGGGGATCCCAACAAATTTTTTTATGTGCCTGGCATTGCCGCCATAAATGAGTATTATGATTAAATACCCATGGATGTGTTTTTCCATAATCTAGATAACGATCTAAAAATAAATTTTTTCTTGTGGTTTATACAAATTTCAAGATGTATAGATATTTACTCTATTTTGTGATTAGTAGATAACTTACCAAGATTTTTAAAGTCACATCTTAACAAAGATTCGAGATTCCTAAGAGCATCATCAGCAAGTGGGGGGCCCCGTATTTGTACAATTCCAAAATCCAGCAATGGTTCATAATGATAGAAATTTCCAGGATGAGCATTGATTACATCGCCTAGGAATGTACTTCCACTTCTCCAACTTGTTATGATAATGCTTCTCATTGGCCTTCCCTCTTTTTCTAACACCAAATCTTCCAGTTTGCTAAATGCATAAGTTCTTAGCTTCTGTTCCTATATTTTTCCATTATTGAATTTTTAATTGTAGATTTATGATATATGCAATTTGTACCTGGCATTAACTCCGTACTTTCCATTAGGATAATTATAATTTTCCATTTCTCTGGCAATTGCTCTTCTTTGTTGATCTATCACCTCCTGAATTTCAGCCATTGTAACATTTTCTGTAGTCCCACGAAAATATGCCTAAAATCAAATACATGTGACCATTACATAATGCATATTTGCAATAATGTCTTAAATCAAGCACACAGCACTCAGAAAAACGAAAACTATAATACTGTGTTATAACAACTTCTGATTATGGAATAACAAATAAAGTTACACCAAAAAACAATTACACATAACACCTTACTTCAGACTTTAAGGTCGCGTTTAAATTTTATATTGTGCTTTTAACAAGTTAAACATATTACATCATACTTTGAATCGGTAATACATAAGAACGCTCATATGTGCATGCATGTGTGGCTTACCGTTACTGGTTCTTGAACTTTGATGGTGCGTGGCCTCATTTCAACTTCCTATATTGAAGAAAGCAATGAAACTTTAAGTATTCGGCAGTGCATTTCTTTTGTGGACGCGAGAGTAGCATTGATGTCAAAAGAATATCTTTCTCCCTCTTTCTCCATCTAGATGGTATATTAGCTTTTAACGAGTGCAATGGTGCAAATAAAGTGATACACATTATAGGTATAATGTGTACTGCATAAAAAAATTGACAGAGGAAAATTCTAGGTCAGGGTAACATGCAATATATAAATAAAATATTAGCTTCTCATGATATGGTTACTGTTAACCATTGTTATAATTATATAAACATTAAACTAGTTTTAATCTATAAACTATAAAATATAAACAATAATAAAAATATTTACAAAAGTGGCATTCGAGCATTGTTAGTGTATTAGAAATTCAAATAGCCGTATTTAATAAGATACAGACCCACGTGAGATACATTAAATTTATAAGCATTAAATTACCTAAAGACGATTTCCTTATCGTACGTCACGTATGCTTTGTCAGAATACTATCCATCGCATGGCAATCATATTTATTCCTTGACGATGTATAAAAAAAGGAAAGAATGGAACATGGAAACAGGGAGAAAGAAAATCGTCGATTCCTCATGTAGTTGGAAAAGTATATTGTTAGCGTAAGAATGGAAAAAAGTTAGGTGCAAAAGTTAGACTTTACCATCAAAAAGAGCGTGTTTGGCGTGACTCAATTTAGAGCAATCCCCACCTCCGAATTTTTACTGACCGATATCACCGGCTGCAGTCGATGCTCGAGATAGCTGCTGTAGCGCTGGTTAAATGCTAGGAAGAAGATGCACAGAGACACCAGGCCTACCAGACCATAGAAGCTCAGCCGCTTTGACATCCTTAATTCTGAAAAAAAAAAGCGAGTCATTTCTATGCTGTAAAATCATACACACAAGGGATCAATAAAATATTACTACAATAAAAGGACTTCTTAATCCATGCACAGTAAAAGATTAATAACATTGTTATTGATCAAACGCCGAGCGTCTACAAGGTGCAAGAATCAATCACGTATACGTTTATCAGCCGTATAAAAACGATGCAAATGTCACAAGTGGCTTTTAAGAAAATTCATAGCAAGAAAGGAAGTGCAGCTGTTATCTTATCATAGATCAAATTTTCACCGAGAAAAGGATCACGATACAGAGCGGCGTGGCTCTGAACATTAATAATGCACAGTCTTTGCGAGGCGAGTCCGCGCGCATTACCTACCCGTTTCGATGCATTGAATATTATAAAATTAATAAGATCGCTGCCGGTAACCGCGTAGGTCATACAGAGTACGACGATAATAAGAAAACGATAAGCCACGAGCGAGACCAAATGACAGATTGAAATCAATTACGGCAACAAGAGCCGTGGAGTCGTAACGCGATCGGTGACGAAAGGGGATAGGCTAAAAAACGAACAGATAGAAAATAAGCTCGTCAATCCGCCCTCCTTGCTTCGTATTTTAATTAACGGCTGCGGAAGATCGATCGTCCTTCGCGGTTAAAGGCGATAATCGCTTTAATGCCATAATGCGGGCGGGAAGTGGGAAATTCGAACAATTAAAAATACGATGCACCCTAAGACGAATTACTTGCACGTTAAACAAACAAAGCTTGCATCAACGTTGATGCCGTACTCGCAGTTAATGCTGAATTTTTATCACTAAAACACGCAGTAACCGTTCCAAGACACAGAGTATTTGTCTCAACGTGCGTATGTTTTTGATCCTCTTATTTTATGTCGATTTACGGTGTATCTTAAATCTATTGGAAATCCAAATCGAGAGTGCCTTTGTGAGCTTCCGCAAACTTTTGTAAAATCATACACTTTGTAACAGAATCATCGAAAATTGTGAATCTATTCCCAATTCGTGTTCAGAGGTTGATATTTCTTAGTTTCACATTACATAAATTTTTGTATGGCGACAAGAAAAATATGAGTTACGAGGGGTAAAATCGCGGATAATTCCAAACTCTGATTATCACCATTGTCAACGCTCCACATATTTGAAATCGCGGAGGTGCACGATGATCGGCGTTACTCCGGACGCCTTGGCAGGCAATGGAAGACTCCGGTATAACCGGTGGACAGAACTCTTTATCGTACATATGCAGAAACTGGGAGCCGCTGGCTTTATCGGTGGCAATGAGCGGCACGATTATGGTATCGTACAGACAAAGAGCGGAAGGAGGCGAAGAAGCGAAGGGAAGCATTCCTGGCGGCCCGATAAACTCACCTCAGGATCGTACCAAAGGATGCATCTGGCCAAACACTCTCATAGAGTCGAGGTTCGTACTTCAGTTGCGTCCTTGGCGCGAACTGTCCATTCCTCTTGGCATTTTACCGTAGCGAGCCGATACCCGCACCCAACGAACGGCATACATCGTGTCCCACTGCAGCAGAGAGGACCGTACTGCGGCTTAACGTATAAGTGCACATCCATCGGCGCTGCACTGCTCGGGCATAGACGAGGCACCATGCTGAATGCGATGCTCGCTTTGCTTTCTAACGTGCCAGCTATGCGAATAAACGACGGACGAACGAAGTTCCGACAACGTGTCGGCATCCGACTGGTCGGCAAAACGAGCTCTATTCGATCTTAGACGAACGAAGAGGCATACTTGACGGCCCTCTGGGCAAGAGCCTCGTGCCAACAATGCGCTGCTTTTATATCCGGAAAAAAATCTGGAGTAATTTACACAGGTGTACTATGTAAACGGTTCATGATTATTCACTAGCTGCATACATTATTCTCTTTCCATACAGAATACCTAATTTGCATGCTCAAGTTGTAGAAACATCCGACTTACGGTGTGGTTTTACCGACCGTTCGGAAAATCAAACGATGTCGACGATTCAAATATGAAGTTTCAAAATAGAAGTACATCGAGTTTTACGGCCTTTTTATGAATTTTACGAAGCGGATCGAGAAATATCCACGTCCAAGTATTTTCCAAAGTGCAATAAACAGTTTTCTAAACTACCACGTTAACCCGACAATCAGCAGTTTCAATGCTACAATTTTGAATTTTCTTTTCTACGAGGGAAAAGAAATCTACCCTACTCCAGATCGTCAAAATCCGCGCGAACTAAAAACGATAACCTCTTTACCCTGCCGATAATCGCACCCACCGACCGGCTCAACCAATCAGTTGCACTCTATCGTTCGGCAGACGTCGCCACTCTTCGGTGGCCGTCCAAATCCATGGTGCCCGTACGATCCGCACGGCAGTCGGATGCTGTTGCTCGCGCGGTGTAGTTGTCATCTCCGGCCGACACCACGGAGCACACGCGTAGGCCTTTCCCCCACGGCCTCCTCGGCCGTGAGACGATCCTACCGAAATTATCGCGGATTTTCGGTGCATCGAACGTTCCACTCTGTTGACACGATTAGCCGAAGTGCCCTCGGCACCTTCTCTTCTGGGCGATCTCGCGACTGATGGTGGATGCAAACGTAGGATTTTTGGTGCAGAAATATATAAGGCGGCGTCGAGAGGTCTTGGCACGATTCCCTGGAGTCCGGTTTAATTCCTGGAGGATCACGGACTAATGGTTCTGACAGAAGGATTTTCGATGCACGGGTACATAAAGCGGCCTTAGCGACGATCGCCCTGCACTTCCTCCTGTAGACGATCTGACAACCGGTGGTGGATCCCAAGAAGGAAGTTTCAGCGCACGAATATACAAGGCGACGTCGAAGGATCTTGGCACAATTCCCTGGAGTCCGGTATAATTTGCGGGGGATTGCAGACTGGACCAAAGGGTATTCGGTGCACCGATATTCCAGGGCCGACACGAGATTATTGGGCGGCCAATGCGTCTCGCGAGTGGTCTGTCTGACCGAGAGATTTTCGGAGAATCGACATTGCTCTGATTCACAAACGACATCGGGGACCTTCGTAAGATTACTGGAAGATAATTCATTTGCCGAACAATCCCAGAATCGACGGATTTAACCGCAGGTTTTTTTTTCATGGAAGGACTGATATACAAATAGGATAGCACCGATACACAAATGACATTAAGGACCTTCAAGAGACTATAGCGACGTAATTATTTTCCCGAAAAAGAGATTTTAGAGGGAAGAACGTTGCACGAATATAGAATACGAGTGTGGGCCTTGACACGGCCGTCCGTAGGTCGACACGTCTCGTGGACGATTGACGGGTCCGATCGGGCGATTTTCCGAGCAGGGACCTCTGACGATAAGGCAAAGCATCGAAGACCTCTACGAGATTATCAGGATTTGTCCGAAAAGGCTCTGGAGGATAACGAGCAACTTGGAGGGCGGGCGCCGCAATACACGTTGCCGTCCCGTGATTTTTCGTTAACCGCAACTCTGAAGTCGGTGGCGACGGGTGGACCGTGCGCGACATTTTTACAAAGGCCCAGAGTACCTCGATAAGATGTTCAGTTGAAGAGAAATCTACCCGGTAAGTAAAATCTTCCACTCTCCTATAAGATTCTTTCTCTTGGACGTAGCTAGAAAACGCAACCTCCAAAAGCTCAAACATTTCGAGTCTCGAAAAAACTCTCCCAAAAAACTTGCCCTCTGGATGGTCGAGCGCTTCGAGTCTCGAAAGAACTTAGATTCGTTGCTTACTTTCGACGAAATGAGGTCTCGTACCGTGCACACGCGGTCGCAGAAATATCGAGAGTTCACAGGAGTACAGGATGGAGTTTCGATGTCGAAACGGCGGGTGCATCCGGGGGGGGGCATTGAGTTTCGAGAGGTTTCGCTCTTTGGTTGATCGAGCAGATGCGCGAATAAAGGAGATTATTCGGTGCGTTTTCTCTCCGGCTATTTCTGCAACGTGGAGTATGTAGACGAGCCCCCTCCGGCGATGCTTATATTCGCATTCTGGTTCGATAGCGTGAAAGGGAACGTCCGATAGGTTACGAAAGTGTCGCAAGCGGTAAGCCGTCCTCTCAGAGGCAGACGAACTTTATCTACCTTTACTTTATCCGCTAAACGATCCTCGTGACGAATCGAGACTCACGCCGAATCATTTCGCGCTCGAAAGAAAATCCCTCGCAGCCCGAATAATCTTTAAACTCCTTGCGAAAATATACCGTGGATAACGCGATTTCCGGTTTGTTCGAAGAATTCTCCGACGAGCCATAAGATAAAAGATGACCGTACCATTTTTATATCTATATATCAACCTGCTAACCGTGTATGACCAAATAAAAATGATCTATATTTTTTTCATTTTCCGTATATTAATATCCCTCGTGTCGAACAAATTACGTTTCCACGCGCCGACTATACGCGTCGCACGTAGCTAACGGGTCAAACAAATTATCGAGGATCGTGAGAAGATTTCTACCCTTTTGAGGAAATAAAAGATTCGAGTTCGACGCGATAAAGCGGCGTGATTTCGTATGCAGGCCTCGTGGGCGCGTTAGTTTTGTCGCGCCACAGGCAGGGAAACGTGTTCGTTGCCGCGCTGTAAATTGCCTCGAATATGTATATAGATATCGTGGTAAAGCGGAGGGCTCGGATTAAAACGGAATATCCGTTTGAAGGGACGCGCAAGGGCGCCGCGGCAGGGCTGTCCAAATGCTGCAAAGTTGACGGGAGGGATTTCGAACGATAACGGCTGATCCCACCCGCTCCTCGATTTATCGCCCCTGACTGACACTCGGATTATTCGTCAGAAAATTTAATAGCCATTTCCGTACCTTCCTGGCTCTCGTCCAAGCCGTGCATCGGCAAAGGAAAAAGAAGCCTATCCTCTCGATGACTCATTCCGGAGAAACCAGAAATACTGCGCAGGATAATACGGACATTAACAGGGCACTATTTATTTCCGTTTATCGGGATGAACACGTGGAAGTACTATTCTCTCTTAATGGCATTCCTGGTAAGTAGCTTTTGACGGTTTATCCGACGGCGTAGAAATTCGTTGTGAAGCCTTGTCACGCGGTCAAATGGCGCGTTGCTTTTCCGCCGATTGCGCTATTAAATCAATAATTAATGCTTCGTTAAGTCCATCGATTCTTTAAACGGCTAACCGTTGCACGTAGCCCAAGGCAGTCGCCGATATTCAACGGTTCGTTGGAGAAAAACAATCGGTGAAATCGGCGGTAAAAAAAAAACTAACGAAGGCGATCGCCCAACTAAGGAATATCAAAAGGAAGAGGTGGGGGAAAATCGGTGCCTGAGACGGTTTTTTTTAACGGTATAAGTCCAAAAGATATAATTACAATTATTACAATTATTATTATTATTATAAATTACAATTAGTGTTAACTAATTTTTTTTTCCAAGATTCATGCTTTAATAAAACGAGGCTAGAATGTCGACTCGTAGATTTATTTATATTCTATGTTAAACGTTGCTACAAAGTCGCACATTTTCCCGTTTCTTCATGCACCAATCCAACACTGCTAAATCGAGGAATATTCGTATTACATCACGAATATGTGATTCCAACGTCGTTTACGCCGATGAGTTCTCGGCATACACCCTGGCATGGTTAACTGCACAATAGCTGATAATAAACGACGCGATTCTAGACGTACTCGATGTATTTCCGGTCAATTAATTTCTTACAAAAAGCTACTCCGTCAGGCTATGTCGTTACATAGTTTCACCTTTTGTTGTACTTTCCTCCATGAAACGAGGAAAAGTTTCACGAAAGAGACGCGTTTAAACTTTATTCAAAGATAGTAGCCCTTATCTCAAAAAGGTTCAAACTCTTATTCCTTTGAAAAGATATCAGCTTCGCGTCTGTCAACATAACTTTCAGTTTATACGTAAGTTACACTTCAAAGCAGACGATGGACAATCAAGAGGATTTGCCGAAGCCGCATTTCACGTAATCAGAAACGGAAAAGCAGTTGTAAATTTATCCAATTAATTCGGCACGATGTCGTAGTAAAGCATTCGATAGCAAAGGAAACTATGTCGAGTCGTGGTCGACGCGGAATCGTGAGAGGATAAGAAGGAGTTATCGATGCTCCAGAGCACTGGCCAAACATTCTGAAAATCGTATAGCCGCTCGAAGGAACCGTCTCGAAGGACGTGCCGCGTACGATTTACGATCTCGCGATAAAGCACCGCTCCGACATCGGCCTGGTTGTTTAATAGTCGCACCTCGACACAGGGCGGGATTACTTGGCACCGTCCATCGATCGAATTCCCCGATTCGATCGATCACCCTTAGCCGGCGATCGGCTCGATTTTTTATTTCCCACGGAGTCGCCTAGGATCGTCGTAGAATCGCTTTTTATTGGCCATCCAATCGCCAAATACTTAACCGCCCAGCCTTAACCGGAAACACGGCTCGAACCTCCGCGACATTTTACCTTCTCGATTCTTCTACCGTGTAATTTTCCTCTTAGAGAATAATACTCGTATTACGTGCATTACGAGGAATTACCGGTAAAAGAGGGGTACACGAAGGGCCCGTCAAACGTGACTCTTCGAGGTTCTTCGACCGATAATGTCCCCGACAAATAAGGGGAGGTACACGTGGAAGATGCGCTTCCTTCCACGAATTTCAGCCTCCGCGAAGGATAATCTCGCCCTGGGCGGACAATCGTCTTTTTTCGCTCCACATTGGACGTGGCTCTTTGCAAAAGGAAAATCGTGCATCCCGCGTAATTACCTTTGGGGAGAGAAGCGACTCTGCAAGTCCATTACGCCGAAACGATTTTCGCCGTTTATTTATCTCACGTTTTGCCCCATTCGTCCGGCTTTCACGCAAATTAAAACGTCTTATTCCGCGGCCCGTCGCCACGGAGGAGCGGTACAATTGGAAAATGGAATTGCTTACGGCCCCTGGCGATGGTTATGGATGCGATAACGGCGGTATTGGCGGCAAGGATCGAAGTAAAATGCGCAATGTACGTACGTAAAACCCGAGGATCCTTTGTCACGTAAATTACGACGGGGGCCTACGGCGTGTAAAGGGAAACCGGAGGTAAGAATATTCTTCGCTACCGCAACGACGACGGAGACGGAAATTTATGGTGCTGGAAAGAAAACACGAGGCTCGCCGTAACCGTGCCGACGATCGATCTACGTGTATCCCTGCCCTCGTGAAATTTGTATCACGATTATGCGTGCACGGAGAAATTGCATTGCGCTCGAGTGAATTCATTCCCCTTTAGGGAAATACACCGTTTTGTGTTCCAACAATAGCGGATGATTACCGGTACTTTGGTCAGCTGCCATCAATGCTATTTCTTTCTATCAAGATTATATCGTTCCAAAGAAAAACCGCGTTACTTTTCCGTAACACGACGATGCAACATCGTCCCTCGTTGTTGACAAAACTGCAGGAACACGCGTTTCCGTCGCGAGGTGATACGAGAAAAAAGAAAGGAAGTTTATTTGCCGCATACGCATTTGCATAGTCCGCGTTTGGCTCTGGCAGAACGAACGAGATTACTAGATCCCATTGTGGTATCGCACTGGTTTCGCATACTCGTTGATTTACCGCTGGAATCGCATTCGATGTTTGCAAGGCGTCGATTCCAGACGATAGGAGAGGCCGAACCTTATGCGTTACTCGATATTTCTGCATGTGACACCGCGTTCATAGCGAGCAAACGGAGCTATCCAACTGTGGCCCATTGTACTATCCAGCTACCCCTCCGTGTACGATGATTCACGGCTAAAAGCGCGATTGACTTCTGCGCGGAGCCAAATAATAGGTAACATAAAAAAAAAAAAAGAAAGTTTTTCTAACAAAGAAAAGGATTAGATTTGACTCTGCTATTCGATACTCGATGATTTACACCTAGCGATTATCGCTTTTAATGGCGTCGTCGCCACGCTGTAGACGATTAAACCTCAGGGGATATTCGGTACTCTTCCACGTAACATTGCTCAATTTTCAAAACCGTCGAGTCATCGTTTTATCGAACCAATTCTACATATGCCGTAAACGTAGAATCGCACCCTTGCAGGTTACTCGATATTTCTGCATGTGACACTGGGTTTATGGCGAACGAAGGGAGCTATCGAACTGTGGCTCATTGTACTGGCCTGCCACCCCACGGTGCACGGTGATTCACGGCTAAAACCGCGATCAACGTCCTGCGTGGGGCTGCGATACACAACTGGCACCCCGTTCAAGCCGTAGGCCAGCGAGGGCGCGTGCTGGAAAACGAGTTCCTGGTGCAAAATGTAACAAGGACATATCGAACGCCAGGTCAACGTTTGGCAAACCTCGCAAGCCAACTCGCTACCCATTAATCCTCTGTCACCCACGATGACTACAAAATAACGTTCTTTGTACGTGCTTTTTTCCCAAATCACCCATCGCTTCTTTTAGAAAACGTTTTTAACACAACGATCTACTACTTATATTTAATTCGTTTATTTCTCCTCAAAGACGTGAGATTACGAGATTTATGGAAATTTCTATGATTTACGGATAGCTCGTTTCGATCGTTTTGGCTATATCGATGTTGACCCCTCGGTTTGCAAAAGCAACGCGGACTAAGGCGCCTACCAGGCGCGGACGAGCGTGCGCGTAATCCAACGTTCGTCATTTTCCAAGGACGACTAACTTACATTTCGAATATATACCTTGCATCAAATCGGAGTATGAATTTTCAATAATATCGGTTCATCCAAAATGAAGAGGCATTGAGAATATTGAACAGAGGACTGGGAAATGAGGGTCGAACCTCCCTGGTCGTGCCAATTTATAGAGAAACTCGCGATTGCCAGGAATATATCCTCAAAATACAGAGGTGATGCAAAACACGTGACCCAGAACACGAACGGGAATGTGTACATGAAAGGCCGCCTACGAATGGGCATAGGTTTAATTGAAAAGGATCGGCTAACGAAGTATCGGTGGATTGCAAACTTTAAAGCCATCCTGTAATTTGCCCCGGTAGTCGGCCAGGTTTCTCAATGACCTCCTATCGGTCGTCCACAATGTATCGACGAGTCGCGTTCTTTCGAGGAAATCGATTGGTACAAAATAATTCGCCTCTACCCGCCGTGTGATTACTCCTACTTCGTGCATCCTGTTATTACACCTCGAGTATCCAACGACTTTATATTATACGATTTCCTGCTTTAAAATCGACTTACGAGCCGCCTTTCGGTATTCGACTTTTAACATTATCACTTCGGTAAGACGAAACGTAAGTGCAGAAGGCGGATAACCGCAAATTATTTTGATCATTAAAATTGTTCGGTTGATCTATTCACATTTCACTTTCGTTATTCTTGGGCACATAGTAAAGCCACTCGAAGTGCACTTGCCCCTCGAAGCGTTAACGATTGACCCGATCAACGATGCTTGGTTACACGTAACATCGAAAACGCAGCCTGACAATGGCCGGTCTCTCCTTCTGCAATCGGGCCGGTCGATAAGCCTTAAACACCTGCACTCCTTCGGCTCCGATGAGCTGCCCAAATTTGTCTCCGATCGATCACGCTCCTTCCATTGCGAATCGGCGTAACACGTTTCTCCCTCGTGCCCGACGCATCTCGAATGTACGCTCGTTATCTCCAGTCGATCGCTTTAATCGTCAAAAATCCTGTTTTGTTTTTATTCGATTCATCTTAAGTGAGTCGAACGTTAAGTATCGTTCCAATATATAGATTGTTAACGATAGTTTATTTAATCGCGCAAGGATGATGCAGTAATATGCACAGAAAGTGTAAACGTACAGTATTAGTACGCTTTTAAATATTTCCCGAATGTACGATCGCTATCGATAATTGATAATTTCAATTATACATCGATGATTAAGTCATACACCTTGCTGGATGTAATCGTTTGGTATTGGTACTCTTAGAAATATTTCTCGGAACCTCTGACTATTATTGATAGTACATCAATTTAATTATGGACGGATAATGACGCGATACACCTCGGATAATGGGATGGCGCAATGTTGGCACGTTCGTAAAAATCCCTGGAACGAGCGAGCCAAAGATAGATAAAAGTCGTGTGGAGTCATTGCATTTGTATTCGACGATTAGACGCGTCATGGATCGTCTGGCACCTCGAGAACACCTTGAAGATCGTACGTCCGATTACGTTATAACGTATGAAGGAGCGGTGCTTATCAGTGCATATTCACGATTATTGAGATACGAGGGACAAAGGCGTGACAATCCGCTAAGTGGATTTTAAGCGCACGAGATATGCGACGTTCTCCTAAATTCTCGAGATACTCGAAGTAGCCGCTGAACTTGGGTTTTCGATAATGTCGACCTTGAACTTGTTCGAGCTATCTAGCACGTCAAACTTTTTAAGTTTCCTCGGCTAAAGCACAGAATACGTACTCGACGCTCCTCGCGCTACTGGCTAATATTAAAAAACTTGCCTTCTTTCGGTGTTCAGATCGAAATACTCGCATCGCATTTTCCATTCAACGCACAGATTGCGAACGTTGGTTCGAAGAACGCGGATAATCTCCTGTATAATTTACAGTGCTTATCGCTATTTGAACAAATAAAAATGCCCGCGCGTCTTGAAAAGCTTTTATTATTCAGGCATCACTTTCCAAGTAGCTGGTACACAAGGAAGATTGATGGGCCGAGGAGGTAATCCGTATCGAAATATCGTAAGCGCTGTGTAAATACCGTAGGTACATACTGGATCGTACAAATAAACTTGAAACAGAGTAATCCGAGTATCCTCCGGTTGCCGATGGTATTATGTATGAAAGACACTCATTCGAGCCTGACGAAAAATCTGATATCGAGAGAAAACGCAATAAACCTGACACGGTGATATCTCGAAAAAGATTCTCTCCAAGGGACCAAAGATGGAATATTTTAATCTCCGCGGACCAGATGCCAATTCGAGCATACGTACAAAGATAGCACAGTAGGATTATTTATGTAACGCGAAGAAGAAAACAAGTTTTGGCAAATCTATTAAACGAAAGGCGAGGTAATAAAAATATGCAAGGGGCCGTAGTTGGCCGATTCCAGGAGTTAAAAACAGTGCGCGGCTTCGACCGTCCTGGTGAGGAATGAAATATTAACTCTGGCCACCTATACGTCCACTTAGCTTCCACCAGGTGGGTATGCATATTCCAGGCGGTATGACGCAGAGGTCGTAGAACATCCTCGGGACGACCTTGAGGACTGGGAGAAACTAGGAACGAGGACGACCGTAAGGTGAAAGCTCGGCCTTCTGTCTTACGCCTCGCGTGGAAGTTGAACGGAACGTAATGACGATGACGAACCACCGGTCAGGGACGCCCTTTTTATCCACCTCCGTGCCGCTCGTTACCGCGAGTAATAGGAAGAACCGCCTGGTGGAATTTCGAATTCTCCACGTAGGATCGACGAGAGGATAAGTCGAAGATTAATCGCGTTTGTCCCGTTCTTCCTCTTGGCCCTTCGCGCGACTCCCTGGCTGCTCGGAGAGGCGAGCCGTGCTTCTTGCGTTTCCTCGCTTTCGATAATCGCAGCTGGCGATTATATTGTCCATGGCCGACTCGTTAGCCTGTGCTGTGAACCATCAAGAAGTATGGTGTGCATCGGTCATACGGAGAACCCCTGAAGCTGGAATTCGACTCTTAATTCTTACGACACGAGCCTCCGTGCATATCCTCGTGTAGCTCGATACGAGTAGATCACCAGCTTTCGTAATCTTCCAGAGGTATTTCATTCCCAAAACACTGAGCATCATTCGCTATAGAAGGATGACTTCGGAACTTGAAGCTGATACAAGAGGCAGATCGAGAAGTATAGTTATCTACACGGCAATGCACGTCATACTTGCGATGATTCAGTATTCATATTAAATCGTAAATTCTATGTTACTGGCCGTGATGCTCGACGTCAGGCATATACGGAATAATAAATAAAGAACCCCGATATCTGGGATATGACGCCATGCTGCATGGGCCGCCGACCTTTTTTTTTGTGAAGCTCGTGGGTACAAATTTTACTCAACCTTATCGTACACGTGTACCGCATATTCGTTCGTCTGGAACGCATCTTGGACAATCGATCCTGTGTAGAATGGTCCGAATGGAATGGTCCATTGCTACAAATTAACGTTGGGACCCCGAACCCATCAAAACGACCAATCGGTAATTTTTTAGTATAAACCGCTTTGCGACGATGTATTCTCTTAAATTTTCAACCAATTTACTGCGGTATACAGATCGTTATTTTTATCTATCGATGTTTCTTCCGTATTGCGTTGCGTACTAAATATATCCGGAATATGGTTGGTAATTTTAGCGTTAAGTAAACGATGTCCTCATCACCATCACCGAGTTACAGATTCCTCTCGTAGATCTGCCTTTCACGCATGTGAAAACGGGGAAAGTCCGAATCGCTTTCCAGCGCTAGAGCCGCGCCGGTCGAAGTGTCGCAGTGGTCGAAAGTAAAATGAGACCGACAGGGACGTTCGTGGATCGCACGAAAGTATTGCGTAATATGGTTTTGCACTTTAGTCGCAAGAAAGGAAGAAAAACGGAGATCGGCCATTACTTCAAGATCGAGAATGGAGAAGGAAAAACGGATGAGATTCATGGAAGACGATGGGTAAAAACACTCGACCGAACACTTGGACTACTATAAGCAACGAACCGTTGAAAGAATTTAAACGCAGCTCGGTCGCGCGTGATTTTGCCTCGTCGAAAAAAGGGCCACGTGGATATACACGAGATCTCGTATTTCCGTGGGTCTTTTCGAAATTATAGGAGTGGTCAAACTCGAACGATCTCATATGAAAATCCGTACCCAGAAACCAAAGTAATAAACCAAACGTATTATTGTATCATAATGTAATTTTAATCAACGTATATGGACTTTACGATTGGAATAACAGCGCGGATATTACGATTGAAACAATTCAGACTGGTACTCATTACGCAAAATGTGCAACATATCCAATTTAAATAGCCATTGCAACCTCCTACCATCGAGTACCGTTCTGATAGAACAATTCACATTGTGCGTGTACACCGATGCCATAGGCAAAATAATGCGTGTATCATCTCTTACTAAAAAAATACGTCTTCGAAACTCGACAAAAAGAGCAGGAACCGGTCTACGTACATCGAGGCTCAGAGCTACGAAACGAAACTTTGTCCAACGCGCGTGTCTGCGCTGGCATTGTTCACATTGATCACCATCATCGGACCTAAAAGTTTTTAGCAGAGTCACGGAAACACTCGGCGTGTACTCGACGGCGGTTCTAGACGTTTCGCCGTCTCGACAACTTTTTGTTCTCGGCCGTGGACCCTACGAAATTCGCGCCATCCGTCGACCGTATTCGCTCCTTTTGGCCGCCGATCCTCGTATGCCGACAGCGGGAACGCACGTCCGTTCGAGATCAATATTTGCATACGTCCGACGCGTATATCCGCACAAATCGTTTTAATCGCCAAACGAAACATCGGCGTTTACATTCGAGGACAAACGAAAATTGAATAAACTTCGTGCCGTTTGTTCAATTGGGACATCGGATATATTAGTACTTCCCGCATCTAGCAGGTATTAATTCAATACAGCTTTTATTGGATTTGTATTTTTCGTTCGTCACGCGATATGTAATTTGAATTACAAACCGACGGTCTTACGCAAATAGCCTCCACTTTTATCAGCCTACACGTGTAGGGCGACGCGCCTTTATTTCACGAATTCTGACTACCGGTAATAAACGTACCGAAATAAGTTTCACGCTCCTTACGATTTCCAAGGTAATTTTGCGCCAACTTCCTTGAACCGCACTGGTCGGCATTGGACGATGCAAAGTGTCATCCACGAGGTGAGCGACCGGACAGAATGCCCCTTTGGCGGACTTGTCCCTCGCGAGATCGATGCGCCAGGAAAAAAAAATAGAGGAAAACCATATCACGCGAAAGGCAGTTATCGCGAGGTTTTATCCCGACCGACTGCGCGACGCGGAATATTAAACTCCGGATGACAGCGATCGATTTTTTCCATTTATCTAACCAGTGGCTTATCGCTCGCACTCGAGCTACGCGTTTCCTCCCTCTAATCGCCTTGTTGTAACGCTAATTCGGCGCCACTGACTCCTTCGTACTCGCAGAAACCATGGTAGCTTTCGAGTAACCATCGTTGTACGCAGGGAGCAAGACCGCCCTAAAATATGCTCTTAATCATATTCGCTTTTTTTGCAAATAAGTGGTGAAAGAGGAATCGTGGAGTTGAGCAAGAATCGAGACGCACCGCGACCCTGCAATTTCTCTTATTGACGTAGAATCGTTCGTAAAGTGGAAATATCGTGCGCCACGTGTGGGAAATTGAAAACTTGCCGGGATGGCGATCGATTGCGAATCTTGCCACGATTTCTTTCACGGGGCGGACAAGCGAAATGAACACCGTCATGTCGGCTTTGGTTCTCACTTTTGCCCACACTGCGCGAACCGCAACACGCTCGATCTTTTCCGTCTCACGGAACTGTTCCAGATTCTTGGTTTTTATTGTCGACTCGATCGCTTATCCCCGCAGCGATCGCAACTCGGACGAGGACAAAACGAATGATTAACGCTACAGGCATCGAGCCGATGAAAATAATCGGGCGATCGGTTCTTAGAAAAATGATCTCATCTTTGGAGAGGACTTTGATTTTTCTCATTTTCCTTTTGATACATATCGTCTAACTAAATATGTTTGGTAAGTCGCTGGTGGTTGTAATGCTAAATATGATCGTAAGACGCGAATCGATTCTTGAATTACCTTTTGTGAGCGATATAGAAGGATATCGTACACTTCAGCGGCCAAGTCCTCCTGGTCATCCATGCAAATACGTTATTAAGGTGCTCAGTAGGACACACGATTGCTGGCAAGGAAAATACGAGGATGTTAAACCAAATGGGCGAGATGGAAATTAGGATTGCGAAGTACTGATACTCCGTAAATAACGGTGCATCGTTCTTACGGCCACTATAGTACACTTTATAACTGCGAAATCCTGGAAAATTGTCGTATAGACGGCAACGGCTGCCGATAATACGGTGAATAGTTTTATAAGCTCAAAAACGATCGGGGCTTGATCGATGCTTCCAACAGCGAATATCTGGCCGATCAGAAGGTTATTTGCAAATAATCCGATTAACAATGAGAAATCTAAATTCTACGAATCATCGCGCGACGTCGATCGTACCAAGTTCATCCAGATAATGTCGGCGTTGAAGATGAATGTAACAAATTTTTCACAATCGGGCCACGTTCTCGTTTGATGATCGATACGCTATTTTTTACTCGTCGAAGCCAGTACGTATATAGGTCTAATTCTCTTGGACAATGTCAAATATGTACTTGACCTCCAGAATTGGTTTAAACCAACCGTCGGTTATACCTACAGTGTCAATTGTTTCGATTCTCGGAGTTTCAAATTAAATTTGTACACGTGTGCGATTTCACAATTTTACGTCTCGTTGGAATTATCGTTCGGGCTTGCGTAACTCGCGTGTGAATGTAGGACATATGTCGAGCAAAAAGACAAAAAAACGGCTAACAAAGCGTATCGAATGTATCGTTATTTAAAGCGACACCTGTAAGAAGCTTAAATTCGGCGACGCTTACGTAATGGCGAAATTGAACGAATACAATATCGCCAACCGTAATTAAGGTCAAACCTTTTTTACCCGTTGTTATTCCATACCTGTCTAGAATTTTATTTCAGGTAATACCCGATCATTAGCGCGCCAACGGAAGGGATAGTATTAACTAAAATGACGAAATATCAGTTACTCGCCATTACTATCCCCAACGGACACGCAAACGCATATCGTGGCAAATGAAGTAACGGCGATACGTTTAATCATCGGAAACGTTGAAAAAAAAAAGGCCGAACGACCAAGGTTTAGGTTTTCATCGAACTTTCGATAATTCGTACGCGTCATCGGTGTCGCATCCCACGATGAATACACCCAGGTATTAACGTCTCCTTTATAAACGATGCACAGCATAATATAATACACGGACAACGAGCGAAGTACGGCAAACAATTAGCATTGAGCCCGGAGCTCGAGTAAACGTGGCAACGTTAAACAGCCGGGATCACTTCCGCATCTAATTTTCCTCGCGATCGTGGAACAATGAGACCATTCTCGGAGCGAAGCCAAAGAGCATATATCGTAGAGCCACTTATTTCGGTAGGAAATCTATGGAGGCTATACGCTCTCCTCGCGCCTATTTTCGTGCGCGGCTGCTACGTACGAATTATACACCGAGATTCGGCATTGTCTTCGAAAATGGAGTCAATTTTAACATCCTCGGCGGAAGGTCAAAACCAATTTCCCGTATGATCGCGGAACAATGGAGGCAGCCTCGAAGGACGATCGGAAAGAAAATTGAAGAGCGTCTCGTTCAGCTCGGCCGGATGGTAACCGATGAATACAACCTTCGGTATTAAGAATGGGGGGAGGCTCGATGACACGCCGGATCGTGCTTTGGATTCCCTTTCTCCACTTTGAATTTTAGAAACTATTCTCATTCGAGTCCCCTTTCTACAGGAGTATCCAGTTTGAATCTTAGGAGAGCCATTTTTAACCGACCTTCGCGATCGATGCCGGAAATCAGGCGAAAAGGAACCTTTGCGTAAATCGATGCCGAAAAGAAAGATGGCGGAAATAAATGGATAGCGTAAGAGTTGATGGGAGGTTTCTGCATTAGAGGACACGACTGCAGGGCGTCAGCCAGGCCTCCGGGAGGCGACGCTCGGCCGGCGTAACGGGCCTCGGGATCCATAAGCGTTCCTATTAGAATTCGTGAGACTTACTCCCCAAAGCGGAAATACCGGTTACGCCGGATGAAATACTATCGAAACAGGCCGGGTAAAATCCCGGGTACGGCGGATGAAGTACTGTAGAAAGAGGCCGAGCAAAATCCCGGTTACGCCGGATGAAATACTATGAAAATTGATCGGCTAAAATTTCTGGTGTAACGTCAAAACTGGCCGCGTGATATTCCAGGTCCGAGGATTAAATTTTATCAAAATTGTTCCGGCAAAATTTCGGATACCATGGATCGGATTCTATCGTAATTTGCGGGTTAAAATATCCGGCATGCTTAAGGAAATTGGCCGTGTTAAATTCCTGATACGACCGATGATATATTAGCGAAATTAGCGGAGTGAAATTCGAAGAAAGGAGGATAAAGTACCGAACGACATTGGCCGAGTAAAATCCCGAATAAAATACTATCGAAACGGGCCGAGTAAAATCATGGTTATGTCGGCGGCACTTGACAGGACGGCAAATGGAAACGAGAATAATTCTTTTCCTGCGGCGTATCACTGGAAAGGGGTGGTCCGTGTCACGTCGACTACCAGACGGCTCGCTATCTGTGACCCTCGAATCGTTGGTTTTATGCTCCCAGCGTGTACGTTTTCTCAATGGCTTCTTTGACGATGGTCGTATACTTTTAAGAACGATATCGCTGATTCGCTATACTCGTTGCAGTTTTTTTTTTTAATTTTTCATCGATCAGTAGCATAATCGTAAATTTAGTTGGCGAAATTGCTTCGCGATAGGGACCTCTTGCTCTTAATACCTGGCCTAAATTTATATCAACCTTTTGCGTATACCGAGATCTCCGTGATTTGGTAGCACTCCAAGTACTTCTTACGTACTTACGATAAACAGCCGCTGCCTTTTCCAACGAAAGGATCTCTCGAGATACCTTGAAACATTGTCGCCCTGGTTTAGAAGAAATACGGGCAGAACGCCATCGTGAGTGTAACGACGTTAATTCCGGACGGAGGGGAGTTTAATGAAGTTTACGAGTTTCTTGGATCGCGGCGAGTAGAAAAATTGCTCGGACCTATATCGGGGGAAAAAAGTACCGCGACAATGGTTGGAAGATGCGGAGAGAAGCGATCGACCGCTCAATCATAAAATCTGCTGGTTTTTATACTTGGAGTCGTTAGAATCTTCGCGGATAGCAACGTGATCGCCTCGGGGGGAATCGTCTAAGAATATGCATAATGACAAAGTCGTCGGGAGTCAATGATCGAGCATTGTAGGCACGATGAATTATCGATTTTATCGAACGACCGGAAGTCACCGGAATCGATGTACGCGTCGGATACGATGCTTATTCAATCCGAAGTACCTTGGCATACCTACCAGCCGTGGAGAAAATAAATACGCATAATATTTCATCCTCCACGGGCGAACGTTAAATTGTAAACCAAACAGCCGCGTCGCTCAATGATAATAGAGGTATAAGCGGGCAAGCAAAGTACGAACGATAATGAGGTGCAATCAAAGAAATTAATGATCCAGGAACGTTATTTGTACGAATTGAATCGATTTCCATCGTAAACGCTGTCATTAAAATTCACGTTCTGCCGATCCTCGATGACGATCGCGTCGTCCCGCATTGGAAAATTTAACGACCATATTATTGCATCCTGACCTACTCGAATAAATAGCGAGAAAATGAAAATAGGCGGCTGCCGGAAAATAGTGTCAACGCTGACGCCAGAGGGCAGGTTCTAAAAATATTAATAGCGTGCGAGAATAACGGTATCGAATATCAAACAAGGTATCTGCATCGACAGTTTTATTCGTAAAACTGGATTTGTATTATCGCCACTTGCATCGCGAGTACCGAGACCCGTACCGGTCTCGAGTCATGTCCTCTCCCGATCGCTCGTTGCCCCTACAAACAAGCTCTGCTTCGCGTAGACATTTTTCCACCATCGGAACTCGTCCACGATCCTTTCGGGATACCATCGAATCGCATTACGATCGAAAAGTCACGTTAAACGCCCTATTCACGACCGAGATATTCCTTATCGAGCTCTACTGTTTTCTCATTACAATAAAATTCCGCCGACGTTCCACCTCCGCGATTTTCCACCGAGCTATGCATCCTCCTCTTCTGCCCGAGCTCCCACCCTTAATTATTATTCAATCCCATTCCACTAGACTAGAATTATAGCATAATCGCGTATTATAAAAGTAACCGTTTTTATGGATTTATTTTAGTTCCAGCACTACCGAAAACCTCGATGTAACATATCTACAATATCCTACGTCGATTCTAATCGATATTTGCATCTCTATCTCTCCACCAATATTTATACACGTGTCTGAAACGCGTCGGTATATTGACCGATCTGGTGTTCTGGTGGCAAAGCGGCGAAGGCCATCGGGGATTTTGCGCCGGGTGTAAAAAAAGTTGAAAGGAAGCGGGATCAATTATCCGGTCGGGGGTGAAAAAATCCGTGAAAAGCGATCGGCTCGGTACGTGATCGCCGCGGGGCGTCGTTAGGAAACCGCGAAGGAGCTGCGCCGGTGGACGATCGTCGGTAGTAACGGGCCGAGGAACCGTGAACTTGCCCATTAGAATTTGTAAGGCTTCTCCACCTCGGTGAAAACGCCGGCCGAGGCGCGTGCTGGTGTGCGCTGTGTGCTCTCCGCTCAAGGTTGTCGCGAGAGTTTCTGCTTAACCGGTTCTGAAACGCCACTCTCGCACATGTCTCGACCGTCTCTGCACTTACACCGCCGGCCAGAAGTAGCCGGACGGACAGGGTATTCGGATAAATAGCCCGTCGAGATGGCACGGCCGACGATTTTCGCGAAATCGTGCAGATTTCCTGGATATTGCTGGCGCCATAGATATTCCTTGCCTTCCTATTTATACGTATACCTATATTTTCCTCGTCGACGTCTATTTGAAAAAGATCTTTCGAACGATCGATCGGATTATACGCTTTTATGTATGTACCTACTATATCACCGTGGTTTCTCGTAAACGAGGCTGGGTGTAAGGTAGGTGTAATAAATCATCGAGGGAAACTATTCGCGTGGAGTATTTCAATGAAGTTTCGAAACACGTATTAGGAGACTTTTAGACTATAGGGTGTACGTTGAAAACGACTTTTCTTTTTTCGTTGCACTCGCGAACGTGAACTTCGATGACACGGATCTGCGACATTCGTGGAAAAAGGTTCCGGCCGACCGTTGGCGACCCACCGAAACGAGATAACGACGGTGAGGCGCTGCGAGGGAAAAAAGCGGAGTCGAAGAAGAAGTACGAAGGCAGATCGACGTGACCTCTTACTTTCGGTCGCCCCAGCCTCCGAACCGTTGACGTGCTTTATTTCGTTGGGCGAAAGTGCGGGTAGAATTTTGGTAATACCCAGGGTACTGTCGGAATTTCGATGAACCGCGAGATTCGTTCGTTCTACGGTTCAGAGCGCGGAGAGGAACGTGATATTTGTACATTATTTTCCCGTTGTCTCTCTGGATTTAAATTTAAAAATCATGAAGGTCGTGCCGCAACTTCCTCGTGGATTATACTTTGCCACGCGATAATTTTCTGGAAGCTATACGAAGGTAGACGAGGTATGAAAAGAATGTTCGTCGGGGGTAATAGTTACGCTTCTTGAAGATCGATCTTAAAGTACAAGAAGCGAGTTTACGAACTCGCGATAATGTCGAGAGTGTAAAGTAAAGCGAGCGAAGTAATCGACGCGGTAGCAACCGCTCGGCAACGTCTTTCTCGTAGTATCGAAGGCTCAACCGTGCGTCGACACGGTCATACCGAGGGTTCGATCGCGACTCTTATAGGTGTTTCACGAGATAAAGGCTAATCGAATTCCATGTCACTTGTGCCACGATATTACGCTGCCTACGTGCCTCTGTAACCCGACACTGGCCTTTTGCGCGTTTCGATCCACGCATGAAAAGACTCTTAAGCTCTCGTAAAATCCGGCCGTAGAAGCTGTAAAACCGGCGTTGTCCGATATAAGTCGGATAATACCGGGGGAACGTGATGGAATTTAATTTGCCCCGGTGGATATCTTAAGCGTAATAATGTCTTTCGTAATATTCCGCGGAGCCGCCTAACGGAGGGATAAAAGTCTCGCGTAATTATTCTATAATTAATATAATAGACAGATACGATCGGCTTGTAATTTTGTTAATAGCCCCCTTTTTCGCCACTTCCCTCGGCGCTCTTCCCTTTTACGTCGGCGAACCCAAGCGTGGAGATTTTGCTTTGGCGGTTGGAAGAGCCGGGGAAGGCTTTTCGACCCTAGGGCTCTGCTGTCTGTCCTCCAAAAATAAAGCCGGAATCGGAACAAACTCGACGGAGGAGGAAAGCAGGCGCATGAAGGATATCCGAGGCGGACGAATTTATAAGGGCAAATTCGAGTCGTGTAAATTTGTACGCACGAGGGCGATACTTGAGTGGGGTAAGAATATCCTGGAAAGTGGAGGGCGTTTGTCAGAGCGGAGCGTCTCGAGCGATCTCCGTTTCGAACGTCCCGTGCAACGTTAACGGCGCGCTTAAAATGGCGTAACGACCCGAGATACGTTTAAAATCGGCGACGAGGATCGATAAACGTGGCAAATAAAAATTGCCGCGCCGTTGCAACGGCCACAAAGGAAATCGCGAGGGTAAACGAATCGTATAGAGCTCATGGAGGCCCCATTATCATTCCTCTTTGTGCGTTTCGCGATTTCGTCGGGGAAAGTCTGTTTGCGGCGCGATAAATATTTAAACCTCGCGTTTAAAATGCATACGGATAAAAGTGAAGTACGGAAAATTCGTACGGGGGCGTGCAAAAGTTATTGGGTTTGTAAAAGGGTCGTATAAAAGCTTATGACGGCTCGCCGCCTATTCTCGTCTATCCAGTGGCGAGCAATAAATATTAATAGCGATATCGGGCCCTTTTAAACCCGCCATGGCCCGTTGTTTGTTCGTAAGAACGGACGCATACGTTTAACAAAGAGGACGTTTGCGCGCGGGCCAATTCGGGCTCTACTTCGTGCCGATCGTAAATTTGTCAGCACGCAGCCCCGAGCGATTACAACCGTCGACTCGTAATTAGTGCTTTGGATCGACGCAAAGCACGTAAATGTAATATTTACGCCGTGCGTCGTCGAATGAAAAAATATTGTCCGAAGGTGAACGTGCACGTGACACTTTACGATCTTCGTGATTTATCGCGTTGGCGTTATAGTTAAAGAAGAAAATCGACCGTAGCACGAAACGCAGCGTACGCCGTGCCATTTTCATTATCACGCGTACCACTTTATTAGGATGTGACACGTGAAACTAGTTCGGAGTGAGAAGAAAAACGGGCGAGCTCGTAATCAATGCTGCGCGTTACCGTGCAGCCATTATGTGCACTCGATAAAAAAAAAAACCTGTTCGTACCGAAGCCTTGTCGGAAAAATATACGAATAAAGTATTTAGCGACGTAATGCTGCACTGTTCGCGATTTCGTACTTCGCCGCGGATAATCGCGTGTAGCGATGCGTCAAGTAGGATGTCCATGCTGAATCGCAAATGCTGATTAGCGCTCGAAATCATTACGTTTATTCATGACAGAGTGACCGCTTAGAAAATGAATACAATCGTAAAAAAGAGGCTCGCGCGCGAGACTCGAACGATCGTTGGAAGGAAATTCGTGCGTTATAAAGAATGCAAAGCGAATCTTCCGCGAACGCACGTGCGTCCTCACGTTCGCGGAATATTATTCTCGCGCTCGTAGGCCCGTAATGCTCCCTGGATACCGCAATGATTCCCTCTTAGAGTTTAGCAACGCGAAAGAAGATTAAATGCGACGAGGGGCAGTGCTCAGGAATGTACTTATATTATCGCGCAAAGTATCTTATGACGACGCAAGATTTACCACGAGTTCAAGCGTAAGAGCGATATATTTCGTTGCCGAGGAGGCCCTAACTACGCGCCTCTCGTGTCCGTCTTTGTCCGCGTAGCTATATATACGTACACACATACACGGCGGCGGGCAACTCGAGTAAAACCTATGAGCATAAAGTATCGCGAGCGATAGAGCAACGAAGGAAAGAGCCGCAATTTACCGGATAAATTCTTTCCAGCGGAAAGAGGAGCGGAATATGGCCACTCGATATGGCGAGTGTTTTCATTATCCTGCACCGTGTTTTATTACGACCGAGAGGCTTATTACCTGCTCAGAAATAGGAAAGTCGATGGACAATCCGTCTTGTGGAACGATCCCGCAGTGGCTGGTGTAATCACCTCGAGATAGAACCCCGAATGATTTACCGCGTCAATTTAGTAATTAGAACGAGGACTAACCGGGGGACCGCGTAGGTGTATTTCCATTATCAAGCCCCGTCCCTTTCCGTTATCCTACGATATGGAAAGCCCGTTAAGCCTCAAAAATAGAATCTCTGATAGACGAACTTCCGACCGAAGCGCGATAGCGAGGGGAGAACGATCGGGAGGCTCCGCCAAGGGAATTCAGCGTATTTTAGACTTTTGCCACTATCATCGAGCATGGTTAAATAAATGGACCACAGAGTACTAATGTCAAACGTCGATGCTGGAACAGGGACGCGATCGATATACGAGGAAATAACGCATATAAAGTGATAGTATCCTACGCAGTACCGGCGGTAAATATTTGGATAAACGAATTACAGTGGGAAGCTCGAACCTCCACGCGGCCGATCGGAATGTGAATTCCATGCATCGCCGAGGAATAACTTCTCATTCGGTATGTGTACCTACATATCCATTGTGCAAGATGGCTTTTGATTGTTTCTATAATGCGCGATTGTTTCCATGCGTGCTGCCGTCCAATCGTATAAATAAGTAACCGTTACACTCGGACGGAGCCGGGAAAATCGTACGTGGGATCGATTCCGCATTAAATCTACCATGCGTACACGAACGATATGCGTCGAAACGCAGAAGGGGAGTTCTTTCTCCCTCCCTCTCGCGCTCCCCCTTTCTCCCTCGCTCAATCGATCCGACCGCGAGAAAAATTCACTCCTCTGGACATCGACGTCCAGCAATTCCGGAGAATGCACGTGCAATCGCGCATTTATAAGCTTACGGTATTAACCGAGAACACGGGTCGGTGACAAATTGCTCGTGCAGCCCGGTTAAATCAGCTCGTGACTGCGTGCGTACGTGCGTAACTCGCATCGCCGTTCTTCGGCCATTAACGTCGATCGTTTCAAGTGTGCGCGCACACAGTACCTTTCAATCGGTCCACGGTACTCTGCTTTACGTCCGTGAACTCGTTTCGACTCGGCCTGAAAATCGGCGAATTGCGCAAGGCCACGTGTACGTAATCGTTGCGCCGACCGACGGAGGATCGACACGCGAGAAAGAAAGGGCCGATCTCCATAAATTAAGCATCGCTCCTCGATAATGCCGCCTCGACGATAATCAGGCCCGATCGACCCGATTAACCTCCTTTACCTCCGCCGAGGAGACTGGACTTTATCGATAATTATTAATCGCGCACGGATTCGTCCTTGATTCGCGAATCCCGATTCCCGGGTAAGCGAACATAACGGACCGGTTATTGAAATTATCGAGGCGCTCCTCGCAACGTACAATGCGCCCGAGTGCGTTGCACAAGCGTATCGAGGCTCTTCCGACACACCGTTCGTTATCGCGTCCCATTGTCGGGCGAAAACTTTGGTCCGCGCGCGGGCGAGCGCGCTGGGAATTTCGCGCGTAGACGCGAATAACTGGACGGCGATTCGAGTATAAATAGAAAGGCGATACGGAGAACGCACGTAGGATGTATCGAGGATCGTAATGCGCTCCGACGAGATGATGCATCGGCAAGGTCGGCCGATAGGATGGGTACGAATATAGGTCATTTCACAAATTTCTAAGTGGATACGGAGCGCGCGGAAACGGGGACATCGGAGATCGCGGCGTAATCTCTTACGGGCCCGATCTTAATGCTTGGCACGACGGAACGAGCGGCACGAAGGGCGACCGGTGAATATACGATGTGGGGATACAAATTCGCGATGGGAGAAAAAAAAAGAAGGAGAAGCGGTTTGACGCGACGCGGAATATCAGGATTTCTTGGCACGCAGATATTATCTTCGGATTCTTTCTCATATGCGAAAGTATTACTTTCTGCATATTGATCGGGCGCCCCGGTGGGAGCGGCTGCGTGATAAGAAAATTAAGACGGTACATGCGAGTTGCGAGTTTCTCACCGACGGAGATAAACTTCGCTCGGGACGTCTTTGGTTAAATATTCTCATTCGTATTCATGACGGACCGACCAACAAACTCGCTAACTATGCCAGGGTTGAATTAATTCAATTCTCTAGCGTGTCCGCGCTCGTCCTAGACGGAGCTTCGGTGTACCGAGGAAACTGTACGAGCCGACCGAAAAATAGGCTCTCGTCGGTCATACTAATGGGAGGCCTCAAAAGGTCGGGCACCTCGCGACATTTCCAAAGGGGGGATGTCATTGGAGATAAATCACGATGGAATTCTCGGGGCAAACGTGCCCGCGTCTTTGGTACAAACGGTAGATTTATGGTATGTCGCCGTAGGAGCGATAAGTAAACGCGGAATTCCTCTTCCGGGATAGCAATTACCTTATAACTGTTACGTGGAACAACCGAGCCCGCGCTATCCCCGAGTCCCACAGATATGCGCCAAGCATTTTCCTGGTTGGTATCGAAATAGTAAGCGGGGTCGTTAGCAAATTAATTCCGAAGCGGGGGCACGGCACGTCCCATTTCCACGATACGAGACGAGCGCGTGTGACCTGGGCTCGCCCGAGGAAATTAATGGAACCTCGGGAGGATCGTTACAGGGATCGTCCTCGAGTCGAGCCAACCCCTTTTTCTCTGGTGAAAAATAAACTCGCTTCCAAGACTGGAACCGCCCGGTACTTATAATCCCTTGGCTACTATATGCGGCTATAGTGGCTCCCTTGCTACGTCACCTTTCAGGACGACGCTCTAGTGGCTTTCCTTCGATCGACGTTTCAGGACGGAAAACCACCGCTGCGCTTTTACTGCATTACTTCGAGTTGAAAATTCTTTGCGGTATTTGAGCGACGTAGGAAATCCTTTACGCGTATCAATTCGCGCTTCTCCATACGGAAACGCTTTGTGGAAAATGTTAAGCACCGATCGCGATACCAACGTCCTTTGCCAAGCGGTAGAGGCTAAAAATAAATGAGGTGGTAACGAAAGATCGCGAAAATCCAACGGAGAGAAGGGAATCTCGGGGAGGGCATCCATCATAAATTTGTTCACGCGATAAGTATCGTCGCGGATCATTATAACCGCTTCGACGGTCTTGGCGTTAATCAAGGTGATTCATTCGCGCCCGCGATTTTACGTTTACGTCATGATTAATCTGCCGTCCTTTTAAAGTTTCAGACGAGCACCGATTCATCGTGCGCCCTTCGGCCGATTATAATTTAACGAGGCTAGTTTTAACCCACTTTTGCGCTGGCAGGGCAAACGTACGCGGCTGTAGTTCACTGGAGCGCACGAAACAAATGGAAATCCGATGGGGCTCTGAATATCTTACGTTCCACCCAGTTGACTTTTCTTGATATAGGTATATATAATATAGACATATATATATATATATATATAATATAACGCATAACGCGATGCACGACAGAGTAAGGGGGAAAAAAATATTCGAGCATCGTTTGGAAATTCGGGAGGAGTATACGCTATTTTTTTTTCTTATCGATCGTAACGGCGAATGCGCTTTAATTGTAGCGGTACTTTGTAAACTCCACCCTTCTCACGCTGCGCGGTACACGTCGCGTCCCTGTTACTGCGGTTAGCCGAATCACGCGATGTCTTCCACGAGGAAAAAAAAATTATTTAACTTTAACTGCATCTCCGTAATGCGCTCCAATCATTGCGCGACTTGGTAGACGAAATTGCAACCGGCTCGATAAACAAGGCACCCTGTGGTCTACGATGAAGATTGGAAGTATTTATAAGCGTGTACCGCGAGTTTTGTTTCGATCCAATAATTCCGTCCTTATTAATCCGTGGAAAGCTTTGAGATTTTTCGATGTCCGTTTCTAAGTATCGGTTTGTGCTATTTGTGCGTGGTATCTCTTCCCTCGTGAGATTGCATATTGGATTACTCGCTCTCTCCCTGGTTGCATTTCTGCGTTCCTCCAGGATGGAATATATTTCAGTTTCGAGTTCCTCGATCCAATAAGGATTAATTTTTAAGACGGTGGACAGAGGTTCGAGCACGAATTCTGGATATTCTAGAATCGATCAGAGGCAATACCTCCGAATGTTTTCCATCCGATAATGCCGACACGTCGCTTCGGGCTGTTCGATACAATTATTAAAAGCGTGTCCTGGGTCGATGACCTTAGCCGTCGATAAGGAGAACGAAGGGAGCCAGCGAACGGAATTATGGCGCAAACGATTGTCGCTCGAAGATTTCGAAGGTACGATAAAACCGATAGAGGTTTTCCTGGGTGCTCGACGGACTTCGATCGCGCCGAATCGAGGACTGTAAAGCCGTGCGTACGCCTAAGTACACCTGACATATCGTGTAGCATGGCGCTAAATTATTTAGATCGGGAAAAGTCCACTGGCCGGCCATATACACGGCAAGGGAACACAACGCTGCTATTTTCCTTCGCGCTCATTTATAAAAGTCCGAGTCGGACACGAAACTCCACTCGACAAAGAGGCGTTAAAAAGAGTAGCTCACCTGCTCCGCGAACAAAACCGCCAGGAAATTACCCCGGCGCTTGTATCCATCCAGACTGACGGCGGTGCATTCAGGAAATATTTTTAACTTTCTTTCAAACCATATCAGCGCGTACCTCGTAAAGAAAAAGGCACGACGGCGCTCCTTTGCCTTCCTTTCCCGGGCCTTTTCCTTATTATACGCCCCGAATATAAAGGTCTTCCAAGGATGGAATCACATTTAACGTACCGCGGCCTTTCATTACCCGCTCGTGGGAAATCGAGCAAAATCGAGGCGAAATCATTCCGCCACGCGGGCTTTCGCGTTTGTTATAAAACCTTGTTTAACTTAGTCATAACTTCCAGCCTGGTGCTCGTATTAGCATTTCGTCGAGCGCGAAAAAGCGGGATCGACCTCGCGATAGAAATCGGTTTTTGCTCCCGTAACCATCATGCGAGCCCCTCGTGGCCCGGAATCACCTTCATTCGCGAATGTGGAGCGGCCGAAGACGCCAAATGTGCTACGCGAAATTGCGCAATCGGTGGACGAAAATAGAAAGTCAATCGCTCCTATGGAGCTTGGCGCATCTTGCGAAGAGACCGTACCGTAAACAGGAGGCGCAAAGGGAAATATCGGTCGGCGAACTTTTTGGCGAGGGTCGGACGTCATCGTTGCGCGGACCGCGGGGAATCGATGGAGTCGTTGATACCGCGAGATTCGTAGAATCGATCGAGGTGCCGTGCAGAATCTTAGGCGCGCCTCTGCACCGAGGGAAACGTCGAAATCGTTGCACGTCACGGCTCAGCAATTGACTCTTACCGCTTCATTGTGTCACGATTGGCCTATTGATTGGCTGCCAATCAGGGGATGACAAGATAACATCTTTGATAAGAGAAGGAGCTCGTCTGACATTACGAATAATCGTTCTTCTCGCACTCTTTTAGTGACTACCATTCTCTCTCTTTCTCTCTTTTTTTTTAGGAATTTCATTCTATTCTTTTAAAGACCTATCAAGGAACGCAAAGCGAGGTCGAGTCCTCGAAAAATTTCTCAAAGAAGATTTTGTATTCCCATAGATTTCTTTGATGTAAAAATTTCTTCGCTCCTCCGACCGCGTGAATTTGCACGAAAGTGGATAAAGGATCGTTAGCTCGTCAGGAATTTGGTTGCAGTGCGGTACTCCTTCCCACGCCATCCACGATTCGAACAAAAACCGTGCCAGCCATTACGCGAAGTACGTACGCCTTGGGTGTGTTACGAAAAATGAAACATTTCACTGTCGTGAAAATATCGCGGAACAGGCCGACTGCAAATAATGAATATTGAATTTGATTATTGCGGAAATGTAAAGTACGCACTGGATTGAGAAAAAGGACTCTCGAAGCTAATAAACGCGTATTATTCTCAACGGAATTAATCGCTTTGAGAATGATCTGCGAAGCGTCTTTATTAAGAGTTGTAGCGACGGGTTATTTAATTGCGAATACCCAGTTTATAAGCAGCAGTAGCGGATAATTAATTGTATGCAATTACCGCGGCGCGTAGAAAGCAGAGGTGGCGTTGGAAAATAGCTTGAAATCAATACGGGGTGTAACGCTCGCCGAGTATTCGGCCGTTTATGCTTAGCCGACGAAACGTCCGCCAATAATGGTACGTTGATGTACCCACGTCGAATTATTATGACTCCAATCACGGGCATATACTGTAATTAACTTAAATCAGGGACACGCCGCGAACGGTTGCAAGAACCAAATAATTGTACGAGCCGATCATAATGCATTTCGCAATGCCGCGATTGCAATACCGTTCTAAATGTGTCTTGTGAATCATGAAATTTACACGTGATTAGAATAGCGGATCAAATTCCCGATCGTTTCACAATTTTAAACGAACGTTGGAGGAAAAACAATTCGCGAAAGAAAGTCCTTGGCAAGGCAAATCGGTATTAAAGTTTTGCCGGTTAAACCACAGCCTTGAGACGCGCTGTATCATGTAAAAGGTACTTAGACATTTTGTTAATAGGTAGTTACGTCACTAATAGCACGCGCACGCACACTCGCGTTGGTATACGGTCGCATAATGTGTAGCACTTAGGGAAGCACGAAGGACTACCCTTGACTGGGTTTCAAAAGAAATTCCAAAGTGATCGTACACTCTTCGATTCCAGGGGAAATAATTAACCGTACGATTTCTGCTCGTGTAATTAATAAATATTCCCCGAGCTTCACGTTATCCCTCGTCTTCGCACGTCCAATACTTATTTACATTTCTTTACCGTAAGACTTGTTCGTGTGCTATATTCTCTTCTATTAAAAAATCCTCCACCTTCCACGATAAAAATAAGAACACTGGAAATAACGGTGCCGGTATTCAAAGTACATATGCGATAGATAAATTCACGATACGGCGACTGATATCGGAGATAAATGAGCCGTAAACATTTAGCGCAGATAAGATGGCGAGTTAGACTACCAGTGAATCTTCTGGCAAATTGACGCAATGCCATTGACGTGCCGACGCGTACGGACGAAGCAGCTGGCTTTTTTTCGTTTTCGACGAAGACCGACCTTCGTAACAATTTATCCCTCCGCCGTATTTTCGTTCGCATCAACCGCGGTTGAAGCTTCCAAGCTTGTGATTTATGTGCACGCGTGCCTCGCGACAGCGTGCATTAATAATATACATCGTGTTGCGTGCAAAGCTCGCCTTGAAAGTGTGTCCTAGTCGAGAATTCGTGGGCGATAGCTTCGATATCTGTTCGCCGGATAAAAAAAGGTGTAGATAAGAAGACAGCATTTCTACGTCCGTTACAAACGCGTCTACGGCTTGTGTTTTTACTTTGAAATCTATTCGCGATCGAAAACACGAGAATAAGAATAAGGCGGCCTTTCTACGCTCGTTAGAATCGCGCTCGTGCAGCGATCATTATACGCGATAAGCGTACGTATGATTTCCATTGTTATCGGCATACCATCGATGCAAAGTGTAAGTTAGAAATATCCATTTAGAGAAATCATTGGATGTACGGTGAATCGAGGAAAGTCGAGTGATTTTGAAGTGATTATACGGGGAATAAGAGAGATCCGAGCGACGAGAAAAATCGTTAAATCCAGCTTTCGCGGCGAACCAGTGCCGTGCAGCGATTCGTGCTACGCGTTATTTTGGGGAGACTCCGGCATTAATTCGGTTGCTCGGAAAGCGGCCACAGCTTCCCTCGATCCAACGTGGCAACGGAGAAACGGCAGGTTTGAAGTACGGTCGTATCAATTTCGGTCTTCCACGCCTACTTCCTGAAAGCACCGGATGAACAAACGGACGTGCGTGGGCTATCGGCATCGAGATGTCGCCGATCGTAGATCAATATCGCGAAAGGCTACTCGTCGCCGCGTGAAAAGGAAGAAGCACGCGAGCGCGCCCGATCGAAGCCTAACCCGATTTCAAAATCGATAAAGTACCACAGTCTCGTGTTTGGGTGTCCGGTCAGTGCACGAGCATAAAAATAGTCCGAAGAGAAGTACGATAAAGGGAAATCATCCTTTATTTTCCTTTCTTTACCAACGTCGAGAGTTCGTTCACGGTAATTTCGTAGTTCCGCTGAAATACAGTTATAAAACCACAATTCCGCGCCGCTTTTTAAAATCAATACCATTTTTCGCTCTCGGCAAATTTGCCGATTGCGCTTTTGGGATTAAGGGGGAAAAATGGTAGAAATTGAATCTCATAGCGGAACTCATAAATCCAGCGGACGATCCCAATAAAGCCTATTGGCTATCGAAGCACGTTCGAGCGATAGGCACTTTCGGAAGTTCACCCGAATCTGTTATTCGACTGCTTCGCGTTTCTGTTTGTCCACCGTTCGCAAAACTTTGGTACAAACGTACGCGTATCGCCGAGAGTTCGATTTAAATTTATTCCGAGAACGATCTCACCGGCTTACGGGTTATTAGCATTCAAAAAATTGATGCCGCTCGTCCGTTGACTTTAATGAAACCGATGCCGGGGAGATAAACTCTGGGACTGGTCGGCGGACCTTTTATTATCCGGCGAGATGAGGCAAGTGAAAACCTCGGCATCGGGCCCCGATACCGCTCGTTACTCCGGCTATGAATTACATTACGAGAATTTATTATTCATACAGCGACTGGACCTCTTATTAACCGATCAATGGAGCGTGTCTGTGAATCACCGTGGACGATTTACGGATAGAGTCATCGCCGTGGACGCTAAACGAGGCCCAGTTTCGATGGCATTCGTTAAACGAATTCCAGCCTGTCCAGGATTCCGTAATACGTTACGGCGCGTTTCATCTTCGAAACGTAACGTCGCCCTGGGAAATTACGCCTTTCCCTTCCCATCCGCCCTGCTCCCCCGCCCCATCCTCTTTCCATTAATTATAGCAATTAGGGAGAATGGAAAAGCGGGGAGCGACGACGTCGAGTGAAAGTAGAAAATGCGTGTCGCGCTCGTATTTCAAGCTGATCCCACTTCAAGCTCATTAGTAATTCGATAACCGGCGCGATGTACATGGTAGACGGATGAAGACGTCGGGAGATTCCCATAAAACTTACTTTCCTACCAACGGAGCGAACCTCGTCGAATGATTAACCCTCTGCGGCCTCGTGTTCTTCCTTTGCTGTGGAGACATTGACACAGCGTAAGACCAACGAATATAGGCGTCAGAATGCTAATTAACGATGATGAAATGCGACGATAATTTTAAATAGAACGGGAAAATATCGATATATCGGCGGGTAAGTTCAGAGTCGCGTGGAGGTATAGAAGATTAATTACCAGGAAGAATATACTACGTGGAATGAAGGGAGATCGTTTATACGAGGTTGCCGCGGAACATTGGCCGATCGTTTTTCGAAATAACGTCGGATAAATCCCCGATATCGTTCGCGGGACGCTGGTAGATCGGGAGGATGGTAAAGGGGGAAAAAAAAGAGGAGGCAAACGTTCGGTCTACCTTTTTGCAAGACAGCACGAACGCGGTATTGTCGGCGACGGGTTTAATTATCGACTTTCTTTAAAGAAGCGAGCTCTCGGTCTATCGATCGGCGGCTAAACTCATCGACGAGCCGCACTTGGCTACCCTCTACGGCTTCGTAAACTCAAAAATAACCGTGGCTTCGGTGGAAATCACGCGCGTTACGTAAAACGCAATGATAGATCAAATAGGCCCTTCGTTCGTGCACCTTCGCTCGACGCGAATCGTTACTCCTGGAAGTGGTTGCCCACGTCGTTGTCTTATCTACCAAGCTATATTCCCCGTCCATTCTCTCTTTGCTGATCGACGATAGGCGAATAACGGCAATTCATACGCACACCGTTCAATATTTGTCCCGATTAATTTCCGTAAACAGACACCGCCTTCTCGTACTTTTCACTTTTCGAGGCGTGTACGATGAGGAGACTATGGCCCTTTTTTTTTAATTCATTTTAGGCGCTAACAACTAAGGTCATTTGGCTTAGAACATATTATTTAAGCTGGGTTTCGAACTAACAGAGCTACGGTATATATATATACCGTATGGGGAAAAGCAGAGGCGGTAGGCGAGGTTCGAATCCGGGTCCACTACACCACCCGAGCTCTATGATAACAGTTAATCCTACCGCGAATGCGAGATACGGAGAACGATATTGGATCGATCGATGATAAAATCACTGGAACGATATGCGGTGCTATTCTGCAGGATCTGCCATTCCGCGTTCGTTCCAACCATGTCCTCAAAAATTTGCATAATAAAATCTCGAAGCGGCAACCTCGAGGAATTTCTCCCCTCCTCGATCGACCCTCTCGTTAGTAATTTTCCGTTTTAATGACGTCCCAGATTCTCTCGATTTCACTCGCGGTTGCTAAACACCGAATCGTGATCTCCAGGAGATCCAACCGCGGAATGAATCGTGGCGGGGCTACCGCGGGTCGTTGCCCAATTCGCGCTGGGTGATAGAAACACGATTTGATTTGCTCTTATACACCGGCACACAGCGCTAATTACGGATAAGCTCGTCGGCAAACGGTGCTGTAGGATCAACTTCTTCGCGACGCCAACCACGATCGCCATTCGAACCCGTTCGGAACGTAAATCGTGGAAAAAAGCAGGAACGATGGGCGCAATTCGAACTCGAATCTCCCGCCTGGAAGTTCTAACCTCCATCCACCACAGCAGTGGTCTCCAAACTGTTTTGTCCGCGCACCTCTAAGACAGAGAGACGGTAAACGGCGCGTGTCCCCAATCGATCGAGCAGAAATCCGTCGTATGGTATTATTGCACATTACATGAAAAGAAACATATTTTTTTGGCATGGCCCACCCATCGCGTACGTCTCGCTTTGGAGAGCACTGCATCACACCACCACCGTGGCTCTATAAATAGACATCGATGGGGAGGTTCGACAGGAGAGGTTGGATAACTCGAGCGATGAAGACCCGTTCAATCGCAGCGTGGCCTAAATTCTTGCCAGGGATCCCACAGTATCGTAATCGAGCTCTCTCCCTCTCTGATTCCAGGAGCATGCCAAGAGAAGAAGAGCATAATCGGTAGAGAGCAGCTCCATGATCAGGTCCTGATCGCGGAGAGGCAGGGGGCCCCAAGGGGCGCTGGGGTCAGGCAGGATCTGGCGAGGACGCTCCGGTGAAGGATCCATCCTCCGCTTAGGTCGGAGGTGCACGATAGCTGCAGTTCGGACCTGGAGGAGCGTGGAGGATGAGCATGATCGGCATAGCGCGCAGAAATTGGGCGCTTCGCCTCTCAGTGGTGCTCAACGTCTGCGTGCTGCTGTACGTATGCGCCCACTTCGGCTCCTCCGGGCCCTGGATCGAGGAACCGCCTACGAACTGGGGAGCGTCGTTGCAGTCGGAGACCTTTGGCGTCGTCGACCTCTCGAACGGCACCCAGAAGGGCGCCACGTCCTCGGCGCTGCCCGCCACCAAGGACTCGAAGGGCGTCAGCCTGGCGAATCCCGGAAGGGCCAGGCTCATCACCGCCAGACCGACGCCGAACGAGGCGAAGGATGGGGGCCTCGACAAGGCCGAACGCCCTTACAATCGGACGGTTGGTAGTAAAGATGTGTTCATTCTTGCGGATACCAAGTAGGTTTCGCCGCATTTATTTACGACGAGAGCTCGCACCTTTATACCTGGGATCGATGTGTCCGTCTTTGCTTTTATGTTACGGAACAAAATTTTACGTTGACATAGTGCTATGGATTAACGTGGACGCGTGTTAAAGATTCGAGCCCAGATCAGATCCGTTATTTATGTAGGATTTTTTGTACGGAATGTACGATACGGATACGATAGAGAGGAAGTTCTTTAAATATATGTATCCTCGGATAAGTAATCTCGGAAGTTATCAAAAGCCCAAGCAGAATTCCTTTTCTTTTTGCTCGTTACGAGTTTTACAACTGTCAGCGAGCCCCGTTGCGCGGGGTTCCTGTTTTGGCTGGATCCTGATTTGAGATGAAAGTTCGTTACGCGAGCGGAGTACGGTCTTTAAAAATGCGAAATCGGTCTTGCGAGCGTTAATTTGCTTTCCCTTTAATGCGCTCTCCAGTGGTCGTCAGAGAGCTCCGGCGACCGCTTCGACGGGACTTTAGAAATGCGAACGTTAACACCAGGAATGACGAAAAAAGAAATCAAAAGCGTTGAAAAATTCATACCGTAGAAGCACCCATGAGAATCCGTCGTCGTACTTTCGTGAAATTTCGTTCATGTTTGTCCTTCGAATTTCGATGCTTGATCGGGATACGTTCTATTTTTCCCGCGATTATTTCTTCGAGTTTCGATATGCGCACGGCTTTTAATCGTCGGCTATCGACCACAACTATTCGCGGTCCGACGGATATCCTCTTTCCTGCGGTTTAATTCTCTATCGATTTCCAAATCAGAATCGCGTTATACTACTCGCGAAATAATTAATCGAGGTAAATAATCAGATGTTCGATAATGCGCAAGCATAATCGCCTCTGCAGAATACCGGCAAGCCCATCAATTCGATATGGCGTAGAAATTATTGGATATGTCATCAATTTTGTCCCACCGTTACACGAACGATACCGATTTAGCACGAGCCGTTTCGTAGTCCATTTTTAATGCACAATAATCGTCGAAGAGGACTTTAGATATACTCCGGAGAGAAAGTGCTTCTCAATGGTCGTAGATTTAATTTTTAAACCGCTTTTCATACGGCACTTCTGGTCTTTTTTTCCAGCTCGAGCAAACGGTAGATCGCGGACACGGTGGAATGGATAGCGACCTTCGCGGTAATGGTCGATCTGGATGGTTAAATTAATCGAAGAAGAAACGTTAAAACCAATAAAGAGCGATGAACGGTTATTCTATGATTAGAATAAAATCACGGGATTCAACGATGAGCCTCTGCCCCTCGTTTATTTTACGAGAGAAAAGATAAAGCGCTTTCTTTCTGAAAGCGGCTGAAAAAGTTCGGGCCAAGTGCCCTCGCGGTCGTACAATATCCACGGAGATAAAACTAAACGCGTCGATTTGCTGCTCCTTTCCGGCGCGCGCGGTGTTATAATCCATCCGCGTATTTTCGATTTTCGTGGCAATTTCGTTTCCCCGGTAACCAATTTAACGAGTCCGCGGAATGCGTGGAATACCAGGCCACATTTCGCACTCGTGCGTCATCCATCGATCGAAAGAAAAATCGTTTCGCCCGCCACATATTTCTACGCTTTGTTGCATCCGATGACAAATTTTCGCCACGTCGCGTTCTTCGTTCCGACCGCTTTGACGCAAATAAGCACTCGAGCTCGTCCCGAATAAATTCGGATATCGGTCGCAAATTCTTGCACGCTCATTGTTTTTGCAAGCGTCTCGAACGTTACATTTCCCTCTAAAAATACTTGGAGCCTTCGAGTAGCTGCCGAAAATATGATCTTCGACGCGGACCACAAATTGGCGAATCAAAAATCACTTTCGACGGGATCTCTTCCTTCGCGTTCGCGGGCAAAGATCCTTCGCACGAGGTTCAGCGGTTTTTCCTCGAAGGAGCGAGTCGACGAAAGGTGGATCGGGCCGCGATCAGGTTTTGCCTCGGTTTATCGCGCCTCTCGCCGATAGGCGCTTACTCTGCGCCATTGATTTTATCTTCCGCGAGAGCGGAGCGCGGAAGCATCCTCCGACAGCTTCCAGCCCGGATACTATTTTCGCTTAAATAACGAGGATAACGGACGCCTTTTCCTCCTCGCCCGACGAACCGAACCTCGCGGCTTGGACTTTGCGCCAACCGAGTATCTCTCCCTTCGGAATTTCCCGCTCTCGCCTCGCCGACGTTCCTCACGCGAGAAATTTTCCTTTCAAAGCTTCGAATCCCGGCCCGTGGTTCGCCGTATCGAAATTGGATCTCCGCACTTGAAAATTCTTTGGATATTTCCGGACGATCGATACCACCGCCCGCATTTATTTTTAACGACGGAACACGTTCTACCTAATTTCCCCAATTACCGATAAAGAAAAAATAGACGGACGTTTAAGAGGCCGCATTTCATATCGCTTTTCCTCTATGCTTTGCAAAATCGATACCTTCGATCGCTCAACGTCGAGGAAAACGATTCGAGTGTACTTTTATCGTCATCGTTATTACTTTATTAGCGGAGCGAGCAACTCCCTGGTACGCGTGCGGAAATTATAGAAGCGGAGGAAAGACGATATGTAAGGAAATATTGCTAAAAGTATATAACGAAAATGGAAGAGAAGAGAAAAGCGCGGATTACGAAGCGCGTCTTGGAATACGCTTCGAGGATACTTTCCCCCTCAAAGAGCAGCGAAGATCGCAAAGCGATGGGCTAATAAGTGCGCGGATATTTCGGTTGATCGGTAAGAGGTAAACGGAGCGTGCTACGGGAGATAAAGGAAAGAGCGGAGGAGTAGATTAGCATGGCCTGGCGGCACGACATCGTGGCCAGGCATGAAAGTGGCTCGTCAAAATTCACTGGAAATCCATTCGTTACGTGCCGACTAATCCTCCCCCCCCTCTGGTTTCTCGTTAAGGTGAAAAACGGCACGTCGACGTTCCACCGGGCGATGAGCCTGCAGGAGGCCATACCGTGCAACGAGAAGTCATCCGAGCCCAGGAGAGCCCAGCGGGGCGATTACTGGGTCCTCTACAATTACGTGCCGATGAGCATGGCCGTAAGATGCTGGGAAAGCGTGACCTACACGACGCACGCCGACTACACCTTCCTGGATAATTTGGAGCCGCTGCTCGAGGGCTGGAGGGCGCCGATATCGATTGCAATGTACGCCCCTGGCACAGACTTTTCGGCGACTCTCGACGCCATCAAGTATTCGAGGAACTGTGGCAGCCCTCTGGTCTCTCAGCTGGTGACCTTTCACGTCTTCTTCAGCAGCAAACACGTGCCAAAAGTGGTGAGTATATCGATATTGGCGTGCCATCCGTACGAGGCTACAAGTTTTTCTCCTACCCAGCCCCAAGTTGCTCCGGATCGAGGCGTTCGATGGAAAAATGATGAGAGGACCGAGCGCGGAGGATGGCCCTCGAATCGTCGATCGTAGCTCGATTCGGGAATGATCCATCCTGCGCGTGCCTTTCGCGCTGGGTTTTTTCCTCTTACATCGTAAACGTCTAACGCGAGGCTACCGTGGAATCGCATTGTTATGGATCTCTTAATAGATCGCGAATCTTTAATGTGGGACGAAACGAGGGAGAGGATCGCGAGTAGCGATGGAAACGTCGAGTTTATCGTGCCGCGGGGAATTATTTATCGGGTGTCAACCTGGATTTTCGAGAAAATTGCACGAAACGGAAAGTATTTCGGGGTATAATTGTGCGTTTCCTATCGGCCACGTAACCGTCGTTTCTTTGACCAACCGTCCGACGGTTATCCGTGTTCTCTGACATTTTCATTGGCACCGAAGTCATTATACCGAACCCTTTGGGGCCTCCAGTATTAATTATCCGCACTGCCGTCGACATTACGTCAAGCTACAAAACACGGTAATGACAGAGTTCTACGCGTACATAAGTGCGGCAGGATGTTCTTTCCCGATACCGTGTTTATCAAACTCTCGGCGTATATGGATCGCCGTTATGCATATTCACTTTGGTTCGCCTAAACCGCTATTTGGATCGCGCTGCTTCGCCAGGATTTTAAGATTTCTCACCGATACGGTTTCTGATTAGAAAATCTCAATATTTCATAACGCGTAAATCTTCATGGCCGAGGAAGGAGGCTCACGGTTTCCTTAATCACTACGTCCTCGTTACGGAACACACGGCCGTTTTAACGATCGTGCGATGCGGATTATCGAAAACCACGTTTATGCTCCAACGATCGCATTGTCGTGCATAAATAAATTTACAGCTCGAAATATATTCACCGATCTATGACGACGAAAGTAAGAGAAACTTGCGGAAGTGGTACGACCAAATCGTTACCGATCGTAACGTCCATCGACCCCAATTTATCTCGCATTCGCGCGAAAATCATTCCGAAGGGACGAAGAATTTTTTTTCTCGATATTCCGCCATCGAAATATTTCGTGTAAAGCTATCGACCATGTTTGACGTTAAAGGTACCGCCGAGTGAAAAGGTTGTATCCGACACGTACAATTGTTCGCTGGGACCACCGTGGGTCAACGTCACGATATCGAAGATGTACAAGAACGAGAAGAAGCTGCTGTACCCCGTGAACGTGGGGCGAAACATAGCGCGAGAATCGGCACCGACGTTCTACGTCTTCGCCAGTGACATCGAACTGTATCCGAGCCCGAATCTACCGGCGAAGTTTGTCGAGATGATCAGGAGGAGAGATCAACCGGCTCTTTACAAGCCTAATCCCAAAGTTTTTGTACTATCCATCTTTGAGGTCGACGAGAAGAGCCGACCTCCGAAGAATAAGACACACTTGGTAAGTCGCATCCCCCGGTCTGGAGAAAAGAAAGACCGACCCCCCTTCGAATTTTCATCAAATTCGAAGGAATTAGCTTGACAATTATCCGTCGCGAAATGCGCCATCCTGGAGTGCGATACACGAAGTGGGCGTCTTGAATTCATCGGAGCCTCGATAAAAGATTCATCGCGTGGCAGAGGTTTGTACGATCTTTGAAACTGTGCCAGGATCATTCGGTCGGAAACGACTCGGGAGACTTTCCGTATTCTCGATGCTACGTTTATACACGATGCGTGGACAAACTCGGAATTTATTTATCGAGACTATCCCGATCTCCGATGCTGCGCCCCGCTCGGTTTGTCCAGCACGTCGAGTCTCCTCTCTCTCTCGCTGTAGGAGGGTAACATTGTTTTAGAAAGCTTTCCGCCGCCTAATTCAATATTTACCATTGACAATTCGGGCCGCCCTGATTCTCGGCCTCCGAGAGTCCGCCATGGAAATCCAGGGTCGAGTACACATTACGCCCGCGTTTAAAATAAAATGGGCCCGGGGGCAATTAAACGCGCGCGAAAGTGTGCGCCGACTACGTAACAACCGACGGTGCATTAATGGGACGAATGCGAGGGTCGCTTAATCAATGGCGCTTCCTTTGACCGTGGACCTTGATACATAGAATTAACGCTGCCATCGCTGAATTACTCTGCTCCCGCAGTTTCCAAACGTTCCTTCTCCGTCTGTTTGCATCGGCGAACGAATCGAGGCTCATTGTGGCAACGAACGGTAAGCGGGAGGTTGCAAGGCCGGATAAGGGCAGCCGCCTCGCGTTTCCTGCCCGAACGAGACGTAATTATGCGCATTAAATTACGCGGAATGTATCCCAGTAAAATGTCTTCCGGTCCGCCGTCGCGCCATTCATCGGATCCACTGGGCCAAGTAATGCGATCCTGCCCGATGAATTTATGCGAATAGGCTATCTTATTATCACGACCGTCTCCCCGCCGACTAATCGAACGATTCGTGTAGATTGTGTAGTCTACCTCGACGCGAAATACAAGAACATAGCAGATGTTGCGGGATAAAGTCCAGCCGAAATATTGTATTTAAATTTTCGGACTCGAAGTTTTCTTTCCTTTTTTTCTCGTAAAATTACCATATCGCTATATAGCCCCCCTCGGTCGAGTTTGAATCGAAACGAACTTTTTTCGCGAGTATCTCTACGTCGAAGGTGACTCAACGTGCGCGCGCAAAGAATTAAATATGCATTCGGATCATACGTGGGCCTTGATTTTTTATTCGAGCATTAGCGTAAAACGGATGGACGGTAGACAGAGGCAGATGCATTTGCGATGCAAATGGACAAAGTTTGATTGTCCACGATCGCGGATTGCTTCCGCACAGGACAATATAGCGTTACGATCGGATCGATCTGCACCAGGTACAAATGCTAAAAGCGGGCACGGCCATTCCCTTCCACAAGAAGCTGTGCTCCGGTTGCCACAACGTGCCCCAGAGCAAGGAGTGGCTCGACGCTCCGGAGACGGAAGGCCTCCATGTGTTTCACGTGGGCAAGAGAACCGGTAGCTTCGTGCACTGGGAACCGATCTTCATCGGCTCGAACAACGATCCTCTCTACGACGAGAGGCTGAGCTGGGAGGGAAAGAGCGATAAGATGACGCAGGTAAGGATAACCGCTTCGTAATTTTGATCCGAGCACGCTTATATCCTCCGAATAGAATGTACATCCGAACGTTTAAGCCGTACACGTATCTTGCGCGACTTCTTCTGCCAATTCTCTTTATCCTCTAGACTAAGTCGGTCTTTGGATTCTCGAAAGCTTTCCTCGAGACTTATATCAGAGTGCTTTCATCTTTTTTTCTCTTCGTAGCGTTCTTCATTCCTAACTCATCGCGGAATAATATTTTTTATTCGTAGAACAAATCGTATCTGTAATACTACACGCAAGCTTTTATCCCTTCTTTATGACCATTATTTTATACACCGAGTCGTTACATCTTCGTGGATGAATGAATCGATAAATGTATACTCTGGGATGTAACGTTATCACTGATCGGCAGGGCTACGCACTCTGCGTGCTGGACTACGATTTCCTTATCCTCGACAACGCCTTTCTTGTCCATCGGCCGGGCATAAAGACGCTGAAGAAGGACCCTCACCGTGAGATGCTGACCGCAAAGACGAATACGCTGATCAAGAAGATAATCGTGCCGGAGCTGAAGATCCTTTACGGTACGAGAAAGGGCTGTGCCGTGTAGCCCGTGGAGCATCGAGCACGTCGTGTGCTCCACAGGTGCCCATCGATCAGGTGGAATCATCTGAGACCTTCCTTGGTGTCCTCCTCCTCCTCCTCCTCCTCCTCCTCCTCTTCGTCTTCAGCATCGTCGTCGGCGACTAACGGCCGACAAGCGGTCGCGATTCGCAATAAACTCGTACTATTCGGCCGCAGCTTTGGAGAGCGCGGTGTTCACGTGCGTTCCTTGAAATTACCTCGGCCAGAGGAAGGCTCGAAGGGGATGCCCTGCGATTTTTAGGTCGATCGAACGCTCCGGAAGGAACTAAAAGTCCACGTCGACGAAACTCTACCTTTCAGTCGTCAGGTTCCTGTTGTTGATCGACCCTTTGCGGTCGTATGTCGAGCACGACCCGGCATTCTATTATTATTTATCGATAAGTCATTATTGCGCGTGTATAGTGAACAACTCTCGAACGTTTTTTCTATCCCTGGTCATCGTGTAAAGTTCTTTGACCATTTCCATCGATCGTTGAGTGGTGTAAGCGTGATTTTAATACGAGCCGCGTTATGGCATTGCCAGTGCGAAACGGGCGAAAGCGTTTGGACCGCAAAGGGTTGACCCTTTTTCACACTTAGCATCGGCTCTTCATTTCCAAGTACAAAGGATACGAGAGCAACGTAAAGGATACGAGGGCAAAGGGGAAGTGTGAAATATGAAAATTCGGAGATTTCTGGACAATGCAATTTTATCGATTGCCACGACGGAGAAGGGTGATCGGTGCCACATATTTTTCACCTGGAATATTATTAGCGAGGGTGGTTGTACATAATGTTTAAATAATGTTTAAAACGGTGCCTCATGTATCAGTACATCTGTGAGATTACTGTGTTTACCAGCGAAAGTCATAAATAACAGCGCGCGCCGCGTCGCTAGCCATGATGTTTCTACTCGTTCTGTCTGTTCTATCTGCATTATAGATAAGATAGAGATATTAGAAATTGCATGGTAAGATTACGTGTAAGTATACCAAAAATCTACTAACTCTACCGATGTCAAAATCTCATAGCTTAAAAAAAAAACAGAGTTTAAAATGGCGTAATTATACTTCTTGCTCATTGTCCGATGTGCAAATCGAGATACATCGTCGTTGTACGATTCGCGTTCGAACGGGATAACCGAGAATCGTGCGCGCTCCGCTGGTTCAAAGTTGTCCGCCAAGAGGGAGATCCGCGTACACCCGTACAGAGCACTATAGTTAATGAAAATACGGCATAATAATGCACTACACACATTGTCGAATAATCGCATAACGTACGAATCGCGTAATTCCGATCACTGATTTTAGTTCGTAATTTAGCCTTTCGTTTTAGTCTCCATTATTATGGAAAGAAAAATCAAACAGGGACTATTTGCGAATCGAGTAAAATCACCGTTCAAGACTGAGGAACATTTGATATACCAGTTTATTAGAGCACTTGACGTGCCGGAACGAAAACCTTCGAGTCATTAGTTGTGTAATGAAATCTTAATTAGAGTAGGAGAGTGAGATTAAACCGTTTGTTCGTATACTTTCCTTCACTTCTGACACACAATCGGTGCTTCCACGAAAGGGGATGGTAATCGGTGGCCAAGTAAACTGTCGCGTCAAATTCTCAAACGAGATAACATCCGGAAGTTATTATCGATTGGCTTTTTTGATAAATATTATAATTCCTTATCGTCGGACCTGTCGGTCCCCAGAGCGAGAAAGAGAGAGAGAGAGAGAGAGAGAGAGAGAGAGAGAGAAAGAGAGAGAAAGAGAGGGAAAAAAAGTATGAAAGAAAGTAAGTGATGCGATGAATGTAATTCATCTTCTATCGTATAAGAACGATCACTTGATACTACATTATGGAAACCTTGCTAAATCGGCGTTTCGTAAACTTAGGTATTTATATGTTGCTGTCTATCCAGAATTATTCAGGATTTAAGGACAAAGGTATATCCGTACGGCGTAGAGCGGTGTACGACGACTAAAGCGACGAACGTTTGTGCAAGAACCGCTGAATGCGTCGTCCTGCGTTAGGTGGCGAGCTCAAGATACGTGTAAATACATAGACTTATACACGACGTTATGGATACTATTTTACACAATCAATTTAGGATTTATCGAATGTATGGAGATGTTACGTGCTTATAAGAAAATGCCACCGGGCGATGTTCGACGCGATCCGAAACTGGAAGGGGGGATTTTAGAAGGGTATTTTTGAAAACGCCATAAACGCAATACCGTGTCGGTTTCCGAGAACGAACAGAGATAGTAAACCTACGCTTTGGACGAGATTTATCCAACGCTAACGGACCTGTCGAATATTGCGCGGTGGCCGGTAAAGTAAGGCAAGTGTCACATTGCATATAATGCGCGGTGCACACATTTATAAATATTGCATACAATGTATACATATATATTCACATATTTTTTTTATCACCGCCCCGAATAATGTAAGCCGCGACAGGTGTACATAGAACCTTTTATAAGTGTAAAACTCGAAAGACAAGGAGGAGAGGGTCAGTACACGAGGTGTCAGCATTTAATCGAGGATAGTTTCGTAGAAACCAAATACTGACTCATTTTTTGTGATAACCCTAGGGCACAAATAATTAACTTCTCAGTATCTGTGCTTCGTGCGTCATGGAAGGAAGCTTAAATGAATTCATAGAGAGAGAAAGAGAGCGAGCGAGCGAGAGAGAGAGAGAGAGAGAGAGAGAGAGAGAGAGAGAGAGAGAGAGAACGAGCGAAAGTGAGAAAAGTTATTTAAGTTGTAGTCATGGAGACTGTGTCCGTGAGGAAACTCGATTAATTCGATCGACGGATGATATGCTCGGTGCACGTGTTACGTTCGGTTTCGACTATAACATTGTGTTTTAAATACTGATCGGCGTCGATCCACGATGCGAACCGTAGTACAGGGATAAACTAAACGGCAATGCGTCACTACACTCCATTGCATTTATTAAAAATAATTACTATCAAAAAGCGTGATTTTATACAAAAAATAAATGGAGAAAAAAACTTCTAATAAAATATTGCATGAAAGTATCACAAAATCCACGTCGGTGTTGTGGAAAGAATTTGAACCATCGCACGTGAAATGTCTACGATATAAAAGATTTCCTTTCCAATAATATGCGATGCTTCAAACTATTCGTTACCGTTTATACGCAGATGGAAAGAAAATCAATCTGATATCCCGTCTCCCTTCGTAGTGAAACTGTGACGCACCGTTTGTTATATCGGATCTCTACAATTAGGTATTCCGTAATCCTAGTTTTTTCTTTGTAAGGCACAGCTCGTCCCACGGCTATAAGTTTCATCCAATACCCTATATCTCCCCATCTTTCTCAATTTATCGGGGCTGTGCAACTGCGTGTAATTATTGCTCCCACATGATAATGTGTATTCTGTGCCTTATCGTCTTTGTCTCTGTACGTGTGCGTGTGCGTATGTTAAAAGTACATGTCCGCTTGATGGCAAAGCGCGATCCCTGAGTCGCAGAAGCAGGACTCGTTTGTGTGTGTGAGACCGCTTAAACAATGTCGTTTCATCGCTGAATAGCCTCTTTTTATAACGATTGACTCCTTTGCACGTACGAAACATCCCTTTGTCGGCGATTATTGTGGATCTATTTTTTTTTCTTTTTTTTTAGAAGGAACTACGAGCTCCGTCGAGAATTGTGTCCACTGAGTTTCTCGTTCCTGACTGAGCGCACTCTTTTTTTTTTTCTTTGCTACTTACGAAAAGACAAACCGCGCGGCCACATAATGATTATAGAAGTTAATGTCGAATTACGACGATGCAAATACTTTAAGCAAATCGCTGTGCGTTATGATTGTACGTATTGTAAATAATAACGTCTTTGGATAAGGAATATGTGTGTCATTAGCAGTTTTATCAAACGGCATAAGGATGTACATTGCTAGGTAATTCGAATAATTGAGTTACCGTAATTTATTGTATGTTTGCTCCCGTACTAGTTATTAATTTATCGTAGGGAAGATTTTGATAAAGAGGAATTTAGCCATCGCGAGTTGGAAAGCACATTTTATCCTTTCTCCCAATTACGTTGACCGGCTACGAAGTACAATAAATTATGGGAACGGCAAGGAACAACGTTTTTAACGGCGAAAGTTTTTACTGTGGTATTTAAGTTTGTAACGTTAATTTTTTCCTTCATAAGCTACAGTATTCTCGTCAGTATTGTCTATGAAATTTGTGTAACATCGTAAATTATGCACACTTTGTGTCCTTAATAAATTTACGTGGCTAAACGAATAAAGATCGTTGCGTTAAGTTGGATGAAAGTATGAGACGTAATTGCATGAATCACAATATTGCCCTACGCGGCTTTGCATTTGCATTTATATGATCACACTCTGTGGGGAATATTGTTACACTCGGATAATATACATTTTTTTATCATTATCCGGAAGGGAAGCGAATGTTTGATACCACCATACATTACGGTATGTAAATCTTATCGCGAATGTATTAGATTATATTACGTTCTTCTACTATATCTCTGTAGATATGCGAGATTGTATTTTTCCAATAACACAATAAAAGTGCAAGGTTTCGTTCGAAGATGTTCCCAAGGCGGCGAATGAGTTTAGTTAAATTCATCCTTGATTCCGTGTGGATTGGAAGATATTTTTGTTTTTCGCGAACAATACATTTACCTTCCATAAATTTCACTATTGGAAGCATCAAAATGATTTTGAACTTGAATGCCGTTTCAACGAAAGTTGCCGTATATATACACGTATTACTTTGTCGCTGCCCCCTTTTTTTTTATTCAACTTTATCTAAATTCCAGTTTTGTTATGTCAAAGTTAACGATGTAATTATTTATAATATTACGATATTATGCTTATTCCAGTCACGCGTCGAAGATATCGACATTTTTTATTGGAATCTTCAGGTAAAGCGTACAAGAAGTAGGCTTGATGTCATTTAGGAGAATAATATTCCGTTAAAAATTACACACTGGTCGTTTACTCTCTTATCAATGAAATTCTACGCAACACGCGCCTAATGATCAAACAGGAGCGAAATATGCGGCGTCGTGTACCGCCGTTTGATCTATAAAAAAGAAATTTTTAAAAGTATAAATCTTGCGTGATCAATTTCGATGCATGAATATGTAAAAAAAATACGACTGAGACTATCGGTGCGTACAGTATGTTCCAGTGTCGTGCCTAGAGAAATAAAATTGCTTTATAAGCCAATTAAAATGTGATTTCTCTTGTAGCACCCTTTTCCTCCTAAATACCACATTTCCTCGGTCGCAAGCGGTTAATGACTAGAGTGAAACCATGCTCAGAACTATATTTACAATAATAATTTGGAGCATTTAGTCGTGCTCCAATTTTGCACTTCTAAAATATGGTCACTGACAAAATTTGTATATTTCAGTTTATTTAATTAAAATATACAGATTATAAACGTGATCACACATTTGTTGAGTTTCCCCTTCGATCTATCCCTCGTAATTTTCGCTTGCTTAACCTGAGATAAACCACTATTCGTCGCTCATTATTCTGTTTTACTTCTGCGATAAACTTTTATTTAGCTCTTAGAAAATACTTCATTTTTTTTCATTTACTCTATAACGAACATTAAATCTAAAAACGCAACCAGACAAATCCAACCATTGTGGATTATTACTCTTTTTTATCATATATAAATAAACGCTATAAGGTTTCCTTTTTTATTTCTTCTCCTACGAGCTCTTCGTCTACATTTTATCTACACGCTTTTTGTATGTTTCATATATGTATGATGTGTGTATGTATGTGTATGTATGTATGCATGTGTGTATTTTTGCGGTGTATACATATACATATATATAATGTGTTTTCTATGGTGCATCGAGAGGACAAATACTTTTGAGGAGAACTATGCGAAGGAGTTTCAAAAGTATATTTTCATCAATTTTGCTTTGTAGACAATTGGGATTTCCTATAGAGCAAAATTCAGGAAGGCATAGCTTGTCCTCTCGATGCGCGATGTATGGATACACTTTATACATATGTGTAAATGGTAACTATAGTAGGCACGACTCATTTCATTTTTTCCCCTCCTCCGTTATACATCGCTCTTTCACCCCGATATAATTATTACACCTTTCCTCACTGTCCCTCCAAAATGTAAAATCACATTGATATCCTGATAAGTAAATACAGGAATGCGTCCATCTTCGATTTGACCGTTTTCTTTTATATATACGTACTAACTTTTAAGTGCAGCAACTTGTGATGATTAGTCTATGACTACCAATGATTTTAAGACGTAACGAAGTTTTATTTAGTTCATGTAAAATGATTTTATGCTTGAAAAGCAGTAACTACCGGAGAAATTAAAAATATTAATTTAGTAGTCGGTATAATTGCGATGTACAGCAGACTGAATTTATATAATGATTAATTGTAAAGTTAGGTCATTACTATTTATGTTCCTAAATTGTTCTCAATGTTCAACTTATATTGCCTATTTTATACAAGTCACAGTCGCTAAAATCATTACAAGAATCCATACCACGCCGATTCGTGTGCCTTGGACTCTCAAAAATACAAGTAAACAAATAACAGCAAATAAGATTTTCCTAATTACACGCTCAACCACTTTCACCAATATTCTTGTGCATCTGTTAGTAATATAGCAATTCGCAACTGTACATTTATGCAAGGACAAACTCTGATCTATTCAAATATGTTAACCGTACTCTTCTTATTTAAGTCACCCTAAATATAATCTAAATTTTGTATCGCACAGTAGACAGTCGTTTTGGTGCTTTGTACCGAGTGGTTGCTATTCAAGATTTCTCCAGATCGATCGTCAATGTAATGCAAACGTTTCTTCGATACTCGCATTTGTTGTAACATCGTTAAAGATCGTAGGCAGAATCCTTCAGTGCAGAATGTCTGCGTACATTATCTGACATGGATAATGTATCGTATAACTTCTATCTATAAAGCTGTATATGGAAATATAGATATTATATGGGACCAGAAGTTCTCCGTTACATTAGCTAGTACCAAAATCACACAATTCTTCAATATAGCCACTCTGCACTTAGCCAAGGCAGATCAGTGATTACATACCTACGTACTAAAATTTACAGTAAATTCATGTTTTTCTATCTCATTCAGATACCGTTATCCTGTTTTTTCCTCCAAGAACATTCCAGCACTTAAAGGATGCATAGAGAGAGAATAATTGCTACTAAGAACATCCCTCCTTTTTTCATTTACAATACATCAATTATTCCCTCAGCCCCGTCTCCTTATTATCACACATTTATAACATCGGCTGCATGCTTCTATAACCCGTTTTCTTTAAATACACTTTACTAAACTACAAGTATTGAATAAACATGGAATAACGCAAGAAATCTCTCGATATGGCTCATATTACTTTAGACAAAATCATGTATATCAAACAAAAAAATCTAACTCTTCAATGACAAGACTGTTATAATTACAATTTAGATGTTCACCGATCTTAAACCATTTCTAAGAGCTTTTATGAAAGATAATTCTTATATCCCCTGATGCGCTTTACTTAAATTTAATATAACTTAAAAGTTAATTTATTTAAAGTTTACTAATAGGTAATAATGAAAGTGTACAGTTTTGTGAAAATCCATGAGATAGTATTATCTCATAAAAAGAATGGTAATAATATTCCTAAAACAGTGTCTTAAAGTGGAAAACACTTTTAACCATGAACTTGTAAATACAGATTAAAATATATATCTACATTGTTTCAATGGGCAAATATCTGTAATTCATATTAATAGTACACAACTTTTGTCATGTCTCCCCCTGCAGAATGGAATATGCGAAATGCGTAGGCATTGCTGTTACTCGTAGTTTACGATTATCTGAAGATCAAATAAGTACAAGGAGCATAGTATTATAAATAGATATAGAACAAATTTTTTAAGGATTTATTCCTTGTTACTAATGTCAAGCAAACATACTAAAATTGACTTCGATAAAACTGCCTACAAAATGTTTTATTGTCCGTCAGTAAAACCCAAATCGTCCTAAATAAGAGTTAAATTTATTCCAGTAGCTATAAATTATTTCAATAAGGTAATATCGACTACTTAATTTTTTACTTATATCTTTAACTACATGACAAACAACGCCTCATTTTCGCAAAACATCTCAAAAGGAGGGATGAAATTTGTCTAGAAGTTATTCATGATTTCCACATATTGAAAAGAAATGCAGCACTACGAATATAACAGTTTAATTGGCATAAATTTTATACCAATGGAAAAAGATTTGTAGTAATGAAAAAAAATAAGGGTAAAGCGCAATACCCTTTATCCTTAACCAATGTAAATAATCTTTATCCATTTTTCAACTCACTTTCCAAGGCGTTTAATACGCGATCGCGTGCTTAGTGATCTGGCACTAGGATTATAAGGCGATTTAACTCTCTTTGCTATACCCGAGCCAGATGTACACCCAGTATTGGCAGAGCTGATATTAGAGCAGCTTCCTACACTCGCACCATTATTGCTCGTTGGCTTAAGTTTATTGGATGACAAGGAAGAAGACCTAACCCTTCCAGTCTGTAGAGATCCGTTATTGGTAGATTGTTTTAATTTGGCTGGTAAAGAAAGTCGATTTTGCTTTACCACTCCATATTGATGAACCAATTGTGCAGATATGGTATGACCAGCGATATCAACATTACGCGATCGTAGAGTTCTCACAGGCGTAGCAGCCATGGTATCTGATCTAAAGAAAATAAATGAAACGTGTACATGAAGAAACAATTAATGGCATCTTAACCAAAGATCATATCAATATTCAGTATACAAACCTCAGCCAACGTTGAGGAACAGTTGAATTCTCCGTTGAACCTATAATAGATCCGGTTCGACTCAGTCTTCGATCACTGCAGTTGGTCGATCTGCCATTCCTCCCTTGATCCCAGTCTCTTAGGCCAAAACTACCTCTCAACTGTTGTAATCGATTTGTACCATTAATAGATGGTCTTCTAATAGTTTTAACCGGTGTAGCCTTTTTTCCTAAACTTCTTCTTTGGAAGGTATTTGGCGAAGATAGTCTTTCTTGTACCGACACAGTGGAAGGACCACCCGTAGAACGAGGTATTGTTGATTCTGTGGTAGGCCAGCTTAAACGACTATTAGGATCTTCGACCGTTTGATTTGCAGGATCATTCTCGTCTATGGGACTTGGACGATCTTCAGAGCGCGTTCTTCTCTTCATGCAGGGCTCTTGTATTATGCATGATTCCTCGATTCCTGTTACCGCTGTCTGCGATATTGCACTGTGTCTTCTTTTGTTCCCTATAGTGCTATTGTTCGTTCTACTCTGAGTACTTCTCAATGTATCCTCTACAGTGTCACTAGTAACAGGTGGTGTCTTTGTATTCCGTAATTTGAACCTAGAATTCACCGTTATATAAGTCTTAGAATTTGAGGAACCGCTATCTACGAGAGCACCCTGAGATTGTGAACTCAGGCTGTGCCTTCTTTTTAAATCTCTGATACCCTCCCGTGGGCTTGGAAATAAAGGATGTTGTTGATTTTGTGGTCCATTCAACACCATATTTTCACTATCACCAAAAGTATTAGCTTCTGGAACAATATCACCGTTTTGTGTTATTCTATTCGTAAGATGAGGAGGTTTTAGATCTTCACATACACCGGAAAATGCATTTTGCCGTATCATGTTAGAAAATTTAGTCTCAGGCTCCGTGTCTTTTAATTCGGGATTTTGCTGTTGTTTTGAGATTTTTTGAACACGAATATGTACACTACTGCTTTCCTGCGTTGTTTCATCTTGTACACCTGTGCCTTTTTCATCGGTGCTGAATTTCTCTTCATTCTTTTCTACAACTGCTTCGGATTCTTTGCTTTCTATTTCTATAACTTCTTCCGTGATTTCGCTGGATGACACCTCCGCAACTTGAATGCTTTCTGTCGTAATATTTTCTGGGACATCATTGAGCGGAATAAAATTCTCTGGTACGTCACACACATCAATGTTTTTCTGTTGTGATTCCTCTACAGGGGGCAGATCTTCCATTTTTGGTTCATTCTCTTTCGTCTGACCGATCTCGTTGGACGAATCTGGTTGTTTTGGATCAAATGTAGCAAAATTTGCTATTGGTACTGGACGTGGTACTGTAGGAGTAGCATTGCTTGTAACAGATTTTTGTGCAGTCTCAGGGTGCACTACAGCATTAGGGGTATGAACTCCATTGGGCATTATTACACGCTCTTTCTGGCTCAACAAGACCTTATAAAAAAGAAGCAAACATATGTAATAATATAACATAAAATATATTACTAACTAGCATATTTTCCTGAAAATCAATTAATTGTGTTGTAAACAATTACCTCACTACGAGATGGACCTGGAGGATCAAGCATGAGAGTTACAACACTGGTATTATCAGCACGTAATCTTGTGGAAGACCATCTCTCCAAAGCCCTATCCACTAAACTCTTAGACGGGTTGATCCACATTTGCATATCGGTCTGCTATTAATATTACATGTGCTTAATATTCATTTGGTATATCATTTTCATCAATCAACTGCTTTATATGATTTCAAAACATACCCCACTACCAGTCTGTTGAGAAGCTATGAGATGTTTTTCATTATGGCGATCTGCGGCCTGTACAATGGCCACTGCCCCTTGTGGAGTTAACATATTCCATAAACCGTCAGTACCAAATATTAAACAACGATGTGACTTAACATCAATTTCTACTACTTTAACATCTGGTTCTGGTGACACGACAAACGTATTTAATTCTGAATTGTAGCTCCACAAGTCGCCTGTAAATGACAAAGAAAATCATGAATTAATCTGCTCTGGTATAAGAATATTATTACATCATTTTTAATATTCATACATAATACAATACAGTACCAAGAGACCTAGCGACTGCGAGGAATGGTATTTCATCAATATGCGTCGATCTGCGAACTGGACCTTTATGTCCAATGCGAGGTCTATTCCATACAACTCTTGGAACGCCAGACTTGCTGACAACTTTTCCACCAGATTCTTGTATTCGAATCATTTCTGGCCCACTTTCAGGTTTATGATCTTTTGTCAACGCTTTAGCTCGCCATTGTGGCTCGCCATCTACTTGGTAACCTAGTATTATACCAGAATCTCCTACGTGACCAATATAAATCTTTCCTTTTCGGATAAATGCTATACTGGCGGTAGTTCCAGCTGTAGAAGGTAGCCCCGATGCGGTACGTGGCCATTTATCTATTTTAAAAGTAAATTTTAAGATACTTTACAAGAAAAAAATGTAACAAATATAATCAACATTCTAAGAGAAAATATTCAAAATCGCATTACGATATTCCCCAATATGCCTTTAATACAAAAATCTGCATGGAGCAACAAAAAAGGAATAGAATTTTCTGATTCCGATTTCTACAGTTCGGGCTTTCAGGTTAGCCCAAGTTACATAACCTAAATTCTAACCTAATCAGGGCCAGGTGGTGGGGGAAATACGCGGGACGATGACAGAAATTCTTGAAAAAATTGCCAACACGGTAGTTTCCACAAAAAGTCGTTGCAAAACCTATTCCGGCTCGAGGATAAAGAAAAGGTGAAACAAAACGGACTTGCAAATACCAAAGTTCCTTACCAAGCTCCCGCCACATCGCATAGTGCGTGTTCACGTATCCGTCTCTGATGGCCCTAAGTACATCCTCGTCACGATCGCTCCAAAAGTTTTTCTGCTTCACGATGATATCCATCAGGTGTTCCTTGGCGAAGGTGGCCGCCTCCCCGCCACCGTGACCGTCAAATATACCGAAAAAAGCGTATTCGAGATCCTTGTCGTCCGGTGTTGGTTGAAAGGCCACGCTGAACATGTCCTCCATATATTTACGACCGCCCTGGTTACAGTGCCCAGTCACTCTTAGGTTAACCCCAATACTCAACGGCATGGTGGACACGCCGGTGACACGGGACGCCGAGAAGACGAGATTTTCTACGCTTACTACGCACTCTTTCGACACGTACTTGGGAACGGAAGCCTCGCATTTACTGGGCAGGTCCGCGCGTAGCTCGAGGGACGCACGCACACTCAGACGCTCGTGGCCCCACACGGTACGGTAACGGCGGCCGAGGGCGGCCGGGGAGGGGGGAACGGTCCCCTCTACGATTTCCCCGACACGAGTACGCTGCACCACCGTCCCCGACGTTTCTCGAGAATCTTTCAGCGGAAGATTTTGGAATTCAAGCCTTGTCGATTTTCGAAATACGCCAAGGCAACGATGCTTATCTCCTCAAAAAATAAAAACACAAGGGTATTGTGTCACGAAAACGGTGTATCGGCATATTCATAATTTCTCGTACATATCGTATTTACAGTCTGGCCCAGGTATCCTACGATCTTGTAAAAGGAAAATATTTGTGCTTCTTTAAAATGCACGATATTACGGTTTCCTTAATCTACCTCTAGCACGAGCAATCTATTTTATACATAATCTAAACGCAATTTGCGGCTATCCCGATGCAATTGTCAAAAAAGCTTTTTAACTTCAACGGTTGCGATAATTTTATCTGTCGTTATTTATTATCGGCCGTCTTTCGGAAGTATCGAGCAGGGAGAAACAACGTCGCTCTTGGTACTAGCAATGCGCGTATTCGGTTTGCCGCGCTTTCGGTTTAAAATCCGCGCTGCCTCGTGTTTACGAAATTTCCAAAAACTCTCCATAAACAGCAGCCCGGTAACATTACCTCGGTTATATTACATGCATACACAATCGCCTCGGCACAGAGGCTATCGCTTGGCCCCCTGCCGTCCCACCGCTGCTCGCTCATCCCTGCCGCTACGGAAACTTTTACCTCGTCCCTCTCTCCTCCCAAGTCCCCATCGAGCCGCACCACTCCGCCAGCGACCGACAACGCACGGCCCATCAAACGTCGCTGCTATTCATGCCGCGCATCTTGGTTCACGCAGCTCCTACGTTGCCGCGTCTTCTCTCGTCCCAAGAGAAGAACCAATTTCTTGTCCAGCCGATCGTTTTTCATCGCCTCTAAGGCGATATCGTAGGGAAGAATTGTCCAATTGTAGGCCTTCCATGGAACAGTGAAAGCGTTTATTTATGCAGGTCCACCGTAAATTCCTTCTGTAGATGATGGTGTTCGATGAAGAATCAATAATCGATATACGCGCGTAAGGAAACGTAGAGGAAGATCCAACGACCATCTTGTTCCTCCTTTCTCGGAGCTCACGCTTTTGTGTGTTTCTTTGGAGAACCTTCGGAAATGCATTCGCGGGTTTTGCCTTCGTGGTAATGAGAGATGGAGGAGGTAAATTCGAATCACTCGAACGACCTTATAGGCGTGGAGCTCGCGCTCATGAAGAGGGCGTGCGTTTTCTTTCATTGGGCAACGCAGTTATGTTTTTTTCTTGAGCAAAACACGGAGCACGTGTTTGAACTTGGACGACACCCAACGTGGCAACGTCGCGTCCCGTTCAAAATAGCACTCCCAGCTGGCGGATTTCGCCCGACATCCGATAGGCAAAATGCGACAGAAACTCCCCAAATTTGTCGGAGAACAAAAGGAAACCCGTCGTTTGTTCTTCCTCGTATCCTGTAATTTAAAGCAATGAGTCCAATGATTCGTGCATTTGCAAGCGGCATGCTCGGTATGTGTCATCGATTGCATCATTCCTACGAAAAGATGGCTGGTTTCTATCTGCTTGCGAACAGTTATACGAGACTACGTAACTCAAGTGGCGGCACGGGTTTTCCGATGAAAAACAATGATGTATGTCCAGTAAAAATTTCCCCGTATCAAAACTTGCAGAGAGAGAGAGAGAGAGAGAATAAAATGTAACAGTTATTGTATATAACGGAAACGTAATATTAGTTATCTGTACAAGCCATATGGATAAGCATGGATTTAATCTGCTCTCGAAAGGAAAGCGCCGAAACTAACCAGTGGCTCCATCTAAAGAACAGTATAAGAAATATGAATACATGACGTACAATTTAGATTTCATATACACCTAGTCATTTATTTTCAAGAAAGTGTTTTACACAGCAGCAGAGTGGCGCAGTGGAAGCGTGCTGGGCCCATAACCCAGAGGTCCGTGGATCGAAACCACGTTCTGCTAAGTTTTCTTTTTTAAACTTTCAGAAAATTAATTTTATTATTTTGTTTGAATAATGCAGTATATCGTTATTTACATATATCATATTTATACATAAAAATTTATTTTTTAACTAAACCTTCCATTAACAATATAAATCATGTCGGCAAAACTACCATTTTTCAAATATTTCTAATAAATAGGATGAATCATAGGGAAATTAAATTTAATGTTTTAAATACAAAAACTTATTGTAAGATTCAGAAAAATCATAAGTATAATAACCGGTGACTGGATTGATATAAAAAAAATCGCCCAACGTGGGGCTCGAACCCACGACCCTGAGATTAAGAGTCTCATGCTCTACCGACTGAGCTAGCCGGGCTGTTTAAGAAAAACTTATATTTTGTATGTGAAGATTGCCGCATTTCATTAAAATTTTTTATTTAAATTTATTATTAATAAATAAGGAAACTGTTAAAATGGCATGTTGGTTAATGTCATATTTTTTATTTCGCTTTCTAAAATATTAATTACAACCGTTAAAACAGTCATTAAACCTTATTACTAAGTAGCTGCCACTATCTACAGTTACTATGTAACTTCGGTATCAATAAATTGTAATATAATAATTTAACAAATAAATAAAAAATCTTATAGCTCTTTAACCACGTTGGTTTTAAATCCGATATTTATCCGATTTCATTGACTACTCAATGGAAGACGTTTAGGTTTTCATCCTCACATATGAACACAAAAAAGGCTAATAGAAGTCTTTACTTAATCTTTCGTGTCTTACGTCCGATATTGTATAACGCTGTTGTCTACAATAAACGTATCTTTGGTTCATCACATCTCAGTATTCTTCGCTACTTTAGTAAACACTGCCGACATTAGCAAAAAATTTTTCATATATCCCAAACCCTAATCTAAAATGTAGTCTTAGGTATAAATTATAAGCTTCTTCAAGAGGCTGGCAGCACATTTTGATCTCTCATACATCGGTTGTTGCATAATTAACGACAAGTGATTATTTTCAATTATTGTATAAACCAGAAGCACGTGTACGTTAAAAGTATTAAAAAGTTTAAAAACGGTTAGGAATATTATTAAATACTATCATAAATTGTCGCAATAGTAATTAATACTTTTTGAAATAACCATGCAAAATTTTTGCAAATAATGAACACATCGTAAACGCAGCTGTCGCGGTTAATCTATGCAGGCGAATAACAGCAAAAAAAAAAGATATTCGTTTACCTTTCATATTTGTACTTTTCATATAATATGTCGAATAAACTTCAGGTACTTAAGCTTTTTCCAACACACTAATTATTACTAATTATCAATATCAATAAATATATCATTATATACAGTATTTAGATCTGCCTGAAGACGTTGAATCGAATCAATCTCAGTGGACGAAAAACATAGTTCGTAAAATTTCACACAAATTTATCTGACGATGAGCAAATAAAAGTCGGATTTACTCACAAAATAAATGAATGCGAATGATCAGCAGTACGTCGCGATAGTAAACGATGCTAGGGTGACGAAAAACGTAAAGAATATATCGACATTGGAGGCGCCCGAACATTCCGGCGGGCAATCCCACGCCCCGTCGGTTTTATTTTGCTGCAAATTTTTCACCAATTTCTTACCTTCGCACGAATTATCGACCTTGAAGAACTCAATTTTTCTGGTCTGAAGGTACTGTTCCAATTCTACCCTGCATCTCCATTTCAATGGATTGCCAAAGTACTCGATGCCTTGAACGTTCGGTATCTCGTTGAGATCACTAGTGAAGATGCACTTGAGATCGTTTCCCTCGAGATTGAGATAAGTGAGTCGTTGCAGATGCCGGAAGGCACCAGGCGCAATGTATCTGATCGAGTTTCCGCGTAGATTTAGCCTCTCGAGATTCTCTAAAAGAAACCAATCCGAGCCAACGATCTCCAAGGGGTTATCCTGGATAGTTAGATTCACCAGATTGTGCAAACCGCGAAAAGAATCCGGCCGTACGATTCGTACACCGGAATTCCCGATTATGAGTTCTCGCAGATATTGAAATTTCGCGAAACAATCGGCGGAAATATTGGGCAAGTGGCCGTCGTGAAATTCAATTGCCACGACGTCGGCAGGTATTGTTTCTAAAAGCAACAAATTTCCGCCCGTGCATCGATATCGAAGTCCATCGGGATCGTCGTACGTCATGCAATTCCCCTCGACAACCTCCGTGTTCTCCTCCGTTATTGTGGTCGACGATACGGTGGTCATCATCGTGCTTGCGGTAGTAACTGCGACCGGTAAGTGAATCGAGTAACACTCCTCCGTTACGTCCAATAATGAATTTCTATCGTATCGAATGCCACGAGAGTCTAGAAATTGCGCGAGCTTTGTACCGCAGAGGCAACTCCAAGGATTGCCAGAGACACTGAGCGTATCGAGATAGGGAAGATGATGATTCATGTACTCGACGCCGATACAGTTCATTAAATTCTCCGAGACATCGAGACTCGTGAGGTAGGGTAAAACGTCGAAGACATCGTCCGTAATCCTGTATAAGTAATTTCGCGAGAGATCGAGGTGCCTCAGGTTGGTCAGACCCTCCAGATTGGCCGCGGTTATGGACTCTAACTTATTGTTATGGAGAGAGAGATACTGAAGATTGTAAAGACCGTCGAAAGCGCGCTGTTCTATCTTCTCGACACCGCAATCTCGAAGCTCAAGTCTGGACAAGTATCCGTCGAAACGGACGAACGACCTTTGCGGAATGGTTCCCAAGTTTGAGAGGATAATACTAATCGTATGCACGGTCCGTGGAAGCGCGTTTAATTGCGACAGCGAAGTGATGCCGTTGCAAGTGTAAATCTGCTTTGCGCGATCGGCTTTCTGCGGGTAACAGGTACCTTGGTGTACCGGTGGCCGCGGCCTTGGCGGATGAACCTTGATCGAAGGTGTGTACGTCGGCCTCGGTCTGAAGACCGAGACGTTCACCTCCTTGATGCTCTCCTCGAAGGACCTCCATTGCACTTGTCCCGTGATCGACGTAGTTACGTCCGTCTGCAAAAGGCGTACCCCCTCAGCACTCCCGAAAATTCGAATTCAAATCCTAAGAAGGAAAGATCGATATACCTGATTCACGTGCCATCTATCCACGGGCTCCGGTATCTCGTTGTCGTTGTTGTAACACCGACCATCGTTAATCTCGAAGCCCACATTTTTATCGGTGAGAAATCTCTGCAGGTTCCTGCGACACGCGCATGTCCACGGATTGCCGATAATGTCGATTCTCTCGAGCTTCTTCAGGTCCGCCAATTCACCGATCGGTAAGCACCGCAGTCGATTGTCCCGGATGTCCAGATGTCGCAGACTATTGCCGACGTGCCAGAAAGCGGTTCTCTCGACGTGCTCGATGTGGTTTCTGCGTAGAATCAACTGTTGCAGCCCGACCAGATCTCTGAACCAATCAGCGCCCACCACAGGGAAACGGTTGCCAATCAGCGAGAGCCGCTGGAGCTTGTGCAAACCCGCGAAAGCGGCCGGTTCGACGTTAGTAATGTAACAATCGTTCAGCTCCAAGATCTGCAGACTATTTCCGAAGCGAAAGAAGGTGTAACGCGGTATCGCATCGATTCTCAGGCCCGATATCTCGATCCACGTGGTCTTGTCCGGAAGTCTGTCCAACGACGTGAGGGCGGACGTTTCGAAGACGTTGCCGGGTATCTTCGCGTGTCCGTGCGACTGAAATCGTCGTTATGATAAATTGGTTGCAAGGAAAAAAAATAGGCATTCGCGTGTTCGTCACGAAGTGCATAGATAAGAACGTTGAATAGCATGACATTGGCGTCGCCGATAAACACGCCTTATTTTGCGCTTCGCTTTAACCTCTCGGTACGACGCGTCGTGAACGTTCCGCGTAACGGTCTTCCTTCGATACAAATTGGTCTCGACCGACACCGGTGAAATGGAAGATAAAAAATGCCCTTGCAAAGTAAGGAATGGTGTTGGAGCCGAGAGGAAGTGTCGTTATATACCGGTTACCGATACAAAGCAACGGCACACCAGTAATGTAAGTGAACTTGGTATTTACGTATACTTTGAACCGGTTGCGCTTTTCATTAAAATCGTCCGCTGCTGATACGAAGAAACGAAAGATCCAACTTTTCGAAACGCATGTGTCTTTTTATCTCGCGTTCTGCGGAATCCAAATATCTACGGTTACGTTACCAAACGTAGATTTTTCATCGAGGCTTCGATCATGATTAAATGTCTATTATCTCGTACTGACCGTTTCGAAAGTCCCTGCATGTTGGGCGGTCAAAGCCAGCGGGAACTTGGGTATCCCTATTTGCGTCATGCACTGCAGATATTTGTACACCCCGGTGCATTTGCACCCAACTTCCTGGACGATCGAGTGCTCTCGGAAGAAGCTTTCCAACCTCTGCCTGCACTCGCAGAGCCACGGATTACCGTCGATTCGTACGGTCCTGAGCGTCCGTAGATACGACAGGTCCTCGATCGGCAGGCAATCGAGGTCATTATCGCGTAAACCCAAAGTCTCGAGCCTCGGTAGCATGCGAAAGACCTCGGACTCGACGTGTATGAGTCCACATCTGAAAATACACGCCCAAAATATTCCACCCTGCACTTGCCACGAAACTTAGAATAATTCTGGCGCCTCGGTTCATCGGAGAATCACGGATCATTTACGAGCTTCAAAGTAGTTAAATGTCGTCCAAAAAATCAATCGCTCGAGCGATCCTGGGGGCAAATCGAAATGGCAACGCCGACTCGCCTCGGGATACGACTCACTTTGATCGCTCACTGACACGACCTTGTGCCCCGAGACGAATCCAATTAGAATTTCTGCGCTACAAATCCTCCACGGAGGGATTGGAAATGCGTCGCGAAGAAGGAAGCGGCCTGTCGTAAAAGAAATCGCTGCATCTCCCGAGAACACCGTGCTTTTCTTAGAAGACCTCGCGGTGTCGTGCCACATGACATCATGTTTTCAATTGCAGTTTACAACTGGGTCATCGACATTGCGTCCGTATACATGAGCGACGATCGCTTTACATAACCAGTTGATTTTGACCCTGGCACTAGCCTTCTTCGGTCCGCTAGCTCACGGATCGCGATAGCCGACCATCCAAAACGTCGGCTCTGTAGTCCTAATATTAAGACAAAGCTTCCGAGAAGAGCTACGCTCTTCGGATAATCGCGCGTCTAAATCGTGGACGACCGTTTAGAGAAAAAGTACGTTTGAGTATTATGGGAACGCGTATGCACGTATTGAGATTCCAATATAAATGCATCAGTCATTGGCCTTACGTTCCTCTTCATTGTACACGAGGTAATATGAGTAACAATGTAAGAATCGTTGGAGAGATCTAACAAGACCGCGTTCACGTAACTTCCTCCTTCTCTCTCCGACTGTTCATTCAGTTTAACATCCGGATATTTCTCGCGAAAAGAACGTTACCTGTCCAGAATCAACTTCCTCAAATTGGGAAGAGGGCGAAACCACGTTGCTTTAACCGCGTGTAGTCTTGTCCCGTGGAATATCAACCATTCCAGCTGATCCAAGCCTCGAAAGGCATCGGGGCTGATGGAGTTCGTGTGGCAATTGTAGAACGATAGCCGACGCAGGTCCTTGAATCGCAAAAACGCGTCGCTCGGTATTGTATGAAAACGGCTGACCGAAAACTCGATCCATCTGGCCTCGCTGGATATTTCGGCGAGGTCGTTCAGGTCGCCGTGTATGCAGGCGTAGGCGATCGACCGTTCGTCATCTACGATCGGTGCTAAGCTGCATTTGCAGTGTGCGCGGCCAATTAGGCCGACCAACGCCCAAAGTAAGATCGGATACATCGCCTTTTTCCGACTCCCGACGTTCACTGCATTACCTGCGGCAAAGTGTTTCATGAAACACGACCACCTCTCGGGTAATCTGTCCTTTTAGCGCTTTATTGTTTCCCGGAATGATGGGCATTGATCGAATCGCTTTACGTAACTTGCTTCATTGATTTGACCAGAGAAAACTGCTGTTATTATATGCTCTACTACGCTTCCAAAACGACACTGTGTCCTTAAACTAAATCGCTTATAACTATGTTTGAAATATAAATATTTTCCCATCATTCCGTTTAGAAAATAGTGAAAATTACGAGGGTTAAATGTGTATTACGTTTTGTTGCGCGTAAAAGTACGGTTTCTTGGAGCAGCACCGAGTTAATGTTCATATCTAATACTCGCACGATACGCACGATAAGGTTTTGGACGTGACCGACATGATTGATGCACGTCCGTTGGCTACTAAGCGGGCTTAAAATTACCGTAGTTCGTGCGAGCACGTGTATGTGGTTCGATCGCAAAATACCAGGCTTGTTTTGCTTGCGCAAAAAGTCACTTCGCTTGGATACATTTCGACGTGAGTTTTTATAAATAACATTTAATAATATTAGTTCGAGGATTATTCGATTAAACCGCGCACTACGTTAATCCACTTTGAAGCCTTACGACACTCAGCCCCATATGCACGGCTGGCTTGTAAATAAACAATCCCAATTCCGCGATGTCGTTTCTGTACTTCACGATTAATCATGCCCTTGTACAATTTAGAGGGTTAATCGACAACGTCTGAGCGAGTCCGTAATTTCGAGAGGTGCGTTTATGTAGTTAACGAGCAATAAAGCACCGGATGAAAGCCGCTGACGTATTTCGGTTTTCGTCCTGAGTTTGGCCGTGCATCGTGTTCTATAAATTGCGTTTGACAAAGCTTACCGTGGATGCACGTCGGAACGACACATGCGTTGTTCACGCGCGTTAACTATTTCCTATTTATTCCCGCTGCTCTGGACTTTGGCACTCGAACTTTTCAAAAAATCGCCGAGGCGATCGGCGCGTGCACTGTTCCGCGAATGATCTTCCTCTAATGATTTCCCGATCGGAGACGGCGATTTTTCAAAGCCCCACTTCGACAGTCGACCAGCCGCGTGCGCTCCTTTAATGGCCTTATTTCTTTCTCACTTTGCACCTTCTACCTCGTACTCATCGACGTGGATTGCCATTTTCGCGAGTGCCGTTTAATATGAGACCGCTTTTCTTCCACTGGAAATTTCCAGTATGTTAATACGTCAACGTGAATCGATGAGAGGATCGAAAGAGTGGTCCTTCGATCGACCCTTTTTAATGCCCATACTAACATTAGTTAAGATGCGTACAAGGACTGTGGATTATTTGTCGTCGATCGGTTTCAGGGAAATTCAAATCCAATTAGGCGGATCCACCTTGAGATTTTAAAACGTACCGTATTCTCTACGGGTCACGTGTCTTCATAATGGCAAATAAAGCACGGGACGTGCATTTATACGGGGAAAGGGTGTCTCGTTGATTTTTGCAAGTTTACATTCCCGGTGACTTGCATCGGTAGGTGGAAACGAGGCGGCCGCGACTGAGCTCGCGATTCGCGCGCTTCCTCGTTATATAAACTCATAAGGCCAAGGTTAGCCTAGTCCCCTGCGCCGATAGTAGGTATACACCGATTCCTACTTTGCCACGACCTATCTTTAGCACGCGCCGCTCTAGTTTGGCAGGAAAAATCACGAGCGAAATATAGTCGAGGCGGTCTTTGCCAGACCGTCCACGCTTTGTCGGGCTCTTACCCTGAGAACCACAACGAGGGAATGACCTCGTGGATAAGCTTAATGGAATATATCTACGCGAAAAAATCTGAGCTGGTAAAGAGAAATTCATAAATCTTCTGTAAATAAAAATGTCAAAGGAATCCAAAAACTATGAAACTTTGATATTTTTTTCAGCGACGCGTAAGGAGATTTTGATGTTAGGAAATTTTTAATCCGAGGCTTCGATTCATTTACGATTGGAAAATGGACGAGGTTATTCGGCGTAAATCTGGTCTATTCGACAACCTTGAGTTGCCAAGGTCCTACCCACTGCATTCATTGTCAAAGCGTAAACTTGAGGCTGCTTCTCCGCTGTACCTACCGTGCATCCGCACACGTTATGGATGCGGTCATGCTTCCGTGACAATTTGCAATGCGGCTCTTGAAAATGTTATTTGTGTCCTTACCGGACTCGGACGTATAATGAAATTGCGTTTACCCGTTTCGATGTTAGCTGTATATACACTTTTAGCATGTGCTAGATTTGTACCGTTAGTCTTCGATCCAACCGCACGCGGAGCCGTAAAATCTGGTCACGATAGTATCGTAAATCAAAAATTTGTAATAGCATTGCATCCTCCAAGGTTTCTTTTCGAGAATCATTACGCGGCATTATCCGAAAGACGTCTCTAAAGAACCAAGCGTGCAGCTTGTCCCTTATATAAAACACCACGCCACTACATCGAAACAAACCTAAAACAACTCTCTAAACGGGTCTGAGGTAAAGACACGGCAACGATCGTGAAAATTCATTCGGAAATCTAAGAGATACCGATGCCTTTAATACCGTTCTAGAAAGTCAATGGTATTTAGTCGGAAGATAGTCCGGTTACCGAATAACCGCTGGTTCGAAATCATAATTCGTTACGTCCCGGAATAACGCGTTACGAGCCGCTATCGGTCGTTGGAAGTTTTAACAAAAACAAAGGAAGGTCGATGGATATCGGCTGGCGTGTCCGTTAGAAGGCCGGCTATCGTAATTTTTCATTTTTAATGGCACTCTGACCTAGGTGCGCCGATGATACGGTCCTGCATTCGCCTCGGCGATCATCTCGCACAAGTATCAATGTTTCACGGCGATTAGTCGTTACTAGTATGGCGTCTATCCATCCATCCGTCTACCTTACCCATCCAACCCGAATGCCGAAGACGATGCATCGTCATTGCCCGGCAGTCTTGCGCGGGCTGTCGTTCGCAGCGCATGCAGTTCCGCATTCGTCGATTCCCATCTGCGCCAAGGGTTGCTTCGCTGCTAATATAGTCGAAGAATCGAAACAAGGACAGTGCATCGATCTTCCCCCGTTTGTATCGTAAAAGTGCCCCTCGAAGCTGTCCACCCTAAATCGTGTAAGTACTTCGGTTATCGAATCGCGTACCGGAGCGCACGTGATGTCAAAGTTACGGTACTCGGGGATCTATCGCCGACAGCTTGGATGGATTTTTATTAGGGGAATCTGGATCGATACGCGAAACGTTAGAGTGTGATCGAAAAGTGCGGATATTTGCCGTGGACCAAGCGGTCCTTTACGTCGATCGGCTTTCATGCGGATTAATGTTTACTCCGAGCTGCAACGGTATACGTGTCATGGGCCGACGTGTTTCTATCTTTAACGGAACGTCCATTACAATTAGCGTCGCTCGCTCCCGTCAAACGGTTACGATGATTATAGTTTTCATTTTCTTTCTCGGAAAGCTCGAGTCCCGTCCTTCGTGGCCACCGACGTTCCGCATTAGCATACTTCGGGATATGTCCATCCCACGCTTTTTCGGGCCAACTCCGACGTCCAATATCGCTCTTCCAGATGCCACGTTCGTCCTCGATCATCCCTCTGGACGATTTCCCTCCACAATTCCAATTCGTAACTCTCCTCCGCTGTGAGATTCTTTGGCAACGTGTACCCGGTGCTGGTGTCCCGAATTTTGGTTAACGAAGACCAGGAGATATTCTATAATCCGTTGCACGTTTGCTTCTAACGCAGGATCCGGATCGAGGGCAGCCGGAAAAAAGCGAGAGGCGGAAAAATGGATTCTCACGATGGTAACACGAGGTCCCCCCGTCGTGATCCATGGCTAGGTTTACGTGGGACGCCACGAGCCATAATCATGCCAGGTGGGTAGAAACGAACAGGTATTTGGAGCGCGACAGGAGCTCCGTACGACTCTCGTATGTGCGAATGCCTGACGTCTATGGCGTAGTTGTTCGCCCGTCGCTAGACGGGGATTCGCACGTTACCTAATGTACGCTCTGCAAATGAAATTAACGGCGATTAGGTCAGAAGGTCACCCACTTCGCATATACCAAGGTCGTACCCACTGGTAGATCGGACGGTATATCGACTCTCGTACGTACCTTGGGTAGGGCAATCGGAAGAATTTATTGGCCAACTCGTGTGGAAACTGAACTACGAATATCGAGTCTCCTTTGCCATTGCTACGTTATATAGAAATAATATTCGTAACTCGTTCTCGCGTTGGAGAAGGCGTAAGAGGATTATCGACGGCTCGTGTAAAATCATCAAAATATCAAAGTACATTTGTATTCCTCCCGTTTTCCAAAGGCCGTCCATCATCGCGGGCAATTGGATGCGCGCGTGGGGGAATTATATCGCGCATCTAGAAATTTAGAGTGAAACGAATAATTCATTTCAGACACCGCATCTCCGGCTTTCCCCAATAAACTTCCGCGATACACAACCATCGCTCACGAGCGATGGAATGCAATATACACCTTGTTATAATCGATTTCACCCGAAGATAGAAAGAGACACCGCGGCAAGGGATTCCTTCCGTTGCCACGGCAAAATCCTCGAATTCGTTTCAAATAATCGGCCCATTTCTTATTTGGAACGCTAACTTTCTTAGTGCCTTACGACTCGAACACGGATATTTTTCTTCGGCGCTATAATTCCCCATGGTAAAAAGTAATTTTACAAAGACAAGGCATCGTTGATCTCGTTTGAAATTATTTTACGTTCGAAAAATATGCGATATCTATAAAGCGGTGTTACACGTCGAAAGAGAATTTCGGCTTTTGGGTCGCTAAGAGGGTTGGTCCAAGTCCAAAGGAGGTAATCGCGAGTGAGGCAAAGCCAGGATAGCGGTAGGCATCGGCGCTATTTGTTCGGAGTGCAGCGACACGACGAAAGAGCGAGTGATGGAGAAGGAAAGAGCCGCGGGAGGGAGTCACGGTGAGAGAGGTCACTTACGGAATAAGATGGAATGGAATGGTACGGAATGGCATGGACGTAGCCAGTTCGCACCGAACTGCCGAATCGCACGCATCGGCCCCCCCGCGTGCCTCTCGCGCATTCTTGCCCCCTTCGTTTCCCCGTAAACCGAATTCGTGTACCGGCGCGTTACATTCGGTCGTTTACCCGTGAGCAAACTTGGTGAGGCCACGGTTACCAGAGGGGAAAATTGGATACCTATGTGCAGGTGCGCTCCTCGATTCCTCTCACGTCGATCCGCCGCTTAACTCCTCACGCCAGACGATGCGGCCCACTTTTATAAAGGAAAAACGATAAACCTTTTCCGCCGTTCTTTTTTTCTTGAAAATTCACCCTTTGCGGTTTGAGAATCTTTTTTAACCGTTTTCGCGACGTACAGCTCGCCCGCGGAGTTTATACTGGAGTTGCGCTATCAGATGGATTATCGAAGGGATTTTTTCAAGGTGCATTGGTAATGGGTACGCGTGGAAGAGTAGCCGAAAGCTTATTTGGTTCGCGTGCGTCGATCAGTGCTAAGCATCGATAGTGAAGAACACCATGTCCGAGATGTACTCGATTTAAGATCGCAAAGGGTTAATTGACCGCGCTAAGGAATGCTCCGTCGTTTCGCACCGCGCGTTCGAGCCTTCCCAATCCTACGTACACTTTCATGGAAGGCTTAAAATCGCGGCCAGTGGTAACGCTTCCTAACAGATCGGTAGCGAGTGCCTCGCTCTAACGTATCGGTAAATCCTACAGCAAAAATCCTCCTTTGGAACCTGCTTCTAGAACGACCAAACTAAATTTCATCAACGCCTCTGTTAACACGCTCGCTTCTAAATCAATTCTCGTCACGACCGACACACCTCGCATTGTCGTAATTAATGATGTAGCTTCATTAGTACACGGTATCGTATTATTAATAACGAGCCGCGATGTATTTATAGTCGCTATACTGTACACGACACTTTCTCATCGGTCAACAACGTTACATCTCGCAATAACAATTTCTTCAACGGCAAGCGTGCGAGATACGGCCCCAATGGTACATTCAGTATGCACTGAAAATAACACGCGTAGCGGGAAACGTGTTAATTCGCGAATAATCCTCGATAGCCCATAGGGAATATCTGCATTGATAATTTCTTTAATAGCATACATACCAGATACGGCCCGAATGGTAGGTTCGCTATACGAGGAAAACGTTACGCGCGGCAGGGAACGCGTTAATTCGCGAATAATCGTCGATAGCCGATAGCGGCTATCCGACACGTTTTTGGCCTCCAAAGGGGGTCCCGAAGTTTCGTTGGGCGTCGAGAAAAGCGAAATTCCGCGGCGCTTACACCTGTTCGCGGCAATTTCGCGGGCGTTCGAGCGAGGCCCGATCGCCGTCGAAGATAGGCGATAAAGGTTAGCGCGGTATTCGTTCGATCGCGAAATGCGCCAGCCGGCGGCTCTTTCCGTGCGTGTGGGCTGGCCTTAATGCGGCACGGTATTGCCGCCGGTTAAAGCGGCTCCTGCTCCTGGCACGGGTGCTGCTGGTCGTCCCGCGGCTCCTGCTGGCTTTCGTGTAGGCAGCGGCAAAAGGCCTATCGCCGCCACACCCTGCGGCAAGATATGAAAAACGCCCGACGACCACGAAATCTCAAAAGGTGCCCCACGATGCTGTACCTCGGCCGTACTCGATCTACGACTCCTGTCGAATCGCGATCATCTTCGATCCCTTGGGCTTCTACGTTCGGTACATTGGATTCCTTCCTACCGATAACGCACGAATCGGGGATACTCCCGGTCGCTTTTTCTACTTCCACTCGTTGGAGACGCGTCTTTGATAAATAGGCTGGGCCAAATGACGTCTTGGCGGTCGGTGCCAAAAATCGAATAAACAAACGTAGTGGTAACCGGAGGTTTCTTCGGTCTTTCGTTTATACGAGAAATTTTCACTCCGTGTCGCTCCGTTAGATGCTCCGATTTAATGCCGACTACGTTGAGTATGCGTACCGTGCTCGTTTTGTGTATTTGATCGTAACGCGTGTTCGGAGTACCCGCGCCATTCAGCGGTGTGATGTATTTTATATCGACCCGTTAGACGCTGGACATTCGTGCACGAATCTTTTTGCGTAAAACCATTAGGTCCTTCGTCGGATGTACGCGGATAACGTAGCGCGATTAAACTTATCTCACGTAGTCGCATGACGTGCCCGCTCGATGCACTGCTATATGCGCGTATCGAGCTTTTAAACGCTCTTCGATGCCGTAAATATCTTTGCGTAGTGAGCATACCGATTGTAGTTAGCGATCACCGTGTTATTCCGAGTAATCCGTTATAATCGTACCGAACGTGCGGCATCATTGTCGCAATTTCATTCGCGCGATCACGTCGAGTCGACGCGTAGAACTATTCGCTTCATCATTTTTCCGATTACGCAAGAGGATGACTCCCGCGGATCGTCCGAAACTTTGAATGTCGAGCAGTGATCCATTCTGCTGGAATTCCAATTCCCTCGACTCCGAGGAACTTCGCGGCGAGGCTAGTAGGCTGCCGTGTGTATATGACGTGACCCGTACTCTATCTATGCGCTGGCGTATACTTACATCGTGTAAGAAATACCACCGCGCGTATACTTATTCAATGTGCAAGTAACTTAATGCCTATAATCTCAAAACTTCTTGCCCCTGTTACATACACTATGTACGCGGCGCTGGAAATTACGTTTGGTTTACGTTGGAAACCCGCTAAGGGTTTCCGCCACGACATTATGTGGTTCAACAAACCGTGCAAGAAGAAAGGGAAACCTTGTCGATCGCGGGAAAATGACACCGCTACCTGCCCATCATACCCGATCGGACGTCGAAAGAATTAAATTCAAGTCCCTGCCCTCGGAATTATGCAAAGTAGTGGCACCGGCGTGTAATTTATAGCGACGACAACGTGGTATACACGGGCATTGCGTCGGACCGCAGAACAAAATGAAATTCCACGTATGCGCGTCATCTATCGGCTACGATGGACTTTCGAAACCCGTCGAATAGCGGGACGCGTAGTCCCCGGAAGATTTTCGATTCGTACTCGTGGCACGAAGCTAAATCTCTTCTTCCACGTGCAAAAAATGATCTCCCCTTTGGAAGGAATGCGGAGTGAGAGGCGACGATCGAAAAACGACGTCGCTTTTTGGGGATTTTTGAGGATTAAATCGACGATGCGCGAGTTCTTGGACCCGAAGACCCGGGGAAATGCGGTGTAAGATGGACAACCGGTCGCGTGTATGCACATTTAGTATGTACGCTTGGAGTATTTCGCATCGAGAGAGTGGGTACGGGTGCAGGGTAGTACTTACGTACGTATGTACAGAGCGTAGTTACGTACCGGGCGTGCATCTTTATTATTGGTCGAGAACCCGTACGTGCGCCCGAGGTTCGATGAACCTTTACAGGTACGTATACGGACGTATAGCCTTCCGATCGAAGTCGTCTGGTATATTCGCTCCTCAAAATATCGCTGAATCTCCGCTTTTCGTGGATCCTCTCTCGTGCTGTTTCGTATCGTAAGGAACGTTGGGACGATTTTCGGGTTCGTTCGAATAAACGAGGATACTTGGACGTTGATACGACCGACGCCAAGAATTGAGATGTACTCGCAAATTGTATACGCGAAAAAGGTGTACGGTCCAAGGTAAAGTGGAAGGTAGGTTGGAAATCACGTTTCTGGGCCGGGTATTTATTATTCTATAGCCGAGATTTCAGGTAGGCTACGATACCTCCCGGCCGGTACATATCTTTAGATATATTCCGGCTTATCGCGAACAATTTCATTCTTATCTTACCAGTTCGAATTGCCTCAGTCTTCGTTTATACCGCCTCGGCTGCCGTACGTCTCGTTGGTTACGGTCGAACCTCGTGAAACACAACCGTGAGATTATTTCTTTCCACGATCGCCGTACGTGGTGTTACTTTACACAGCGAGATGCGTGACCAAATATCGTCCGTGATACGCAGGACAGTTCCGTGAGAATCTTGACGAGCTGCCGTACGCAACTGCCATCGTGAGATCTCACGAATCGTTTAACACCCTCCTCATTGTGCTCTAAAAAGTTCAAGAAACTTTAAAAAGAGAAAGCTGTGGTTGCATCATGTAGTTTCTATTTTCCCACATACGAGTGCCAATCAAGAGTTAGATGTGCGATTTTCATCCGACCGTGCGTCTCTGCGTAACAACGAGAGAGCGTCTGATAAAACGAGTTTGTGAATCGAGTGACATAAATCTTTGATTTCGATAAGGAAAACCCGGGGTTAAAAGGTGATAGAGATCGATGCGGAGATATAACTCAAGAGAGAATTCAGAATGATCCGACAATTTTTGGACGCGTTGGGAGGATATTCGGTAATTCCCCGATAACATTAAACCCAAGATCCCTATATCTCCGATGAGACATCCGAGCGAGCGATCGAACCGTTGGAATAGGAAGTTTAATTTTCCTTTTGTACGGATATATTTCTAGACCTTCTATACGTATGCCCCTCGTCTTTCTACACCGTCCGGATATACACCCCTACTTTTAGTCCTGCTCTCCAAGTACCGTCCTTCGTTTCTATAATTATTTTGCATGCATTTCGCTAGTCGCAACCTCGCGTGCGTCAGGTATCGCTGCGTGGGACCGTGCGTGCATGCACCGTTAACGTCCATCCGCACCGTAAAAAGATCGAATTCGTTCGCGAGAACAGATATCCCGTCAAGGATGACACGCTTGTGGTTTTTAACACTGCACCTGTTTCTCGAGCGTATACGCAACGCGTTCTAAGAATCGAATGTTTCGATCATTGCTCCATAGCCGTCGAAGATTTTACGATATTGGATAAAAAAAGATCGTAAGATTTTAGATTCTAAGCTTTGGGAATTATACAAACGATCTGGTGTATGCTCTAAGAATGATCCTTCCGCAATGTTCTCCCAATAAACGATCTTTCCTAGTTAATGAAAGATAAACGAAAACGGTCTAAAACTAATCGTGCGCTGTTCGTTGATTGCAACGATAATCGAAGGAAGTCTGACTTGGTTTTTAGGCTCGAAGCGGAATGTCCGTGGGATCGGGAGGGCGGGCACCGTTTAAACGGGCTACGACGACCACTACGCCGATCACCAGGTCTACGAAAAGTCAGTAAGTAACGGTGCATAATTTTCATGCAGATACGAACGTGCAGAATTTTTAAGCCGACCCACCGAGTACTGCGCTAGCGGTTTTTTCGAGCGTTTCCTTCGACGGTACCTCTTACACGCATATATACGACTCAATAGACTTCCACTAGATAATTAATTAGTGGATATATAGCGAGTACGGTTAATTAATGAAAGTTATTAGGCTAAATATGACGCGGCCTTGTTGCAAAAGTATCGTGGAGCGAAGCTAATATCATTGTACACTTGTACGCTACTCGATGATCGCTGGACACCACTAATTTACCACGGTAATATTGTACACGTTAACGAACAGACTGTTAAACATTTACAGCGGTCACGGACAAAGATGCAAAACAAAAATATTTTTAATTAAGAAGATATCGCGCGACAAAGATGCAGTGTAATTGCTGCAAAGTGCTGAGCATGCAGGATGTATTTTCTATGTTTATTTATAAACATAAGGAAGATATACACATTCGTACAATTAAACCATTTTTTACGTTGATAAAACTATAATGAACAATTTAGAATAGCAGGTATATATTGGAGGCATCTTTGAGAATTGCGTGGACGTTCATCTGCTTCTGCATTATCGACCTCTGTCGATAACACAGCAACGACGATGCGCGATAGTAGAGGGCGATGCTGTGTAGTTTTCGCAGCTGGTTATCGTCAATGCCGAGTATCGCAATAAATAATACATGACAGTATCGGTGGCGAGATTGTATCGTAATCGCGATAGGCTTGGCTCGAGGGGCCTTGCCTCCTTGCTCGGCCGTCGGGAAATCGGCCGTATCATTATTTTTTCCGAAAATCCCGTTATCTACATGTCGCGACGGGAACAAATCTAGACTAGACCGTGCAAGGCACCTGTCGCATGCAAGTTATCCTGGAGCAAAAATCGAAGTCCGGATAAATTCCTGCCTGTCGTTATTATTGAATATTGACTTTAACGTCGAATGACTTTCCTCCTGAAAAACTGCTTCCTCGAATAGGAGATTGAAAATTAGTCATCTTTTAATATTACGAATCAAATATTTATTATGTAAATGATAAACACGATTTCGCAACGTTTTTTACAGAACATTCTATTGTTTTTGTAATCCTTATACTGAGTTAAATGGAAATAGTTTGTAGTCATCTTTCTTCGATCTATTTTTACGTAGGAAACACATGGCGGCTGTCCATTTTTCTTTTCCCTATACTTACTGCTGCTTTGTGGTCACGTAGTTATGATATGCGTTATCGCAATAGAGTAATAGAATACTACGTATAACTGCTATGGAAGTTGGTATGTGTTACAAAAGCTTCTATTCGAAGACTTGAACACATCGGGGATATAGCTCAGTGGTAGAGCATTCGACTGCAGATCGAGAGGTCCCCGGTTCAAACCCGGGTGTCCCCTGTAATTTTTTTTTTTTCTTTAAGTCGTTGAATTATTCGCAGTATACATTTACGGTTTCAATATCATTAATAACATCAGCGTCAACAACAACTTTCTAATTTTATTTCATCATTATCATTCGGCCGACTAATTTAATCGTACGTTGTACAAACTTTAAGTATGAAAGGAAACATTAATTTTTTCACTGTTTTTTTTTTTATATCGATTTTTAACCAACCTTACGTCATTCTTAAATATACCGAATGTATCTCCTGCTGTCTATACCATGAGCGGTATATCTATTGCACTTTGTGCCTACGTGCGATGGGTATCGGAGCGGACTACCCAGGTGCAGGGTCGAACATGGAACGAAATCAATCCGTTTCGCGAGATCGTCGTTCCTAGTAAATGGATCCAACGGCGGAGGGCATTGACCAGCGGTCAGCGATCGAACTGACCTCATCAACTCGTCGCTCGTCGATATATGCCGTAACTGGCCGATACACCAAACTCGTCGAATCGAATCTCGCCTCCGTTCCTTCCTTCGTTCATAAGAAGGAGGCTGCAGTTAAGATCGATCGCCAACAATTCGCTCGCTTTATCGAGAACGCTTGAGCGCAAATTGATACGAAAATTGATTCCGTTTAATCGTAACCGTTTATCGACCATTTCGCGGTAGTTTTCGCGATGAACTTTCCACGTCGCGAACGAACAGCGTGCGGTCGCTGCGAACGTATTTTGTAAAAATGCAGCACGTAAAACGGTACTTCCTCGATCATGACAGGTTCGATGCTTGTCTCGTACGATCAGCGCGCTGTTAAGCTTAGAGAAATGTGCGTAACGTTGCGAATCGCGCGAGTTGTTGGCCTTTACGGTCGGTGCAAAAGCACCTGTGCAATGTTCTCGACGATAGGCCCGATGCCGTACAGGTGGTTTCGCAGCTTTTAATTTTCCTCTCCCACAATCCGGTCGCCGTATGTGGCAACGCTTTGTTAATAAGACCGTCGATGGAATGCATTTTGCGCCGACTCATTGGAAAACTATACCCCCGTATTACACGGGTGAACTCCTTTCCAAACTACGACGCTTTCACCTTCGGCGCGATCGGTGAGAATTCGATAATAGAAAAGACCAGCCTAGCCGATGGAGGGCTCGCGAAGCGTCTTTAGCCGCTTCTCCTAAGAGGAGAATGTCAACAACACGCCTACGCGTTACACAATATTTTATTAGCCACTTGTACGTGCATCCGAGAAATACCTTGGGCATTGCATTAACATCTTTCACCGCGGCTAATGACGTTATGCAACTTTCTATCGACTCTCCCTCGGCGGGTTTACACCCGGTAGGCCGCTCATTTCACGAACGCAACTCTCTCAGGCCCGCTCGATCGCGACGACGATAAGTAACGCCAAATAGGAACGATTCTCGTTAGGAAGGAGCGCTCCCAAATGGTCCGTTTTGAATTTCAGACCAAAGCCCGAGCCAAAGCTGCCCTTGGGTTCGGGAAGGAAGAAGGACGTGGTCTCGTCGCTTTTCAGCACGAAAAGGCCGCCAGCAGGCAGAAAAGTCGAGCGTTCGGCCAGGCCGAAGCCGAAGTCAGAGGACCAGTTAAAGTGAGTCTTGCACGATCGCGTTACATGTGTCACGCACAATGACATAAGTACCGGGCATGCTTTGCCGAGGGGCCGTTGCACATGCACGCCGTTCTTACGAAAAAGAAAAGGAAGGGAAAAGCGTGGAAAAAAAAGCTCTCGGTGCGTGTATTCGTCGCTAGTTCGCACGCCGGTTCAACGACCCCTCGTGCACGTTCCTTTCCCCACGATTTCTCGATGCCACACGGTATATAAACGGTATTAAGCGTATCTCTCCGCCTCGTGTAGGACGATTCGAAGTCGTCGACTGTACGAACCTTCTCTCGACGACGATCGCGGCGCGATGCTGGATCCTCAAGGTGAATCCGCAGCCTTGAGAATTGTTTATTAGCAACATTTTACGTCGCCCTCCGACACGACCGATGGAAAGAATGGCGCCGGCGCTTTTTGGGCTACGAGGAATCGCCGATTATTTGACGGACGATCGAGCGTTTCAAACCTCACGAGCTTTGGACGTCGATGCGGTGCTCGTGCGTACAACTGGTTCTCGCGAAATTCGAATCCGAGGAGAGCGCGGCAGTCCAGGAAACACGGTAAACCGTGCGTTATCTCAAAATTGATATCTACGGATTAAAGGCACGCTGTACTTTCTCTTATTATTCCGAACGAGCACCTGGCCCGACCTACCTTGCTCAACATTTCTATCGGATAAAGAAGCGAATTCTGGTTACACACAAAGTGCCACCGCGGTTTAAACCAGTTCCCCTTTTTGTACGAGTCGCGACTTCTTTCTCCTCCCCGTCGGCGGCACTCGAGTCGCCACCTCCACCACAACCTCCACTCGTGGATGAGACCTCGTGTCCGTCCTCCTCAGCCTCAATAAAGAGCGTTAAGAGCCCGAAGGGTCCTCGAGAATCGCTCCATTTGTAGTCTCGAGAACGTATAAAGCTCGGCAATTCGCTGGTCAGCGTCGAAGAATGAACACCAGTGACTTCATCGTACAATTCGTCGGCTCGTTAGTCAACTTTAAGCCCTGACACGTGTTCCGGTCAGTTCTACTACGACACGACTATTTATGTATCCACTACGTGGACAGCTCTTAAATATTACGTTACGGACCTCACGCTGGACTTTCTTCTCTCCCTTTAATTCCCACGTTCGCCTTGTCCTTTGGCACTCTTATTCTTATTGAAGAAACGCTCCCCGCATGGTGATACTTCGGCACGATAACCGCCTCAACCGAATGAACGTACGTCTACTCCATCTCGTGAAAAGTTCATTATCGAGGATGCTTCGAATCGAACCCCCTTGGATAGCTCTTACAACTGGGCGCTCGTTCGATGCTTCACGTGCAACGATGTTGCGTGAGACAAGTAGTTTGCGGTGCATCGACGACGACAGAAACGACGACGACGACGAGGACCGCGCTTCTTCTTACTTAATTAGAGCTTAAATCGTGGCCGGTTTACACGGAGGAAATAAAAGACAGGCTGAGAGGTCGAGCATGACGATTCTTACGGGGTTTTAAGTGTCGACCGCTCGGCAGAGACCGACGACCCACTCCGACAATGAGAGACCGGCACTCGGACGACGCGCACGACCTACATACCCAGTGAATCAAAAGTCAATGGGCGGCTCGTTGCACGTCGGTGAGTTCGCCGTGTTTACGGCCGGTCGCGTAAAACCGACCATCCGAGCGAGGAAGCCGTAACTTTTCGAATCACGTGCAACCCGATTTTTCTTTCGAAAGCGCCCCGACACTCCTGCACGAGCTGTTCCGCTCGATGGACACCGGATGGTTCGGGATCGGAACGAGTCTTGGAGAGAGAGCTGGATTTGGATTCTCGGATCGATGATTCTCGATACGTTTCACCAGTTCGTTCGTCTCACCCGTCGAAAATCTTGGTCCTAGAAATATTTTAACGGCGCATTCGGGGAAATGTTTAGCCCATTATTGCTCTGCTTATCTTCCTCTTGTCTTCCGTCTTGATTTTTATTTTTTTTTCTACTTAAAAGAGCAACTGCTCGCGCAACTAAAGCGTTATCAAATGAATTTGTCGCTCTCCCACGGATAGGACATTGGGCAGTAACGGGTTAATCTCTTCGTTGGGCGAAAATAAGAGTCCGGCGAGATGGTGTCCAAATAAGGAGAAAGTCAATGGATCAGAGTGGGGGATAAACCGGATATCAAAAGGCAAAATAAGCGACGTCGACGGTTGGAAACAAAGTAGTTTACTATCGTTTGCACAGCGATAGCCGAGGGTAAGTCGCGTGGATTTTTGTAAAAGCGCCTGCACGATTTTTTTTTGTATTTCTCGGCTGTTTTTTCCGGAAGAGGAATAACAAACGGGCAAATGTAAAGCACGCGAGATAAGTCGAGCTACTCGACGTGCAGCGGCGTAGCTTCCTTCTGCGTATGATTACAGTCTTCCTAGTATTTGCACAAATGGCCGCGGCCGTGAGTGTTTGCACGGTAGTAAATATAGCGGTACCATTTTTATTGCAGATATCTTCCCCGACGGGCAAAAATACTCTTCTTATTCTCGCTCTTCTCCGACGTTACTTTGAAACGGCCGTCCCTTTTTTTTTCCTTGCTCCGCCGAGTCCGAGGGTTAATTCAGACCAGTTACGCGCAATGATTATTTTCGGCTTTCAACGGCGGCTCCGCAGCATCGCCGAGGATCCAAAGAAGTTTCAGATTTTTACAACGACCACGATAATACCACGTGGGTGGAGCGCGGTGCACGGCTTTGGCCCTTTGATGCGGAAAAAATCTTTATCCGTTCGTAGAACCGCCTTTATGGGCCGAATGATGTCATTGACTAGTACTTTGAGACACCCATATATCCTACACCTTGCGATAAGGATATCTTCTTACGCCTCTTTCGAACGAGATAAGGACAGTCCGTGTGCGTTGTTCGAGAAAATACAGTCATTCTTTGCTCGGGACGTATCAGGCCGCAAACCTGATCTTATAGACGGATTTATGGTCACAATACGTTGGCCGGAATATTCGATGTCACGGTGATATTTGAAAAGCATATCCCAGGTTTCTCAGCAGCCTTGATCTCGTTTGATTTATCCTTGCTTCGCGATCCATTCTAATAATTATGTAGACCGTGCCTGTGTAACCTGTCAAAACTCAAATGCAATTAGAATCTTAGATTGTCGGCAAAGATGGCTTAGGAGATATCGAGTGCGTTTTTGTAGCGCGCGAATTTAATCCCGTGCGGACGATATCGATGAGTTTCTTCCATTCGAGGTGCCGGCAGCGATAGCTATTTAAATAAATTTTTGCGGCACTTCCATTCAGACCGCAGTGCCCGTGACGTACATCAGTGCGGAGACGTTTGCACGAAACGTGGCACGGAATATTAATGAGGATATGAATAACGCTTATTGGACGGAACTAACTCCATCGATTCGTGCTCAGCAGCGAAACTATGCTGCGAATATTCTCCGGTGATATTTATAAAGTATTCACCTTGGAACACGGTAGAAATATTAATTAATAACTGCCCGATTCTAGAAGCCGATTTTTTTTCCATCGGCATACCTTATCGCTGCAAATCAGACGGAATTAAATGTTCGACCAAGCGATGAAATAGGAATATTTCAAATACAAATATAGGCAGCACCGATCAAACGGCGAAACGCGATCGGTCGGATTTTACCGTGGCGCGAGTAAGCTCGTACGTACGATCGAGCGTGGCAAAAAGAAGAGCGAGAGAACAAGGCTCGATCTGTGCGCTCCGATCGTCCGTCGCTGGCTACCAACTTTCGCAACACCCTGTACAATACTTCCTTTATACGGCAACACGTTTATCTCTCGATCCTGTAATCTAGAACTTTTACAGCTGAACGATTCGGTTCTAGACCTCAACACCGGTCACTTTAACGCAATCGGAGGCTATACCGGATTGACCACCCACATATACATTCATATCGGACACGTCGATTCGATACTTCGCTTAAAAACTGCCCGCCAAGGTCTAACGTAACGCTTTATCCGTTCGAAGACACGTTTCATTGGTTATCACTTTCTACGAAACAACTTCTCCTCAAAATGTCACGACTCAACTTCATAACCGGGTATCGAACGTCCCGCTCGGGATCCTTTCGCATCGAATCCATCGAAATTTGTACTCCGAATCGATACTTTTCGAATGAAATATAAAACACCGAGTAAACCACCGCTCTATTATATCCTAGGATAATCTTCAAAATCCTCGCATGGATTTCCAAGTTATCCATCGATCCAACGCCAGAGCAGTCCTGCGGAGCAGAGAGGCGCGAGGTGTATCCATTCCGCGTGAGAATATTTTCGTGCGTCACCGTGTATACACACTTTACGACGCCTCGAAATCGACATACTCGGTGATCCAAGTTCAGCCGGTTTCTCCGCGGATTATCGCCGGTCTAGCTTGCACGTAGGTGCGATCGGCCTGTAGGCAGACGCCGGCGAATATTCTTCGGTCTGCGATGGGGGAGAATCCACCCGATGACGAGCGCAATGCCTACGAGTGTCGTATTTCCGCTAGGCTCGGCGGAAAAACGCAAACTGCATACCGGTTTCCTCTTTGGCCGACGTACGGCCGATACACGTGCAAATGCCGGCGCGAAGTGCCGATAGCGTTGCGAAGATGGGGCCATTACCGGCTGGCCCTAAGATCGGGCAAGGGGCTTTACTGCACTGTACCCACACCATTCTGGTACCGATCCCTCGTATTTTCAAGCGCTCCTTTGGAACTCTTTCTCCATTTGCCGTATCGGCACGCTTGCCTCGGTAATCTTGCTTCGAAATTGCCGATTTCATGGATTTTTATGGAATTCTTGGAAGCAACTCGAATGCCGGCAAAAAAGGATCGATGCAAGAGCGAAAGTAGGACGAGAGAATGCGGGACCGATCGTTGTACTCCGTCTTCGTTTCTTCCGCTGTTTCTGCGCAAATACTAAATTCTGTTTGTGGCGTATAAGGAAACGGGGAGTGAATCAGAAGTGGCGAGGAGAGGGGGGATCGGAGCTTTCCTTCGAGCATGTCGGTCATTTCCTTAAAGCGTGCCGATCAAGGGTTCCCATTGGGCACCAGGTAGACGCATCCTGGAGAAGTTTCGGCCACCGGGTACATACCATATGTCGACCGTATGAGAAAACTGGTCGACGGTGAGACGTCTGCAGATTCCGTGGCCTCCTTAAGCAGCTTCTGCTTCCCTTCCCTCGCCCCGATGCTCGCCTAACCATCCTCAACGGAGTATGTACTCGTTCCCAGAGTTGGCGCAGGCCGTCTTAAGTCCCGCCAGGTCCCGCCAATTATCTCTCTTTCTCTCCTCGAAAATCGACCGGATGATCCAGCCGCGTCAAAGGGCTATCGGCTACACATCATCGGTTACCACGCACCACTTCTGAGTGCCGGCGGTTCTTCGGTTTGAGTTCAGCTTCGAACGGAACGATGCGTTATCCTTGAAAAGATTTTCCACGTAAAATCCAGTTTGCAACGGGAAATATCATTAGCGCTCGTTCGAAAACTCTTTGCTCGAGACGGTAGTTCGATAGAAAATCTCGGCCCAGCTTTAAAGATACGAATCCACGTTGCGCGACTCTATCGGGTTATCCGTAGTGCATCTCACCGCGATTGGCATCGCAATGGCGATATCTCATTCCGCTAATAGGCAGATAAAACGGTACAACCTTGCGGTCAGTCTCTCCCAAAAGGGTCATGGTTCTTCGGTTATCGGCATCGGGGCCGAAACGATGTCGATCGGCCGATACCGTGAGTTTAAGTACGACGTCTAGATGCGTTTTCAGCTTCGTGGCCCTTAACCAGGCACTCTACCGCGACAGGCGGTGGGGGAAATAATTATGGAGGGGGCACGACTCTCGAGTCTCCTATTCAGTCCCCGATGCACCGTCGTGGGGAATGCATCGATTTTCGTGTATGTATCGGGATATTGGCGGTACCTATCGACGGGGGTAGACCTGTTGCATTGGAATTCCTCCGGGTGTCGGCATGAGCGAGCAAATCGACGGAGGACCGGCCCTGCTGGCCGAATCCTCGAGAGCAGGACGGTGATGCGACCGATGTGCCCCCAAAAATATCCCTCGAGGATACGTCTCCCGATCGACACGACTCGGAGGATTCGACTTTCCTCGCGCCACATCATTGACGGGACTCGAATTCCCTCCTGCTGCACCGTCCAGAAAATTCGGCCATCCTCCTGCAACGTCTTTGACGAGAACTCGACTTTCCTCGCGCGACGAGCCACCAACGGAAACCCGACTTTCGACGACAACACCAAAAGGAGCTCGAGATTCTCCGAATAAGAGCAGCATCGCGAGATTGCGAGTGTTGCGAGGATGCGACCGTGTTTCCTCTTTGCATCTCGCAAGGAGGAACGTTGTTGGATAGGCCGCAGGGCCGTGGAAGATCGGCTGACCGATGCAACAAGTGTCAACGTGGTGCTCCGTTCCGTCCTGCGCGGCCTGTTCGGTCTGTCCGATCGTTCGGAAAACGAGCCGACATATCGGTCCTCTTGGCTCCTGAATATTCGTTAAACGTACCGTCGTTCGCGTGCCTCTGGAAGAAAGTGGCTCGAGGTCGCGCGTGCACGGATCTTCGAATTCCTCGCTCAGCTCGTGTCACACGCCGCTGACTCGGATCATCCCCCTCGTGTAACTTCACCTGCGCGCTTATCGCGAGTTCGCTTTACGCCCAATTTGGAAATCTTTAAAAAAAATCCTCCCTTAGCGGTGCACGAGTTAAATTCTTGGAACGTACGTAGTATCGTACAGAACTTTCGCGCAACTGTACGACACTGAAAGAAAGAGAGAGGCTGAGAAAAAGAGCGATCCGCAAAGCACGTCCTAATCTGGATTTCCCCGAGAAACGAGTTTCTTTGTACGAAGAAACTTGGAAAACACTAAAGTGCGTGTACGTGCCTACGCGCGTGTCCTCGATACTGAAATAGAATTGACAGTAAGGGGTTTCGGTACGGGGAACAACGTGGAAAACTCCAGCCTCGCGATACATTCCCACCGAGCGTTTTCCAAATACGTGGATGCGTTCCTCGGTGATGAATGTAACATTATTCGCGCGCCACGGTAGTCTGGTTCTAAAATCGCCGAGGATGAGGGAACCCAAGAGAGCCGACGATCGACGACGAGTCTACCGATGACAACGGGAGAATCCCCCGAGGATCTTTTTCGTCCACGAGCGACGACGATCCCAGGCGCCCGATAACGGCTCGATGCTTTCCACTTAACGAATAACGAATTCGATGTTTTCGCCGAGAGCCTAGTTAAGCGTGTCGACGAGCGACCATGATGAAGTTCAAATCGCTGTTTCGCAGAGGACAGCCCAGTCAGCCGCAGCAGCAGCAACAGCCGACGCAGCCGCAACAGCAGCAACAAGTACCGCTGCGACAGGCGCCGAGCGCCTCCTCGTTGGAGGCGAAGAACGAGCAGCCGGCTGGGAACTGGGGCTCGCTCGGTAAAGAAGCGCCGAGGAGCAACCTCAAGGCACACCATCCAAAGGGACCCGCCAAGGGTTCCAGGATGCAGGAGCTTGAACGTGAGATCGAGCTCCTGCGGAAGGATCGTGCACGACTCGAGACGAGCCTACGAGAAGCCTCCTGCGATGCTCAGAGTCTCCACGAGCTACGCGCCGAGCTCGCCTCTCTCAAGGTAATGTTACGTGCTTGCTGCTTCTTCTATCCATTTTTGGCACAGAGTGGCTAAGTTCGTTTCGTCTACTTCCTATGAGGTCGATACCACGGATATTACGCGACATTAATTATTCCGAGGCGATGGGCGGGGTTGAAACACGGATCCTTCGAGTCGAAGTCCGAGTTTCCATTTACTGTACCACCGTAGCTCCATACTATGTGCTCCTCTTTCAGGGGCGTTTTATTGTCGTGCCTTGTGAGATCTAAATCTGGGATATTTACGGACGCGGAAACTTCGAGACGCTCCGTCATCTAACTAAAGCGTTCACTCGAGTTCAGTAATATCTCGGGGGACGTGATATACTTGGATTTTTCGTTAATCGATATACGATGAATACTTGAACTTCGATGGAGACCAAATTCCTCGTCGAATGTGCTTTCAATGTAAACGTATCGTAGGACCATTCATATTTCGGAACGTTCCTGTTTGTTTACCTCAACGACCTGTCGTTAACGTCATTTGGTTCACACGTTACGCATCGTGCGTATCGCCAAATGCGCTATGGGCTACGAACGAAAAGTATCTCCACCCCGAAGTGCCTCGATGGTCCTGTTCCGCCTGTTCCTCCCTTCATCCCCTCCCCGTTACCTTTCCTATGCTCCCGCTTCGTACTCGGTCCACGTGTGCACCTGCCCCTTACAGCCCCCCTTCCCTACCATCCCGTTTTCTTTCTTTCCATAACGGCGACCTTACAAGGAAAACAAACACGAATTGTGAACGAGGGATTCGAGCTTGGTATTTGCTGGACCACATATTCAAATAAATAATGTTGTTTTACTACAGGTGCTGCTCGTAAGCGAAATTCGAATTATGCCCTCATTTTGTATGTGGATTTTTTTATTTCTTGAGATGTAATAAAACATTGAATGGTTTCGTTGGTAGGTTAAGGCAAAAGGAACTTGATGGCTTGAAAGTAAGGAGACTTCGATGCGAGGAACGTTTTAATGAGTTTCATTTTTGCTTCACGGCGAGGGGTGCGAATGGTCGAGCGAACAAAACTGCTTGATGTGCCTTTTTTGCTAACCAAACGTGGGAGGATGTAGCTACGTCGAGAAACGAGGAGTTAATTATGAATAAGTCGCGTCCGCTTTAATTGGTAGCGTAGGCAATTTTCCATTCTTTCACCATAGCGCAGAAGAAAGTGAAACTTCTGTAGACAGACGGATCAAACCGTTGGTCAAACGACCGGCGTGTTCGTGAGCAATGTCGTTATATTCATTACGCGTTATTACACATGCAATATCGTGAATATTCTTACGTCAATCTGCATTTTAAATTAAACACGACTGCACGGCCAACAAGGTTTCGCCTTTCGCAAATAATTAAACAATATATCGGGTTTTATTCGATATTATGTTCTCAAATCGCGAATCGACTCACTGAGATTGCATTTTTTTACCGTCTTGTTATCTGTGGAATATTTTAGTTTTAATTGTACAACACTTAAATCTCGGGGAAAACGATGAATCGAGACTGTTTGTTCCACCTTTTTATTCCAATTCGTTTTAAAATGAGCCCGTCGTTTTATATCCCACGCTGCTGTCGAATAAACGTTTCGGGCGTTTGAAAGATAGCCAGAGGGCGTGAAGCATAGGGATGTTTACGAAAGAAGGAAGCTTGTGAAGCCGAACGACCGCGAACGATATGAAAAAACGTTGCTTCTCGTCACCTACGGTAAACCCTTAGAGGCGTCTTACTTCACGATTTGTTTACAAAATACAATGCATCGCTAATAGGTAGACACACCGTCGGATGAAGGGCACGCAATTGTCGGTTTACTACGCGCTAACCTAACCTCGAACCTATGACAGTACTCTCCGCAGTACTATCGGGTACGAAGACTGTATTTCTACCTTGGTCGCCAATCCTCGAATTTGCAATATCGTGGTGAAGCATCGCGCAGATAGGCATATCGGGTTTCTCGATATTACCTCATCCGGGTAATTAGAGTCGGATCGTCCTCCATGTTCCTTTCGTTTACATAAGCGTCTGGCAGCTCGAGCTGAGAAAAATCATAACACTTTCCGGCATGAAGCGCAGTCGGTCATCGGCACATCTTCATGGTGTATCTTACGGAATATCGCAATTTCTTATTATGGAAAATGTACGGTATTACATTGATGACATTGTGTACATCCAATGGATACATCATTCTGGCTGAATATTTCTTTCTTTTTTTTTTCGAACACATCTGAATCCTTTCAGAGCTCATGCTGGTTCCGTCGAATTTAATAGTCTTTTCATGGAGTTTATAGATCATACGTAAAAGTATATACGCGCTATGAGTGTTTTAGAGCGAAATTGTGTACTTTATATTTGACTTGATAACAGGAGCAGCATAGTCTGGAGCTAGAGCGCCTTAGTGAAGAGAACGAAGCTCTTCGTGCTCGACTTCGAGACGTAGCACACTCGCCGCTCTCGGATTCGGAGAAGCAGCAATTACTGTTAGATGCATCGAGGTTACATAATTCAGCACCAGCGTCAATCGCTATTCCCCAAGATGAGGGTCTCACGGCTGTTTCAAACGTGTCCCAGGACAATACCCAATGCACTACTCCTGACTGGGACAAACACTCCTCAAGTTCGGTATCCGAAGTTTCTGTCGCATGTCTACAGGATAGAATCTTACAGATGGAGGAGACACACTACTCTACGAATGAGGAACTACAGGCGACTATTCAAGAACTAAGTGACTTGCAGGTATAGCTAATACATATGTAATAGTAGCTATGAGGAAACAGTATGATAAAAAAAGAGTCATTACACGTTTTTAATACTATTATTTATACATTTAATAGGCGCAGTTAACCGAGTTGCAAGCCGATAATGAGAGACTAACCGAAGAGAAGGGAGTGTTGCTAGAATCATTGTGCCGCCAAACTGAAAAACTCGAAGACTCACGATCAAAGGTGGATACATTGCAAGGATTACTTTTGAGAGAGGAACAGCCGCAAGAGTCATCAAAGGGTTATAATACGGAAAGGGAACAGAAGCTGGTAGATCTCCTAAAGGTAATTAAATCCAAACCGAGGATTTGGAATCAGTAATTAATAGAAAAGCTGATTATACCATTGCAGAGTGCACAAGAGGAGCGAGAATCATTGTTACAGAAGCAAGAGGAATTAACTTCTGAACTGAAGACCTTGAGGGCAGCTGCCGACGCGAGTGCAGCAGAAACAGAGCGATTGACAAAGTGCGTGCACTTACTAGAAGCTACCGTAGACGCCGCAAACACTGAGAGGAAGCAATTGGATATCGAATTGGCGGAAGCTAGACAAGAGGGTGCAAACAGAAGCATAGAGATCAGTAGGCTGGCTACCTTGTTGGATAATGCTCGAGCCAAGATAGAAGAATTAGAACAGTCCAGGCAAGTTGAGAATAAAAGCGAGGCAGACGAACTTTTGGACGCGGCTAGACGTGAGAAAGATACTTTAGAAACACAGGCTGCAGCTTTGCAAGAACAGTTAGCACGTTCTCATTGCGATCATGATCGACTTAGGGATCAATATTCGCAACTCCAAGAGGAATACAAGGTATTACTCCGTATAAGATTCTTAACACTATTTGATAGCGCTAAATTTTTTTTTATAAATTACAAATGTAACTTATTACTAGGTGGCTCGTAATAATGCCAAATCAGCTATTGATGATTTGGAGTACAGATTGAATCAATTAAAGGATGAGAGATTGTCAGTGAGTACGGAGCTGCAGCTTGTGAGGGATTCGTTGGCAGAATTACAGGCGCAGTGCCAGCGGCACCTGGAAGATAAGAGAGAATTGAAAGCCACATTGAGCGAAGTGCAAAGAAGGGAGCGGGAGGCCCAAGCTCATCAGTACGAGCTAGAGCGTGCTCTAGCCGAGGAACGCAAACTGCGGCAAGAGGAAAGCGCCGAATGGGAGCAATTCCAGACCGATCTACTGATGACAGTCCGAGTTGCAAACGATTTCAAAACTGAGGCTCAGAGCGAGCTAGAACGCGTCGTTATGGAGAATAAGGCGCAGAGAGATAAGCTCAGAGCATTAGAGGCGCAGCTCGATAAGTTGAGTAAAGGTAAATAAGTCAGTTTTGCCTTCTATATATTTTTAATGCAGTACGATGCATCGCTTGAAAAGTCGCATATTATAGAGATGTTGAAATTACACATTGGCACGAATAACGATAATCATCGGTAGGAAGATAGTGTTTGTGAAAAATTAACGAATCTTTCACGCGACTACGATTAAAGCATCAGACACCAAATATTTTTGTACGCTGTATTAATTTAGTTGTATTTTTCTTTCCTTTCTTTTTTTTTTCTTTTTTTTTTAATTTTATCTGTGCATCAGGAAGCCCCACGATGTCTTGCTATAAGACGTGTGACACTACAGATGGAAATAACTGTAAGCCGACGAGCATTATTTTGAAACGTGGCCGAACAATCATAAAAAGGCGTCCTGAATCGAGGAAAATCATATTACGAAATAATTTGTATAAAGCAATGAGGGAACAAGAGTCATATAGAGTTGAAAATAGGAGAGCAATGTCTGCTAGTACCATTAATTCTGTTCCCGAAAAAGACGTTAGTCCAATATCATCGTGTCAAAATACGAAGCTCGAAGGATTGCATTCTAAATCCATACGTAATCTTTATTTTTTAAAAGAAGCAGTTAAATTAGACGATAAATTAATTTCTGGCGAGGAAATAGAATTTTGTCCTGTTATTAATAATAGCACTAAAACTTCTGAGAGTAATGTAAACTCGCATTTTTTAAATAATGGGACAACAGTACTGCTACGTAAAGCTTCTGCAAAAGAAAGAAATTCTGTGAATGAAGGAGTAAAAAGAAGTAGAAATTCTGTAAAGTCGTGTCCCATATTACCGGATATGTCAAAAGTGCGTTGCAACGAAACCACAGATTTATATGGAATTCCGAAAGATATGGAAGCCCACTCAAAGGCATACATTTCAGCTATGTCTCCAAACGACAAAGCTATTGGTACTAGAAAGTCTTTACTAAGAAACATAAAAGGTATTCAAAGTATCAATGGAGACTCATATGGAATTGATATCTCGAACAGCAGATTTTTTGTGCCAAGAAATTATGTGTTTTCCGATGTGGAATCTTCTATGAATGATTTAAAATTTGAGGTTGACCCTGAGATGGGAAAATTGTTGCACAAAAATAACTCACAACAGCCCATGAGCAAAGAAAATAATATGAGCCTTTCCTCTCTCGACGACCAAACAGAGGTCACGGATATGTCAGACTTACGTAAGAAAGATCCTCAAACTGTGCCATGCTTATCTCCAGAAGCTGAAAAAGAACTATCAGTTTCTGTAGATCCTATGGTACCTAATTTACGATCAGTACACGTGCATTCAGAAAATCAAAATGTATATCCCGTAACGAAAGAGAATCATAAGAATATTTGCATATCCGACAAGAAACATAGATTATTTCTGAAGAAAAATGAATCGAGATCGAGTAGTGAGATCATTGATTCTCTTTTAGATGATGCAACATATAAACGTAGATCTCCAAACTTGGCTTTAAAGCTCCAGAACAAGAAGTTCTCTGCATCCCTAGATAATCTTGATCATTACAAACTAACATGCAAAAGTGAAATACCTATTGAATCTGACGTTTACGAATCTCTTCCAGTTATTAGCCATAAGTGTACACTGAAAAATGAAGTAACTGGTGAAAGAAGGGTGGAACGACAACCGGTCTCTATGAAAAAAATAGATGTCGATTATTGTAATAATATAGATCAGAATACTCGCGTATCTTGTCTCGGCGATAGCCAGAATATTCTAAGACAAACGAGCTTGATTGTAGAGCCAGATTTGAAAACGGATACTGGCTTCCTATCGAAAGAAGATGGTAATGCTAAACGAGGATTGCTCACGATAGAATTAATGAACTCCAAGAGTCAAAATATATCTGATATATCCAATGAGAGAAATAAAAAAACGGAATGTGCAGAGTATGCAGGTAAACACATATCAACTGCAGAACAGTCTGTGATCCTTAGGAACGAAAAATCCTCAAGGAAACGCCTAAGCGCTTATTCAGAAAAACATATCTCCTGCCCGACACTGTCCCTTGTCGATGATGGGAATAAATCGTCTTCTGAATCCACGACAGTTCCAATAATACAATCGTGTACAGTTGATAGAACTTCAAATATTTCACCAAAAGAAATTGTCGAGGTACAAGATGAATCAAAAACTGTATTTTCCACATATGCAAAATGTAATGAAATTCGTACAATTGAAAAAGAACCACAAGAAGCAAAGACTTTGACCCACTCTGAGATAAATCGCCTACAGCGTGCTAAATTCCTAAATATGAATCTGTCACAATCCGCCGATGCCAGTTTAGTTGAAAGTAATATAGAAGATGGCCAAGACAAGCGATCGAGGACTGAATTATGTAAAAGCGATACTAGCTCTGTTAATATAGATTCTAAAGTTGTTCAAAAGGTCACTGACTTAACGCCAGCTTGCAAGGATCGATCACTAATAATAGGCAGAACATCATCTCTAAGAGAAAAATTCGAGACGATCATTGAGGAGGTGGAACTGAGACCCGTCCGGCGTTCGCAAATAGGCAAAATTTGCGATCGTAAGTCGACAGTAGTGTGGAACAATGATTGCTTGTACTGCAGAGTTCGATCCATTGTCTGTCCTGGTTTCTTAAATTAGTGGAAGACATAAAAATCTATGTATTATCCTCATTGTTAGTCCCAAGTGTTGTTATAGGTCCCTATTCTCCAGCCATTTTGTCAAGCGAACCATGTTATCCTATTTTATCATCACTGGCTTTCTATGTTTTCAAATGTTATTTTCTTTACAATGTGCTTTTATGTTTTTTGTCCATTTGCTGTTACCATAAAGTACATGTAAATATATGGTAACAGACAACGTTTCTATACAGTGTTCAAGTGTTTTCCCATATTATTTATTTGTGCTTTATTTTACACACACACACATATATATACATAAACGTACATCGCTTATTGCTTTTTTTTTTCATTTAGTTGAACACGTTTGACAGACACGTATACTGAATGCACATCATCTTTCAGCAAACCAAAAAGTGATACAGCAACCTCCACCTCCTCGACCTGCAAGTACTCCGACCGAAACTCAGCAATCTGTCCTAACTAGCGTCCAACAAGAAATGGCAGCCCGCCGTAAAGCTAATATTTCTCGTCAAGACTCGAGGCTTTCCGTGAAATGTTTGATAGAAAGCATTGAAAATGCTACAAAGCAAGCTAAGGCTGGTAAGTGTATCCACGATCTCGATTTTTTGGCGGTTTGTATAGCTTTCAAGTTAAGTATTGCGACGCATAATGTTTCATACCATATTCTTAGGTCCTGGAAGTCGTAGTAGCTCTACATCCTCTCTCAATTCTATAGGAACAAATGACATAATGACGTTGAAAGCACCCCTCAGGGATCAGCAGCAAATAAACAATCTAATCTGTACAGCCAATTCTACGAATAACAATAAGACTCAGACAGCGAATGCAAGGAAGCCGTTATCAGGTAATTTCTATAATATTTAATTTGCTCACAAACTCTGAGTTTTCTATTTAATCGTAATTTTTTGTTATGAATCTAGCACAAATCATGGCTTACATACCTCATACGCTTTGCTTTCCACTGTTTTTTTATATCTCCCAATTTCACGCTCATTTATCCACGATTAGCTAAATATTTGCATTAACCATCAAAATTTCATTTCACAGATATCTATCAATGAAATAACGAATAGCACAACTTTTTCTTTCAGCACACGGTCGTTTCATTTAATCGCATGATTGTTGATTGTGTTTGGTATCTGGATAACAATATATGCAAATGATTTTATATGCGAATATTGATCGTTCTCGCTTGCTTCGTAGTTTTATAATGCATACTAACTTTTTGCCATTGTTATTGTATCGAGGAAGATTAAATATTATACGCTGTTTGCTTTTTCACCCCTGCACGGTGTTACATGTGAGAAGCACATTTTGTAACCACTCTCCGAGCATTATCGATTATTAAGCTATATTATCTTTCGGTCGCTGACGCAGAGACGAAGTCAACAGTGCCTGTGGTATTAAGTCCGGGTGAATTATTGGACTCTGCAGCTCTGAACGCTAAGGCAATAGATTTCGTACGGCGTAACAGCGTGACGGATCTATCAGAACGCAAAGATCCTCTTTGCGGTCTGATTAAGAACGGAGGTTCCAAACGAAACGCTTTGCTCAAGTGGTGTCAGAATAAGACGATAGGCTATCGGAATATCGACATAACGAACTTCAGCAGCTCCTGGAATGATGGGTTGGCGCTCTGTGCTATACTACACTCCTATCTTCCACACAAAGTACCATACGACACATTGACGCCAGTTGAAAAACGGAGAAATTTCTCCATCGCCTTTTCCGCTGCTGAAAGTGTCGGTATACCTACTACTTTGGTGAGTAGCACAGCGATTGGGATTTAAATAGTTTACATTCAATTACTTTGCCACAGATTGTATGATAATTATTTTAATCCCTTACAGAACATAGGTGAAATGTGTCAACTAGAGCGGCCTGATTGGCAACAAGTCATGACATACGTGACCAGCATTTACAAACACTTTGAAACGTAATTCTGGTTAATGTCTCATATCACTGAGGCAGGTCCTCCCCATTGAATGCTCTTAGACTTCTCGGGAGCGCGGATAAGAACAACAGCATCTAGTCAACCAAATTCTATAGGACGAAATTTACAAGGATTTTGCGAATATCCAAGAAATGCTGGATTAGCACTGCCTGCACCTTTGCTGTATATAGTTTTGAGTAAATGGCCTTTCGGAGTACGCGGAGAGTTCAATGGAAGATTAAACACCAAATGGAATTGCTTTTACTATGAGACTGAAAGTTTTATATATATAAAAATATATATGTATACACGCATATATTATAAAAATAGGAACGATGTTGTAGGGTTGGGGGTATAGGAGCAGAGAAAAACCCTTCTGAGTGCGCAAGATGAATGGAGTAGATAAAGAACAAGCTTCACGAATAGTCTTCTATGTGTGAAAATACTTATATGTTGCAGTGCCTCTTTAGCAAAAACCAGCACTATTATATGTGCAAGAGATCTACATTATAATCTTGCATTTTTGTAACTAACAAGTGTCGAGTATTTGCGTTCCTCGTACTGTGAGTATTTTTGTACTTGTATTATTTTTCGAGAAACTTTTGTAAAGTTTACAAGTAATGTACAGAGCAAAGCGCCTTAATTTAAGAGATCTAATTTATTGCATTAGTCGCGTTTAGTAAACTACGAAGCAGAGCAGCAGATCGTTAGATAGGATTGTTTATGTTCTACTTTCCAGGCTGGTAGGAAAGATGCGAGCGAAGGTTAAGTTCTCTGTGATATAGCGAGATAGCCCCAAAACAGAGATACAAACGTTATCGTTATTGCTCTTACTATTATTACTACTACTATTAATATCATCCTCATTGTCATTGTTGTACCATTGTAGACAATATGCTGTCTGACATAAAACAATAAACTTGCCTAACGAATATTTAATACTGTAAAATTTATTCATATGTTAAAAACATATGATTTGTAACAGAGTGTCGTGATACAGATCCTTGGAAAATTTCTGCAGATGGAGTAAAAAACGTAATGCTTTTATTACCATGTTGAAATTAAAAAATAACTTATATCGATATATGAATATGAATATGTACAATTTTTACGTATTTACACTTGATATTGCTAATGTCTTGTCATTTTTTAAATTTGTGCTTAATATATTTTTATCCTAATGTTCTATCTAATTTAGGTTCTCTTAAAAATATAATCTCAGTTGTGTTCCTTCTTCATTATGACTCGCTTATATCCATTTTATCTTGGTCCTTATCTCCAACGTAATACTCATTAGTTGGTTCTACAATTTTATCCGTGTCTTGTGCATTTTGTCTAGAATCTGGATCAGGCTCAGGCTGCCTCTCTTCTTCTGGTGGTAACGCGTCACAAGGAACATCTTGCATTTGGACACTTGGCGAATGTTGAATCATTTTTAGATTATCGTAGACATGCCTCGTAATTGCTTCCAGATATTGCTTGCTATTTGCATTATCTTGTCTTGTCACAACATCTGGATGTAGGGTGAAATCTGGTGCAAAATATTCCAAATATTCAGTGTATGGTAATTCATTGCTAATTTGCTCATCCACGAGTAAAGAGGTTTCATAAGTCCAGCAGCGAGCTACATTACGCAATGTATATCCACCACCACCGACCGTGAGCAACGGTACGTTTAAGTCCCTTACAAATTTAACGCATTCGCCGTGTCCCTTTGTACTTAAACTGAAGCAACCAAGACGGTCATTTGCAAGAGAATCTGCACCACACTGTAAAACGATCGCAGTTGGTTGAAAGAACTCCATCACATGAGAGATCACAGGTTTGAAAACTTGAACGTAAGATGTATCGTCTATGCCTTCCTTAAGCGGTACGTTGACAGAATAATATCTTCCACTCTCCGCTCCTATCTCATACATATCTCCAGTTCCAGGGAAGAAGTAATTGCCATATTTATGAAATGAGACAGTCATGACTCTATCCGTAAGATAAAAAGCTTCTTGTACACCATCGCCATGATGTACATCTATATCGATATAAAGAACTCTTGCATGATATTTTAATAGCTCCAAAATTGCTATAACAATATCATTGATATAGCAAAAACCAGAGGCTTCAAATTTTTTTGCATGATGTAATCCACCACTCCAATTAATGGCAATATCGCAGCAATTATTGTTCAATTTAGTAGCACCCTCCAAAGAAGCGCCTGTGTACATTGAACAAAAGTCGAAAAGTCCTTCGAATACAGGACAGTCGTCTCCCACGTTAAAGTGACTAAGGTACTTCGTATATCCCTGCAGGTTCTGCGGTGTTACTCGTTGCAGAAATTCGACGTATTCGTCCGAATGAAAACGGCACATATCGTGAGTGCTCGCACGGTATGGCCGATAAATTTGCATTTTCTTATGCAGACCGTAGTTGAGTACCAAACTGTGTATCACAGATAGCCGATGAGGTTTCATTGGATGTCCAGGTCCGTAATGAAAATTTCCAACATCCGGATTATAAAAATACGACACTTTCTTGTTGTAACTCATTTTGAGGTTATACTCGTGTCGAATCGAACCAAATAAAAATATTAGCACAGAGGTCTGTCACTGATGTATTTAAATGAAGATTATGAATAATAACTAAACCGATGTTTTCGCGCAACTTTCCTATCAACCTTGGTCCTAAGATGAATATTATTTTTATTAGAAATTACAAATATACGCTGACACTACGCGTACATCGTCCAAGCCCGTGGAGCTGTCGGTGATTCTCAGTTTGGTCAAATCTTGAGCACAATGGCATGTCGAATACCAATCGTCAAATGAGAAATCGTAAATGAAGGTTGCAACAAAATGTTGAAATACCAAAACCACTCTATCGTCCTTTACATTGTTTGGATCATTTGTCACCGGTAGTCATTTTGCAGGGTTAACCAAATAGTAACACAACAAGATAGACCTGACATTGACGACAGACTGCCGCCATCTGCATAGATGTCAATGCAGCTTCGGGGAAAGATAAAATATTGCATAATAATTACGAACTTTATTTATGTTAGATCCCTTTAAAGCGTGCCATGATCACGATTAAGAATTGCCTCGGGCATAATACTACCGGCATAGAATGACCGTAAAATATTTTTATAAATACATTGGCGATATTCAAATCGATAAACTACTTCGTTAACGTTAAATAATCGTGACATCGAACCAAAAATGGAAACGACCTATTCGCAAAACTGGTTGCGGTACTTTCTACGTAAAACGAGCAGAGGTATGCAGGGGGATCGTACGTATTTCAGCAGATGTTATTGAGCCTCGTGCGAATCGATACTATCGCATTCAAGGGATCGGCGGAAAAAAATGTTACGATCGTTGAAATTGTCAATGAACGTAGAGGACGCGTTAATATCGCACGGAAAAGCATCTTCGAGTCAATTCGAGGAGTGTACGTATTTTCGGCTATTATCCAATAAAACGAATATGCGTTAGGTAGGCTGAGCACAGAGCGGCCATTCTTACTGTGCTCCAGCAGTGACGGTTAGTAACGACGCTCCCGAAGCTTCCCGGGGAATGAGGAGACTTTTCTTATCGCCGAGTTATTTATTCGACGCGCTTTGAGAAAGTGCAGACGCGCTCCGTTTGGCGTTCTCTAGAAAAAGAGTCAGTTGGTGCGGGCGTACAACGAGCAATCGATTAGCTTTGAAATGCGGCCCGATTCGCGAAGCGTCTCCTTCACGTTTCACCGCGAGGTGTTGGGCGTGAAGAATTCCCCGGAGATCGTCAGGAACTCGAAGAATCTGAGACAACGGCTACAGGATCGTTTCGATAAGGAAAAACCAAACGATGCGTCCAAGGAGAAGTCGGCCAAGGAGAAGGAGCAAAACGGCGATCGAGGGTGGAACAATTTGAGCCTTGGGAATGTATCCGCAGATTCGAGGAGAGCCCTGCGAAGCGGGGCCGAGAAATTGTCCAGGACAATATCTTCGGTGCGAACAACGTTTGGGACGATATCTCAGGTCGGTGACATTCCCGTAGACTGTTCTATGGTGATATTCTATGTGTATCTCCATGGATTCTATGGCAAATTCCTCTTTCGCTAATTCTTTTTCCTTCCGTAACGTAGAAGTTTAGAAGCTCCACGCGCAGGCGTCAAAGATTGGAGGAGCAACAGTCCCCTGGCAACGGCGTCTGCAAGATGCAAACTCCACAGACTCGATCGCGTCAGATATTGGGCAGGACACCGACTAAACTTTATAGTCCCTTTGGCATAGAATCACCCAGGCGTGCTTGGGACAAGGAGAACGACGCGACACCCATGCACAATGGTGGTGAAGCCAATTCTCGTTATATACAGTGCAGACCGTTCCGTTTTACGAGGGCTAAAGGATTTTCCATGTTAAGATAAGATGCTCTTAAGAAATACAGATCGATCTCTCAATTTCCTAGCTACGCAGTCGGGATTGCGTGCCTTGTGCAGCTCGCGCTTGAATTATTTATTTAAGTTTAATTAAGAGCAGGGTGAAGTATACGCAATGACATTATTGTTAGCAGGATAACGATCCTAAAGGCGTTTATAGTTTTCCCAGTACGTCCAGAAACTTTGTCTACCGCTTGATACTCGTACGCAATACGATCACGTATTTATACTTTTTTATACCTATTTATAAGAACTATAACCGCAATATGAAATAAAGAATGGAGGCAAGCCATAAGTCCGTGCAATTCCTTCGAACGCCCGAATAGACCTCTCACCCTTCGTCTACCTATAATACGTTTTGCGACTATTGAATTATCGACAAAAGCCCGTTAGGGTTCGGATACCGTCCTTAACCTTCGGACAGACTTCTCGGATCGGTCCAATTTTCTAGCATAATTGCACGAATCGCTGGTGGACGGTGTTAAAGGTAAACGGTCGTGGTGTAAAAACGTTGTACGCATAGCAGCCACGTCGCGTTACCTTCATCGCGCGAAACAAAAAGAGCTATGCAGAGGTGTCGTAATGACAATAGACGAAGACGCAACACACTCGCGGACCTCGTAGGCCGTACTGCTCCCCGGGCCTATTCGAGGAACGTAAGTATGTTAGTAACGGGTGCGAGAGCGAATGCGCACACGCGCCTTGCTTGGCGCAGCCGTCGAAGAATCCTCGATAAAATGCGCCACCGCGTCCAAAAACCGTCCTGAGAGCAAGACGACCCGCCGTTCCGACGAAAACGTAAAAATCATTTACTTCGACGGTGGGTATCGCGCGTGATATGTTTGCCAGACTTTCGAAATGGACGAGCGCGATCGACAGCAGATCGGCAGCAGAGATGGTCATATGAACTTCCAGGTGGGGTAAGTTGGCTCTGTGTGTACGAACATTATTATTTTCGCCATTCCGTTTACCATCGAAGAACCGTAGACCCATTGAGTACCGATCGTATTTACAATTCGCTGGACCGAAATCGGCATCGAAAACCATGAAACTTTATCTTCGATATTTTTTTTTTCGAAAGACTCGAGCGCGTTTGCGAATCATCCTGAGTTTCTTTTCGCCGTTTTACGCGGTTTAAACAAATTCCGTAAAGTTCGATTATCGAGGGATTAAAGTGTTTCGCCGAGTTACAATATACGAGGGCTGACACCGACGCGCGGCGTCGGCGGTGCATTATAGCGCAATGCAGTGTCCTATAAACCACGTGCGACTCTCATTGGCAGATCAGAACCATGCCCAGTAGTAGTACCTTTTTCGAGATCAAAATATCTGATTTACGAGCCAGACAGGTAACCTTGATATCGTCCGTCATACATTCGAATTTCCACAATATAACCGCACGATGTATCGACCCAAAAATGACGCGAGGTCAAACACGGATGTATGACCGCACCGAATATGCGCTACTTGATTGTCTTGGAATAAAAATGAAGTATATGCTCCAAGAAGGCTAGTATTACGTTTCTTACGTTTTGCTTGTTTTTTTTTCATCTACAAACTGGACTACGTACATATATAAATATATAAATAGTATATTACAATTGGAACGTGTCATTTGATATCTCGCTGCATTCTGTTAGAAAATTAGGGCACTTGAAATTCATCCATAATCATTAAAGTACAATACTAATTGTCGATAATCGTGAAGTTGGAAAGGATAAGTGAGAGAAATATTTTCTACTAATCATATTTTTATTCTGACCATGAAGTATTAACGTGAAAAATCCGTCAATGTACATTGTTTTCTGCCTCGACAGATTTATCGGTTTCCATAAAACGAGGTAAATCCAAGCGTTCGTGCGGTCGTACGAGCGGATTTCCGCGGCTAAAGGCATTGGAAAAAATATCGGGTGAATATTCACATCGCGGTGCATCGGATAAAGCATAATTTATATTTGCCTTTGCATCGAATAACCTTGCGTTACGAGACAAAATACGGTGCAAGAATTGACAAACGCTGGAAGGAGTCTCCTTCTCTTCTCCTGTCAAACTCTCCAATAAGCTTTTCGCTGGTATTCGCAAAGAGTGCGTTTTATTTAAGTTCGAAGAAGTTTGCGATGTACGCGGCCTCCTCTTGGGACGCATCCTTCAGGTATGATTTTCTCGATTCAACAGAGATCGATGCGTGGAAAAGAAACGCACCGACGGGATGCGTCGTGCAGTCGATATAAAGGTACGCAAAGATTATGATCGATCGAAGACAATGCGGACAACGGAATCGCAAATATTTTGGGTCGACTTGGTAAGGTATCCTCAGTCCACGTGAAGCATCAAACACGGATTATCCGTACTTTCCGCACTGGTGGTGTCAGCCTTATGCGAGCAACAATATTTTAGTAGCTACACATTTCTCAAGCTAACTCCTTTATTACGATTCAAAAAAGATTTTTTTATCTTTATTCACAATCCAAAATCTCCAGAAGCTATAATTTTCTGATCGAATATTTTACGACGGGAATGAGGATAACACCGTGGCATTTCTTCAATCTTTATCGCGAGAAAATTTTGTCCGCGAAATCTTTGCGTAACGGAGCAAAAAATAAAATCTGTACGAGACCGATCGTTTGATCTGGCACAGGAAAATGCGTTGGGTCAGAAAACTATCGGACACGCTGGTAATGCCAAATCCCGTTTCCCTTGAAAACGGTGGTCGATCTATTTCGAAATTGTAGGCAACGAAGTAGGTAGCGGGCAACTGGCAGGGCCCCGTGAATTTCGCGTAAACATGCGCCAGAATTTTAGGCGGGACCGGCTGCCCCATGCGCCGCCGTCTGTTATGTATTTCCGCGGTTGCGTAGTGGGGCAGCGTGCCGCGAGAGGGTGCCGTGCGAGGCAGGTCAGGGCTGGGGCTCAGTACGTTCGCGTACGGCCTTTTGCTCGTGTCGTCTGGTTTCGATCGTCTAGCGTGTACCCCGCTCTTGGCCCGATCGCCTTTGAACAGTGTCAGAACTCTCTCGTCCTCGCGCAGCGGAGGTGTACGCGCGATAAGGAAGGTGCTTCTACGATGGTGCAACGTGCTTATATAATTGCCACCGTACATTAGTTGCGTGCGCGTGTGACGCGAGTGAGTGCGTGCCGCTGCTGCTCTTTTGGCCGATCTTCCACTTCCCCCCACCATCCTCGGTGTTCTTTAACTGATTCCGTCTCACTCTCTGCCTCTCCATCTTTCTCCCGCTCTCTCTCGCTCTTTCTGCTGCCGCCATCTCGCTCTCACTCGCCGCTCCGGTACGTACTATATATCTCTTACACTCTACCTTCCTTCGCCCCCTCCACTTTCCACGCGCATCGCCCGTCCTTCCTCTCTCTCTCCCTCTCCACATTCTGACAGCTTGGTCGATTCACGAATCCGCCGGGCCATTCGCTTTTCCCCGGGCCTCTTCAAAATAAGGCCAGAGGGTTGAACTTCGACTCGGGGGTGTTTGCGCGCGATGAACCGGGAAGAATTACGCAGTAGGGTAACTTTGACACGATTACCGTGGCGATAGTGGAAGAAAGATTTCCCCGTTGTCCACGGAGCGGGTTCTCGGCGCGGTTAAAAATCGGATCATTTGTAAACACCGTGTCGGTGGCTTTTCCAGGATGTGAAAGGACCGAGCTTCCACCGATTCGTTATCTTTGCGCTCGCGGTAAAAGGAAAAGCGTTTTGGGGTTTTGGCCGAAAACGTGCTCTTAGGGGGATTTAGTAATATTTAATATTACGTGAGTACATAAACATTTTCTTGTGATCAAATTTGAAATAATTTGTTCCGGTGGGACGTTGTGCGATGTGCGTTACTCAATGGAGATTAATTTACTACGAAATCTTTGTAGTATTATTGGGCTCGCGAATAGGTTATGATGCAAGTCTGAAAATATGTACAGTATAACGAGGTAACGGAGTAGTGATTCTGGTGGTGCTTCGTTACAAAATCTACTATTGATGAAAAAAACCAATTCAGGATATAACAAGATTTTGAAGATCGTTTTAAGTAATCGAAGTTCTGTTATGGAACTTTTAACTGGTTATACGTAACTGTTCGTCCAGTTTCAAAACCTTCTGTTACTTACATTTTATTATCGTGTTAAGATTTTTTGATAGAAATATATTTGCCCGGTGGTGTAAAGAGTCCATGCTGCACATTATTTTAATTTACTTTGATTTACTTATGCTCGCTCACTGGTTATGTTTTTACCTTACTTGCCTTTGTTTGTTTGTTTCTGACACACAGGTCTGGCATCATACATATGCACATTTATTTTCTATTTATTTTAAATTGCTTAAGAAAAGTGAGAACGGTCAAAAGTTCTGAGTGGCCAACGATCATGGCATTGCACGGGGAAGACGTAGTAATGAATTTGTTTATATTTTTTGTATTTGCCGACCCCGTCGATGGTTTTGCTGGGCTAAACCAGTTGGAGCACACAGCAGTCTCAGCCACAGCTCGCGGAGCGGTTAGTAGCCCATCAGCAAGAACATCCAGACCCGATTGGAATTCAAGAAACGGTGTCGGATTTACTGGAGTGTCACAAAATGACGGATCAACGGGAACAACAGCAGCAACAGCAACAGCAGCCCCAACAGCAGCAGCAAACTAAAGGCAATGAAGTACTAAGGACCAACCTGATTATTAACTACCTCCCACAAAGTATGACGGAGAAGGATCTTTACAGCTTATTCGTCACGATTGGACCTGTCGAATCTTGCCGTGTTATGAAGGATTACAAGGTATGATAAGATCGTATTTCGATTTTGCTACTTAAACAATCGTTTTGGATAAAACGTGTTATTTGTATGTGTTATAGACTGGATATAGTTATGGTTTTGGGTTTGTGAATTATGCCAAGGCAGAGGATGCCGCTACAGCCATAAATACCTTAAATGGGCTGCAGGTACAAAATAAGCGGTTAAAGGTCTCCTTTGCAAGACCCTCTGGAGAGGAAATCAAGGAAACTAATCTTTATGTTACAAATTTACCGCGGTGCGTTATAATCTTTTCACAGTGAGAAGTAATTTTTTTGCTTTCTTTGCATGTTCACTCTCAAATAAATCTTGTTAAAATCTTTAATTTCAGGAATATAACAGAAAGTCAAATAGACGATATATTCAGCAAGTATGGGAATATTGTTCAAAAAAATATCTTGAAGGACAAATTAACTGGGTTACCTAGAGGAGTGGCATTTGTGAGGTGAGTCTGATTTTTATATAGTATATGCTTTTTTAATACCATGGAATAAAATAATTCCATGCAGTTACACGTGTGACTATCGTGAAATAGAACCAGAGTGATGTAATGCAACTGTAAACTGCTTCCTTGGCAAAAAATATAGTAGGCATATATATATATATATATTTTGGCACGGTGCCATTGTTGTCATAATTAGTAACGTTATAGCATTGCAGAGGAGAAACTTGAGATTCTATTTTATTCCTAGAGAGCGAAAAATGTTTCCTTTTTTTTTTTTACGTAACTTGCCTAAGGATCATATAAAACGACACATGGATAAAAAAAGATAGTTATGATAATTCCCATATTTATTTTTTACATAATTTTGATAATTTGTAGCGACATCTATATTATGTATCTATTTAATAAAATGATACACATACCTGGATATGTGAAAAACATGTTATTGAAAATTGGATCACGTTCAAAAGTCACAAACAGCTGTTCGAACTAAGACGTATTATCTGATTATGCAATGTGGGTCTACGTGAATTGCATACATATTCAATTTACCAAACCTCTTTCCTGCCAAATTATTCCTGCACTATGTGTTTGACTTATATAATTCCCATTTACCTCATTTTAACAACTACCGACCTACTTATCTCCCATAGTACACTTAAGCCAAGTACTGAAATTCTGTGCAATGGGTTTATCGTAGGAAATAGTATGTAAAGTATGTCAACAGCTGAAAATAGAAATAGAACAGGTTGTAATGGCTTCTGCTAATTTTTCCAAAGATAAAAATCAGTGGCACGCAACTTGGCTGCCGCTTCTGCCTTGCTTTCCACTTTATTAGAATATCACTAGCAATATGCATTAGTCTGGGCATATCCTACTTACATTAGTACCTTTCATAATGAAGTTTTCACACGATATCCTACGCCTTAATTATCCGAATGTAGGTTTGACAAGAGAGAAGAGGCGCAAGAAGCCATTGCGCGACTGCATGGCACAATTCCGGAGGGTGGATCAGAACCGCTCAGTGTAAAAATTGCAGAAGAGCATGGCAAGCAGAAGGCTGCGTATTATGCAGGCTGGCAAGCTGGCTACAATCAGAGTCGGGGTAAGTACATCAGCTACTGATATGGTTAGTTGCCCGATTTTTTTTTACTACCTGGCAGTAGAAATTATTTGTCTTAGTATGTATTTGATGTCGTTGTGAAAGGCAAAGTATTTTTGGTGAAAGATTTTTACTGACAGGTGAGACTTGCATTTTGGCTTCATAAATTTTCATACTAAGTCGTAGGAATTGATTGCATTTTTTTTTTAATCAATTTAGTTACATCATAGAAGCACAGATTCAAACATTAAATCTTCTTTATTCTTCTACCCTGTGTCGGATTTCATATTTCGCATAAATCCGTGAATCATCATTTAACTCGAAAGACCTGCGTGTATTATTTCACCGATCAAAAAATTTTCCTCTCGATCGTTGTATTTTGTACTTATTTGCGCGTAATACTGTACGACACTTATTTCTCCGTCCTTACTCAGATGCGTTTGAGTGTGTACAGTAATTTCTGGTAATATATTTGACGGCTATAGGATCATAGTAGTTAGCAATTGATTTATTTCTTCTTCTTGTACGACATAGCTACGAGATGTGATATTTTCTATATGTAATGTCTAATTTTTAAATGTTTTGCCAGATAAGATGGCTGCATCTAAATCAGACTGCAACGATTTATCGCACTAGCCCTTTTTAAATAGAAATAAAAAAAAAGAAAGAGCAAAGCTGTTTGCGTTATATCCGCGCGCAACATTATGTAGCAATGACTGCGGTATTGCGAGAACACGTTTCTCTCGTGCTTACTTTCCCTTTTTTTTCTTCTTATTTTCCAAAATTGTGCGCATGATTTAACGCGCGCGCGAAGGATTTGTCGGTGGCGTCCCGCGGATCTGTTGAAAGGACATTATTTGCAAGCAACAATGTGAACGGACACAGCGTCGTGACGATTGCAAAGGTTCGTGTGTGCCGTGTGATTCGACGGAGAAAAAAAAAAAGAGGAAAAAGAACAATTCGTACCTTGCTAAGTCAGTGGCAGCTTACGGGTAAAACACCTGGCTGGATTTCGCATTGCACAGTGCTGATTAGCGATTTGTTTTTTTGGATGTTGGTTGGCTCGACGTGGTTGCAAATCTTCTTTTCTAGCAGCTATTAGTTAATGATTTTGCCTGATACTTTTTCAAGCTACACCATCGAGCATCGTAGAACTATTATTCGTTGATGTTAATGTAATCTCGTTCTGCTCTTTGTACACTTCGAAGGCGTATTGTACTATCGAGTTTTGTACCATGTTTCGTTATATATTATTTGATACTCCGAAAATATATATTTTGTTTTCATCGAAAACCATGCGCTTTTCTTTACACTCACTGATCCCTGGGCACCGTTTGAGATCTCAAGTGTTCACGTACGATTTCTCGCGTAGGAGAAATCGATAGGACGTACGCCGTGGCGTCGATGGGCGATAATGGTCTCGGCGATCCGATCGACGAAAAAGATAGAAGATCGTTGCTTCTCTCTGGTATATTTTACGTTCGCGCTAGGACGCTGTACGATTCCGTTTGGCCATGTAATTATTTTACGAAACACGCGAATCCAGCCTCTGCCTGCAGATCAGTTTAATGTGCATACGTTCATTTCTGCGATGTCTGGCTGTGATTTATTGCATCCGCAAAGTGTGCTTCGAAAAGGAATTCGTATGTGCATGGCAGTGAACCCCCTTACCGAAAAGCTAGGATGTGTACGAACTCATTATCGGGAATGTGGAAAATTTGTTTAATGTGACATTTTCATTTCTATGCTTACCTGTCCATGAAGGAGAACGTCTGTATCCAACACGGAATAAATACCAGCGTTACGCGCATTACCTTTATTAAAGAAGAACGTTGATGTTTCCGTATATCCATCCTTCATCTTCGCAGTTTATTATTAGGAATTTTCATAGGATGTACGATCCGCACAATTATTGTTATCCGATACGTATTTGCAATGTGTTCTGCGAGAATGATTTGACGCGAGCCGCGCTCGTGCCGGAGCCGCGTAGAATAATCAAATCCACACGGGTAATTTATCGTCGCCGAGAGAACATTGACTTTTTCGTATTGTACTGAATTATCGTCGTAGCGTTAATTCTGTAACACTTAGGAATGCCGATTCCAACGCGATCGTTGCGGATGGGAATTCCTCACGAAACGGGTGCATAGGGTCAACTATGATTGATTTCGCATACTTATGCCTTACGTAATTATAAGTTTTCGCGAGAGGTGAATCAAAGTTTGTAGGAGCGAACTATGAGTGAATTCCAGGCGGATTTTGCTAATTGGTTTTTCGGCTTATGAAGTCTCTACCTTCATTATCGTAGGCCACGTCCTTCGTGAGCGTTATCAAGCGTAACCAGAGGTTTCCGAGGATTTGAACTTTCTTATCGTAAAAATGCGCCGGCATTTGAGGGTAAAGCCGGATGCTTCCGCACTTACGTGTCCTTTGATCGACGATCACGGGGCTAAATGCTGGGCGCACATTGTTCGTCGATAAATCGTCGACGCCTAAGATGACTAGAGGAGAAGCGAGCGTTCGTAACGTTTATAGTTAGCACGCTCTACCGTGATCAATATTTAAGAGCTACCATCCAGAAAATGTGTGGTTAACGTATAAGAATACCGACAACATTATTTGCTCAACGATTGTGAACGAAATAACGTATTATGGTACTTACCTTTATAACGTATACAATCCAATTTTTAAACAAATTCCGTTCTCGAGGCTCTGCAAGCATCAATAATCTCGTAGCTAGACGAAGGTTTTATCGTATACGCGTGTGAAACGGTCGATCGATTAGGAAACATTCGTACATCCTTACGTGAATTCCACGGCGGAACGGAATTTGTTCACCGTGCGAATCGATAATTACCATGTCGATATAGATACGCTGGCCGTTTGCGAGGCTTATACTACGCTCAACGGTTTACGCTATTATAGCAGACTTCGATGCTTTATCGTATCGACGAACTATTATTTGCCGACGAGAAATAGTTTTAGCCTGAACATCTTGAAAGTTCGAGGGTCTTACTCTATACCGCACGAGAATCCGTGCATTATCACCTCTCCTACTCGTATCGCAAATAACAGAATTACCGAGAAGTACTTTGCAGCATGCTATCGTTTTCATCGTGCGCACGGCGAACGATCCGTCGTATTTGGCGGATATTACGAGACGTAGATCGCGCAGGTATACCCAAATTAGCTCGTTTAGCACTGGAGTACTGGCCACTTTCCGGAACTTGTATAGGACGTTAAATATATCTTTGAAAAGAAAAGAAAGAACGAATGCCAATGGATCAATACGCTGCAATAAAATTATGGAAAATTCTCAGTGTATTCACCAACACAAAGCCGTGCTATTTTTCCAAGAAATGCTCGACTCGCTATCTTGACGGGGGTTCGGTAATTTTAATGTCAACGCACTTAGCATGGAACGAATTGCTCCGTTCCAATACTCTTTGCGCTCCAATCAATCGGATCTCTTCTCCTAATGATCAAAGATGGGAAAAGTGCGAAAAAAAATATAATGTCGAGCCACACTCGACGTAGGACCGCAAAGAGTTCCGCTACGTTTTTCGACGTAATCCCGAACTTGGATACCTCCGAAAATACCCATTCGACGCGTTTTCTCCAGGACCGTTGACTCGTTCGAGAACGCGTTTACGACGTTCATTGATCCATTTGGAAACCTCCTCTTGAATGACTCGTGCGTGCTATAGACGATGAAAGTATTTACGGAGTAACCACATCGACGGACGTGCGTGGCAAGGCGAGATCCTACGAACTTTTACGAGGTGTACCATTGTTCTCGCCGATGCAACACAGCGAAACTAGATCGATCCTTTGGCATGACAAATTCTTGTAGTCCCAATTCCAGTCTCTCGTAGCGAATGAATATATTCATCGTGCACGAATAGTGCGGCATTGTCTCGTTCCTCGAATATGGGCGTTACAGCTGGGATTTAGAAAGGTCCGTTAATAGTCACGGACACGTTGATCGTCGATCGAGATAAATGCGATGCGTTTTATTCGGTGGATTAGCGCGGTTTTTGAAGACGGACGTATACCATGTCGTTGCGTCGGTATGCGAGTTTGCGATCTCTGAAGTGTGTGCGGGAGCGATCGTCGAATTATGCGCTCGGCGACAATCTACCAGAAATTCCATAAATATCCTCATTGCCCGTTTTATCGTAGTACTCAGGATGCGAACGATAGAACCGCTTCCGTTTACCTCCGGCCTGCGTTAAATATTTTGCGCGATTGTCGCCGTGGGCAGCGCGATTAATCGGCCGAAGTGTAATAACGTTGATGCGCGGCCGTTTCTCCGTCTAGACAGATTTTTTAGGTATTTTCCAAAGTGCAGTTGCACGTACGTTTTCGCCCTCCGAAATTCGATCCTCGAACCGAAATCCCAAATTTACTTTTTGGAAGCCAATATCGTAGAAGGTATGAGTCGCAACGATTTTGTTGCGAACATTATCGCCACTTTGCGTCTCGCAATTGTATATCCACTAAATCCTAAAGATCACGATGCGAACTCTTGGAGAATAGCTAAGAATCTTTCCCGGACGAAGGGATAACGATCTTTGCTGTTATTTACTTTTGTCCTTTTAATCTTATCACGCGCGGATCGGTCGAAGCGTTTCAAACGGAGACAGGTGGATCTCGAGACCTAGAAAGAAATGTATCTCCCTCGAACCTGACAATCGTTCATTTTTTAATCGATTTATCGTGTGTAGAGAGTTATCTTAGGTCGAGTAATTATACGGACCCTCACCAGGTATGTCCATTTTAAAGTTTTAACGATGTATATCGATAGAAGGTACGATCCACCTTGCTCAAAGAATGGTGCGTTAATGTTTGGCACGACGAAAGATGTCGGAAATACGAATCTTTTAAGAATTTAATATTGCGAGTGCGCCTGTATTTGAGCCGCTTTGCTCGTCGATCGATCGCTTCGCAGGTCAAATTTCCGGTCGCCGCTAGCCGTGCAGATGGATACCGTTTCTCAATTTGATCGCTACTGGGCGTAGGACCGCACCGAGTTAATTTCACGCGATGTAATTAACATTAATACTAGAACTACCTGCCACTATCCCGGTACACATAGATATACACTGATTATTTAGACAAAGAGGTAGCAAAGGGGAAAGATAAATAGACCTATACCATCAGCTGCATTCCACGAAGAAAGGATGGAGCTTCCTCAGATTCGGGGAACTTTTATGAGAGACGACGGATATTAACGAGATACTGCGTTTGATATTACATTAAATTAAGTACGAATAAGATGTTGAATTTAGACCGTTTCGGCAGTTCTGGTGTTAATACTGGTTGTACAACGAAGGTTGCACTATATAGGGTGAGCCGTAGAGAGCGGACGACTTTGCGAGCGTAATTACAAGGAGGATCGCTTTGGCTCACATTATGCGGTGCAGCTTGCGGCAGAGAACTGCGTAATTATTCCACGTGATCGGCTGCACGTGCGACGAAGCATCGGTCTTCGATCGGTCGACGAGCCGATGCACCGAATACACGTTGCATGGAACTTGATCGTTGCAATAGGCTAAAGGGATAAGGAGGCCGGTCAACGTTGAGGAAACTTAATTAGTGATTAAGTTTAGATAAATCGTAATGTAAGGGAGAAGCATTGCTCGAACGACGTTCACGAGCCACAAAGCGAACTCACGCCGCCTTTTCTCACCCCACGCGCTTGCGAGCCTTAGGTTCGCGCGGCGATTTAATACCACGAGGAGGAGGAGGATCGATCGAACGATCATTAGCCGTGTGGATCTACGCGAATCTGGTATGTCTACGCGACGGATTCGGTAGATCGACCATGTTTCTTCGTCGGTTAGATTCAGAAGTGTTGGACGCTTCGCTGATCGATCCGCATCGCGGACACATCGAGGCTTATTTTGGCGTAGAAACCTTTCGATGGCTACGATTCAAGGGAGGGAGGACGAAATGGTCGCCTTAAAACTGGCAACGGCTCGCAATATTTTTCTGGGTTGCGCAACGCGACCTTTGTTTCTCGTCGAAAGACGACGTGAGTTTAATTTGGCATCGGAACTAAAGCACGCAACTGTAAATAAGTCGACGAAGCTGTACGAAATTCTAATTTTAAAGTTAAGTAGTAAATTGTAAGGTTTAACGGATCCGAAGATTGTGCGAAATGGTTAATCCCGAAGTCCAGTAGTGCTAACGATGGCTGTGATAAGGATAAGGAAAAACAAAAAATTAATCAGAATGCAAAAACAATGCGAATAACGGAGAAATCGTAATGCGGATAAGGCGGCGAATTAGATATGCTTCTCTTTCTCTCTCGTATTCTCTCCTTTCTCCGATCTTTCTTTCCACTCATTTTTCTAGAAAAGCGGCTACCGAAAGAAGTAATTCCAGTTAATGTACCATACGAATTTTGAAGGAGTTAGTCTTAGTACGCCGATCTTAACCTGGAGTTTGCTAAGTCCTACGATATATTACGAACATAATGTATAAGGTTTCATTCCTATTTACGCGCGATCAGTACAAACACGGAAAAAGGCGGTGACAAAACTTGGGAGAGAAAGCGTGCAGAAGGATATAATAGGCCAGGGTTCAAAATGCCTGCGACATTCTCAACGATACATTCATCGTATTTTTCTCTCCATCGTCTAAGTCCATGAAGATAAAAAAAAAGGAACGATCTATGTGGACCGATCTCAAATTGAAAAGGACTAATCTTGGTTATATAATTCTCATATTATATTGATAGTCATATTTACATGCCCGAGATGGATATATATACACACACACAGACACATTGATATTAGAGAAATACGGATATGTATATTATATATATATATATATATATATAGTAGTTAAAACAATGTTCGTAACTCGTTGTACGAATACTTATATTTAAATGTGTTGAGCATTGAATGTGAAATATTGTATCCAGTGGCCTAATCGCCTGTAACTTTTGTGCTGATGATTTTCCACACGGGCTGGACGCTACCGCGGCTCTATCCACTTTACGACACGTGTAAATCTCGGCTTAATACTTCGGCATGAAAAGCGCAAGGGCAGAATTTACGACTAGTTTATCGGAAAAATCGCTCGTATATGTTCCGCATTGTACGGTTGTTACGGCTCGAACAAGTTTACACGCCTATCGGATTTTAGCGACAGAATCTTTAACGATGAGAATTTCACTCCTCACCTTTCATTACCGAAAATGTACAGTCTAACTTCTATACAGCTTTAACCTATTCTTCATTTTTATGGAATACCAAGTGCGATAGATCGTGCGAAACGTTAACCAAGATGTAAGCAGGATGTTCATCATAATCACAAAAAAAATATCAGGAACATGTCCATTGTAAAGAATCGTCAGGACAAAAAAAGAGAAATTCTCGGGTAATCGAAACGTTACAAACCGCGCCAGTTTGTTCTTTAAAATTCCTACACGTATCTTATACCTTTCTTATCCTTGTTGCTACGGTCACGAAGTTTACGTGACGCTGTAGTTGCTCGTTAAAGTTGATTAAAACACTAGAAACTCGAAAGCGACTGTTCTTTTATTTTTCGATACTTCCCCTTCTGAAAGAACGTTTTCGTTACCGCATCTCTTTGATCGTCGATAAGTCAGGAAAAGGTGCTCGATCCTTACGATAGAAGAATCCTAGTATTTCATTTTCAAACCTCTCTCATCACAGCTCCGGAACTTCCTCTCATGCCATATGTACACCACAGCTTATTCATGATTGTTGGTAAATAAAATTGAGAACTTCTCGTTGGACGAAAAAGTCGCTCTATTCTTTATCTCCCATTGATACCCACGTGTACATCGTTCTTATAATACGACAACGTCTCGACGAGTTTCGATGCGCACTTCTGTCATCGACGATAGATCGCGATGAACCGTCAGATCCTCAGCCCTTGCGATCGTACGTCGATAGAAGCTCGAGTTAAACTCGATTCATACACGGTTTGCAGCTTTTTAATCGGTTTATGGAAGCTCGAATAAAGTTTGGTTTTCCCCGTCTCTCTGGTCTTTTGTTTTTCGACATTCACACTTTTTCGTTCAAGCCTCCAGAAAGGGCGATCCAAAATCCCGACTCTGGTCATTGTTATAAATACAGCTTTAACCCTTCAGCTGCTATACGTCACTATAGTGGCTTCCCACTAGGTCATCTCATAGGACGTAAATACGAGTAAGTGTATCGTAAAGAGTATTAAACATCGATCGCGATCCCAACGCGTTATTCGCGCACGGTAGTTCCCTTTCGTCGTACCCGAAGGATTAACCCATTTGCACCACAGCTCTAACCACGCAACCTATTCTGAAATCCAAGGCTCGGTATCTCGCCCTTGGCGACGACCAAAAGTCCTCGCGGAACGTTTCGCGGATCACGATAAACGGCGAATTATCTCGCTCCTCGATGCAAACGGGTTAACCGTCTTGGTACCACGCAGCGCGATCGCGCTCTTCGGATGCCGTGCTGAAAAATGCAGCGGTGCTCGGTCGCGACTCTGATCGGGCGATGCGCTTGGTTCCAAGCGTGGCGTCCTTCATATCGGGGCAAAGAAACGAATGGCCATACGAAGCACTACCGAGCTCGCCGGCATATGTCGACGAGAAAAGAGAGAAGCGAGATCGCGCCGCATGGCACCGCAGGTTTTTCACGTTAAGTTCACCCTTTTGCAAATGGGATCCCATTTGCAAACGGGGTGAAATTTGTTTCGCAAAAGGGTGAGTTTATCGTAAAAAAAAACCCTTGTCCAAGGCGAATTTCTAAAAAGCTCCGACAGTAAAGCGGTTGAGGAAAGGAGGAGGAGGAGGAGGAAGCTTTCCTCCGGCGGCTGACTAACCAGGAGTGGACTTTGCAGGTGGCGGCGGCGGCGGAGGAGCCGGCGGAGGTGGCCGAGGCAGAGGGCTGGGAGGAGGACCCCCGGGGATGGGCATGGGCGTTGGAGGCGGAGGCGGAGGGCACGGGATGCTGGGCAGGGCTGGCGGCTTTGGGCCTCGCGGCGGCCCCCACGGCGGCTTCATCGGCGGCGGCGGAGGCGGGGGCGGGCCCGGCGCCATGCGCATGGAGAAGATACACCCGCACCGCTTCAACCCCATCGGCATGGGCGGCGGCTACGTGCAATCGCACTTTTGGTGACCGAACGACGGACGTCAGGCGATAGCAGCGGTATCGTCCCTCTCCAGGTTCAGCCGGTTGCAGGTCGGCGGGGACGTCTCGTAACCGCCGAGTGCTTCCCGCCCTCGAGCGATCGCGAAGCCGCAGCGGGGGAGCTCGTCGCCCTGGGAATGGTCCGAACCTTCGACGGGCCGAAGGAGGCTCACCGTTCTGCGATCCTCCGCGTCGATTCACAGCGAATATCGGTTTCTAGCGTCTCGCTTTGCCGCTCGCGCCGTGGAAGTTGTCGCGGCGGGCCGATGGACCATGGGTTCGGACTTTCGAGAGCGAACCTCGAGGTCGAGGGTTGACCACGGGCGATGGAAAATTGTCCACGTTGGACGTACGGTGCGTTGCTACGGATTCGAAATGCGCGTTATCGTTATACCTACCAGCCACTTTTCGATCATATTTAGATGTACCGCGTGACATCTTTGATCGATGATCCGCGTACCGCGGTAAAATCGTGGATAATCTCGGGAAATAGCCCTCTAAGAAGGAGGCGATTTTTCTAACGGACGACCGCTGACCGGTCGTCTCGACTGGTTGGTTAGGTTTGGTATTAAAATTGTTTGCTGCTGTTGCATAAAACTAGCTTCAGATTTAAACCATCGAAATTGAAACGTTGATCGGATCAAGCGATACGAAGGACATCGTTGGAGATGATATACGCGAGTAACTTAGCTGTGCTCTGTGATCGAAAGGACAATATCGAGCGGAGGGGAGCGGGTCGCAGATTCATCCTTCGAAGGCCCGTCGAACGTTAACGTTTCGAGGGCGACGACCGTACGAGCTGTACGATAACCGAGGTTCTTGGTTCTGGAGGGCACGGTCGAATCATCGAACCGCCGATCAATCCGGATCGTTCAATAGTTTCGATGATTCGATCTCGCGAGACCGTCCTCGATTTGACGAGCGCGTGCATGGGTGATCTTCCGTTGAAAGCTCGAAACGAAGGTTCCGGGGGAATCCAACGTCGATTTACCAGAGTGCCTGGAACGGGACTATTGCGCGCATTCGTGCGAACGATCCTGTCTCAAAGAGCGGATTCTAAACGAGATAAATTCTGCTAAAATGGTTGAGTCGTAGTTGCGGAAAAAAAAAAAGTAGTTCGTGCGATTGCGAATTTTATGAAAATTAAAGGTACTCTACAACCGAATAAATGTTCTCTTCCGGAATTGATTCTGATATCGTAATAAAATTAACGATATTTCGAAGTGGGATGATGATTTTGGATCGATCGATTGCCCGGGAAGTTTAAAGGTGCCTTTGCCCGTTTGTTGAAAGAATTGTATATATTTACGCAGTGGTGAAGAATTTCCAAAACGTCTTCGTTAGTTTTTTTAAATTTTATTTTAATAATAAAATCTGCGTACCGAATAAGGAGGAAGTATATCGAGGATACGTTTCCACAGAGGTACGACGAAATTTTCGAAGGGTTTTGGAAATATGCGAATATCGATAATTCCTCACGCCAAATGTTTAAGGCACGCGAGATGTAGCCGTCGTAATAACGAGTATTCGGATCTTTCCTTGAAAATCCAGAATGAGGTGCATCGAATTTGTTCGCACGATGCAACATCTCGAACCGTCGTTTTATGGTCGCTCAAGGAGTGTTGCAGGGATAAGGTTCGTTTTAGCGAGCGATGAGAAAATTCTACGAGCAATATCCCCATTACCCTGATTTTCTTACACCTAGCAGTACAATGTAAACCCGAATACTTTTAACATTACCGATAGACCGGCGAGTAACGGCGACGAGACTCGTTCCCGTCGCTCGAGAACTATACGATAACACTCAACAGTATTTCTGTGTGCCTGTACCAAAGTTCGCGAAACCTAGTATATACATTGCTTTTCTCATCCTCTCCGATCCTTACACCCAAACTAGCTTTACTAATTTCTCGCATCAGACTCATCACAAAGTCGTTTCCGTCGCATCCAGATCGTAGCGTCCCTTCCGTCTCCCCTCGACATTCGATCGCCGATGCGTAGAACCGAAACTTCAGCTCTCCAACCCGATCATCGCTCCATCGAGTCGAACGCTTGCGATCCAAGAAACTTCGTCCTAAAGCCATCTTGCAACTTAACTTACGTTCAAGTTCCACGTCGAAATACACGATGAACGATCGAGGGGATTTTTCTTAAACACCCATACCCGATGGCCGAGAAGGAAATAAATTGGGAACACTCGCTCGACGTACATTGCAAAGCATCGATAGCAAGGAATGGAGAATTTCAAACGATATAGGATTTAGCGAAGAGCCAAGAGTACGGTATCGCGAAGAATCGTCCGGAAGTGTCGCGGTGACTTGTCGTGACATTGAAACTTTCGATTCCCAGGAAAACGGCTTCGCGATCGCTCGAGTATCGAACCGGTCCACGAAGGTACATGTAATAAAGTAGGTGTTACAGCCTCGTCGCGTCTTGGCGCTCCGCCGAGGTGCCGGCCGGGCAACGAGCTAAGAGTTCTACGTGTTGTTGTACATTTCCTTTTTAATGGTTCTAACTTTAAACTTTATCGAATGTTTAACTTTAAGAAAGAGTTTTATCGGAGTCAGCTTAAAGGGGAGACTGTGTTTCCTGCCCTGCACGGCGTTGAATACCGATGGTTTCGGGCGGGCCCGTTATTCTTCGCAAGCGCGATCGCGATGAAACGTTGGACGTTACATCGGAATTTATTCGATCTGATTCCGTTCGAAACGTTGCGATTACAACGTTTGTTGCATTTGGACTGTGGAGCGGCACGTTGATGGAGCTTTTAAAAAATTGGGAAACTCGATACTTTAGTTCTCTTACGATAAACCGTCGTCTTGGAGGTTTCGAAATCTCTCATAATTTCATGCAATCGAATCACAAAGCGTACTAAGCGGCAGACCCCTTTTATTTCGATGTACTTAAAAGGTTTTACAAAATAGATCGACCTCTAGATGGAAATTGGAACGATAGCAAATTTTAAGGGCATTGGTCGGAAGACCCAAAATTTTAGGGACTTAGCCATCGTTTTTCGACGCCGCCGCGATGTACATAAATATAAGGAAACACGCTATTATCGCGTCATGTCGTAGACAATGAGACTGACTTTTTATAGGTGAAAAATTTTAAGCGATTACGGCGAAATACGAGTCAAGTTTGCGATTACGTTGTCAAATTCGCCCGTGCACAGACGCACGCATTTTTTAATTCGTGCCCAACAAAATTTTCGGCCCGCGCGCTATATCCGCTGGAATACAGTTTAAGTCGAGGAGCGTTCGCCGTATTGTTGTTACGAGATAACGAAACACCTTGTCGAAAAATGTTCTGATCCGAGTAATCGATTATACCGTATTAATTTCGAATCTGTTCTAATAAAAAGGAAAACATTGTACCGTATTGAGTTTTGTTATCGTATCATGATATTCGTAGGGTTACTTATCGATGCCGATAAGCGTTACTATTAGGTAGTGAAATATTAAGGAGAATGTACATGCCTCGTCGTTGACTATTACGGGCCGTACGTATTACTCGATGTTGATTAAATCAACGGATGCGATTTCTACCGAGCGCACTTATACGTGTGACATGCCAAAGTAATCGTTATATTCGTAAAGCAGCATTAAAGAAATTTTTGGGTGTCGACACGGTTCGTTCTATCATTCCTCTTCTCGCCGCGACGTCAAACGCGGCTTGCAAAGACGTGGGAATACCTTTTTATGCGATCGCGACGATGCACGTAAGAATGTGTTACCGATACATTTTAAGGTCATAACTTAATAACATCACTGTCCACCGAGAGAGCGTATCCATCTTTCGATCGAAGTAACGAAGATATCTTGCAATGGCTTTTTTCATGCGTACACTCACGAAAGGCATCCATTCCCGCTTTAGTTAGAGAATTAACCGGCACTTACCTGTAACGCGTAGACGGCGATAGTAAGGTGCGTAACTTAAATCAAAATCCGAACCTGAAAATACATGCGAGCCTAGATTTCTGCACAGCGTATATTTATGATTTAAGAAAGGGTGTGGATATATATATATAAATATATACATACATATATATGTATATATGTATATGTATATATAGTGTGTGTGTGTGTGGAAGGAATTTTAGTATTAGAGTTCATTGAAAACGTTATTTATTGCTACCAAATGCGGCGTACGATCATCACATTGTACATATCCGCAGATGCTCGACGATTGAGTTTCGGGACGACTTTGAGCCAATTTAACGGTTCGAGGAAAATGTTCCGAACGGGACGACGATCGATCGTGCAACCGGAGGTTACAATTGTATCTCTTAAAATTACGTCGAACGCGAGGCGATCGATCGATCGTACAACCAGGTTCGTCACGAATTGTATCTCACTGTTTAGCGATAATGCCACGCACGCTGTCCCCATCGATGAAGTTCGCCGAGTACAGTGTTGCCCTTCAAAAGGCAGCTTGCATCGATAAAAGCAAAGTGCCCGATGACGGGCCGCAATGTAATCGGCGGTGAAGCTTTTAATTTCGTCACCACCTTAACGCCGACTTTCGATCGACGTTTCGTAAAAGAGCGAGCAGGACTAGAGGCATGTGTTAAGCGGGGAATGGTACTATTATCGATTATATATATAGACACGCATACACACAGACACATACAGGCAAACAACAAACAAAAACACACACACACACACACACATACGTTTGAGTCCACCCGTTTACCTCACAGAAGCACTCTTAAATTTACCTTGAAAAGGGCTTAAGAATAAAAATAAACGGTAGGTTATCGACGTTCAATTTTACACGCAGCAAGAACAACCAACATTTTTGAAAAACATATCTGCTATCGTGTTATCTCTGATTGCCCCTTTCCGGCCCCAAGTCCTCGTCCCGATCACGGTTACACTTTTTCGAATCTTGGGCCGGGATTCGTTCGCGTTCACTTTTTACTTCTCGTTAATTTTTTTCCGAAGTTGACCCGTGAACTTCTCCCTCCTTCTTTTCCCTCCGCACTAACTTCTGGAGTTCCTTTCCAAACCGTTTCAGGGAGGCGCACGAGCATCCCGAGGCTTCGAGATAAGAGAGGAGAGGCGGCGACGGTACGAGCCTCGCGCGGGACACTTTCGGTTTGAGGATTTTCGTGTTAGGGCAGAAACTTATAACGGAGTGACCTCTCCTCCCACAGGATGCTGTGGCCTAGAGATTAACCGTAGTGGCAGCAAACTCGCGAAGAGGAAACAGGAAGGGGCGGATAGCTGCGGAGACCGAGATATCACCTTCGTTGGTTTAGCTTAAAGGATACCGAAAGAGACCGAAAGCCCCGCTCCGGAATCGTTTCTTTTTTTTTTCCGAGAAATTAGCGCGTAATAATAAACGCACGGCAGAAAGAACGCCTTCCTAATACGAGAATCGTGGGATTTCTCGCTCGAAGATCAGGATTGCTCGAAGATACCCGAAGATGGGTTTGAAACGGAAACGATTTTGTCTTTGCAGAGCGCGCGCTAAAAATGTTCAGGAGAAATCGCCATTGGTAATCCATGGGCAGCGATCGCGTATGTCTCTCAAAGTTCGCTCTTTCAAAGGCGATATCGGTAGGAGCGCTCCTTCGTACGGCAGATAAACTATCTCCGGGCCGGGGAAAATAAATTCGTCCGCGGATCTAGGTGGTTCGCAATGGTTTATCGGCCGAAGGAATGCGAGGAGGCCTATACGTGCGCAAAAGCGTCGGAAAGAAATCAAGAGTGAGCACACACGTTAATTAAGCTACGTCAGAGTGAGCGAAGTTAGGGCAAGAGCGCGCTTTGACCTCACGCAGAGGCATTAAAGAGTCGTGGGGGAGTCGCGAGTCGTACGCTCGAGAGGCCGTCTCTCTTGACACGGTTGCGGAGGATTTTTCTGGTTCGTTAGCTACGATCACCCTCGTCTCTCGACCTGGTCGAGTACTTTTTATGCTCCCCTTTCTCTCCCCGCCCTCCTCCCTCTCCGCCTCCCCCGCTGGTGACCAATCGAACGCATTTACCTCGGGAATGCGGCTCGAATTAATCGTGAATTAATCGGGTCCCACCGTATCGTGACGCAGCGTGAGAAAAATTATAATCGTCTCGAGCGAACGATTGTAATCGAGTCATTGATCTCCGTTCTCGAGACATTTGCCGAAGAATTCTTTTCGCTCGAAATGAAATTAGCTCGCGAAACGAGGAAGGAGTGCGTATGAGAGTTGTGGAAGCGGAGAAAACTTGAGCGATTCGTTGGTTATATATTTATTATCGAGGTTCGAAACCCTCTATCGAACGATCCTTCGTCGGGGTCTTTTCGGCTATTCTTTGTAGACCTTTGCGAGGCCACCTGGTATGTTTTTGTAGACCCCGATAACAGTCACCAGCTGCCTCTAGGGTCACGAATAAATGAATCATAATGGAAGAAAAACTCGGGCGAGTTTCGAGTCTGATCGACTTAGGGAAGCCAATGCAAAGGTTCGCTCGTTAAATCACTTCTATCCCTTTGCCAACGAAGCGTACGATTCCGTTCAAAGGAATAAACGTTCTTCCGCCTTTCCACCACTGCCACGGAAATGTGGGGTGGATTTCGGAAAGATCTTAACCCGATTTTTTTTTCTTTTCCAGGAAACGCGAGAATCGGAGTCGGAATAATTATGATCGTGTATTACGCGTTGAGTTTAGATGCTAGATTCGATACGCGTAAGCGTCGGAGCAACACTCGAATAATCCTCTTCCGGCCGCAAACCTCATCCTAAGAGTGCTGATAAATAAAGACCGCTTCGATATATGGTCAGCGCGAAATACGAGAAGTTTCGAGAACGTTGTCTATTTTTTATCCAGGATTTGGACGTTCGAAGGTTTATTTCGACGAATGGAGAAACGGTTTTTCCCGAACGTTGATCGTCGCGGGGATTATTCACCGTTGGCGCGGTACTAAATTTCGAGATTTACACGACCAGCGAGACGAGAATCTTCGAGTTACCATTGTACGGCCGCCGATGACTCAGGCAAGCCCATGCTTTAGTTTTATTTCTCCCGAATGAATCAACAAGCTAGTGGGTGATACGTCGCTATACTCCGAAGACCATTTTTTAATTCTGCTCAGCGTAGCGCGATCGTCGAATCTCGTATATCACGCCTACTAATGGAATTTAAAGCGAATGCACCGGGCATCGCGGCGACAAAGATTCATTTCCAGTAAGCTCGCAAACTCAAGACGAAAGACAAAGCTCGCCTCAACACGTAGTATCTCGAAACAATCCCCCAAATGTACGCGGGCACTTTACAAAGGTCGTTCGATAAATATTCGACGAGACTCGAGAAGAATAGCGTCACGAGTTTGAGAAATTTTGTATAAAAAAATATAAGAAACGGAGGATACACGTTCCGTTCGAGCACCGTAGCCCCGGGAAACACTATCGGTTTTTATACGGACACCCGTTAGAGTCCCACAGAGCTGGCCGCGTGGCCCGCAAAAAGATATTCATTTCCGCTCCGCGCGATATTCACGGAGAGCCGCAGGAAAAACCGAGGGACCTCTAATCGTATCGTCGTACGATTCCACCAGCCGGCCACGGAAAGTTTTTCCCGATGAAAAAATCGTCGATACCGTACGCTCGATCGAGATCGATGATCCTCGTGCGCCCGTCATCCTCCTCCGACTCGTTTATCCGACTGGACGCCATTCGACGCACTGGCCACGATTTTGTATTCGATTCGTGAAAAGGGGAGAAAAATGTCGGGGTGAAAGAGCGGAGAAAAACGCGACCGCCTCGAGCGGCATCCCGGGGGCGACTGAACTTGATTTGCGGATCGGCCGAAGGAGAACGGGGACGATGCAGAGAGGAAGAGAGAAACACGTGGTGGGCTCCTTCGCGAAGAGGGGAAACCTATGGGCACGTCTCTTCGGAGGTCGGGGGATCGTGAGCCTGGTCGTTGAATAAATTGCGCTTTCGGTGGGGCCCCGTTTCTCACTTCCCTCGGTTAAGCGGATACCTCACGGCTAAGCGCCGGTACGGAGCCCGAAAAACGGAGCTCGACTTGAAATTGATATGCCGCCTTTAATACCGATGCTTTTGCCCGCAACGCGGATTTTCCTGGTACTTTGGTTCTTAAAACGACCCATCGTGCTTTCCGCCATGCTTTATATTCGATCCTTTATAGGATCGTTGGGATTTTCTTTTCATTCGAAACGCTTATGTACATGGATATAGAAATTGGAAGGCGGACATCTTGGGATATACTTTTTATCCAAAACATCCCCGTCTCCCGATCTCCAGTGATTAGGAAGAAGGATGCAAGTTGCGGACGGATCGGTACTTTTGCTGAGAAATCCTTTCCATCGCGATGCATAAATTCGTGTTCTTACGATTTAACCGTGGGCGGTGAACGCGAGTACGATTCTCGAAAATTAAAGGTATTCGGATAATAGAGGTTTGGAAGTGAGCGGTCAAAACCGATGAAAAGGGAGGCGGATTCGAGGAAGGGAGAGGAAAGTGGCGACCGGGAAGGGGTCAGAGGGCAAGGGGACGACCAAGGGGACAGCCGGGACATGGAGAAATTTGCATTTCCTGTTCACGATGAATAAAGCCGGCCGGAGGAGTCGTGCCGCGCTTCTACCGCCACCGAATTAAGCCGGCGGTCCCTCAAATTCGTAGGAAAAGACTCTCCGGATTACGCGCGTATCCCATCCCTCGAGGGCTCGGATAACAGCCTCGAACTTCCACGCGAAAGGTCGAGCTTCGAAGCGTTCCCACCGCCCGTAGAGAATTTTCCACGTGGTGCACATACCGCGAATTCATTACGGAAAAATGGTAGGTTAGGGGCTGAACGAGCTCGATGGTCGATGCTGATAATGCGGTAAGCGGGAATTCAGAAATATTTTCTGGAGCTACCTTAGGAAAATGAATAAAATATCGAGAATATTTTTTTTCTACGACACACCATTGAAAATTTGTTGGATCGCAGAGGGTGAAGGAGAAACTTAGGAATTCGATTTTCTTGGAAAACGCCTCGTTCGTCTCCGTGTATATCCTTCGAGCAAGGGTATTGAGTTTCCGCGGAAAAACACGTTTCGGGCGGTTAGGAAGGCGGCGAAGGAAAGTGGACGAGGGGGTAGTTCTATAGGGGCCACCGTGGGGATGGAAAGAGGGAGGTGGAAGAAAAAGGACGAAGGAGGGAGGGAGGAAAGGACGGTCTGTTTATGGGAACAGCTGTTCCTCGCCGGGGCTGTTGACCAGGCGCACCTTCTTACACTCCCGTCCAGAAAGTCACCGAGGAATCCGTAAAATAAAAAGCTAAACGATCTCGCAAAGGAACGTACGTTTCACTCTCGAGTCGAGGCCCATCATCTGGAACGTAATACCTCTTCAGATTCTACATAAGCATGATCGATTTCGTGATTATTGGTTAAAGTAAAGTGGATAAATGTAACATCGTGAGGGAGTAAAGTTAGGGTAAAATATCGTATCTTTCGTTAGTTTGTTAGTCTTTTCACGAGGAACTGTTTTGAGCGTCCAGCGACTTATGGACCGGTGTGTACGTAAGTACGTAGGAACCTACGAGGGACTTCCTTTCATCGGGCGGCCAGGTACGCGCAACACGTGTTGCGCACGCCACGGATGGAGCCTTTCTTCCTCACCTTTGTTACACGCCTTCGTTCTAGCATGACTAAATTATCGTTGACCATAATTGCGGCGCTGCCATTGATGTTGGCACTTTCGTTGTTTATTTTCGTAGCAGCGTCCCCCGATGGGCGAACCGTACGTACTCGTGCATGCGGCTGCAATCTTCCCTAATCATTTTGTACCTTCGAGAAATCTCGACAAAAGGACCGTTCCATCTGCAAGCGGATATAGCCTTTATAATTATATCGAGACTGCGGATCGAGGCAACGTCGAAGAACGCGTGTGCCGTTTGAGATGCGCGCGTTATTTCAGAAATCGAGACCTTGTATTTATCAAGACCCAGGCATAAGCCTTTCGTCCGAATCCAGAATTTAATTTTTTCTCGACATCGAAACTTTAGCCCCACCTCGAAGTAAGGTCGTGTCCGCTCCTCAAAATCGAAGCTTTGGTTTTTTCCAACAATCGAGGCTGCAACCTTTTCTGGAGGTCGAGGTTGTCGTCTTCCCGGAGATAATCCGGACGCGGAAAAACTCGGGGCGAATCATTCGAGACTATTCGTCGTGGCGATAAAGGGAGGAGGAAAGGAGGGTCGAGGAAACTGAATGGCGCAATCCGCGAGCACCCGCAGAGACGAAGCACACTTGTCTTGGGGCAAAAAGTCGGTCGACGCATCTGTGCCTGGATGTTCCTAGGGGACCGTACAAAAACTGTTTATACACTCCACATGCGTGGGAGTAAGATCCCGTGCCCATCGTCCCGATCCACCGCGTGTCCTGCCGAAGATAAGCCTAACGAGAAACCTCCGCTAGGCCTATCCAATTTCGACCACACAGATAGCTGGACCTACGATGACTTTTACCAAATTCCAAATAATACCAAAGATACGTTCCAAGCGACAGATTAGCTGCCGATATAGCGAGGTTTGGATATGTGCATCATTAAGAGGTCGAAGGGCATAAGAATGGAGAGGAGATATCTCGGGAACGAAACGAATGGTTACGAAACATTTATAAGTTTATTTTCATAAATAAAATAATGGACAAATACATATAAAACGAGTAATGAAGGACGATGCGATGTACGAGAACAAACCATTTCTCGAGCGTTGGAATTGGAAGGTGGGAGAAATCCGAAGGATATATCTTTACATATTCCTTTTCTCTCGACGAATGCGCAAGTTCTTTTAACTCTCACGAAATCTTATAACGTAGCGATTATGCGATCGAAACGAAGGAATATCTCGACAATGACGCTCGAGCAACGATGCGTGAAATTTCGTCGCTAATACAATTTCTCCATTTCTCGAAGAAATCACGGCTCGTGTTTTATCTTTAACGATGTCGCGGATGATCGCTGGAAAGAAAACCAATGTCGGCCGTTCGACGGAATTAAAGGGTGCTCCTCAATATTCAACGGTCACGGTTTTTGTTTTCAGGTACTCGTTGAGAGCCTCCTGGCCCAGGTCCTTTCCAAACCCGGACATTTTGAATCCACCAAAGGGCGCTGCCACGTCGGTCTTGTTGTAAGTGTTAATAAACACCGTCCCAGCCTCGATCTTCTCCGCGAATCTCAACGCCCTGCCGATGTCCCTCGTGAGAACTCCCGACGCCAGACCAAACTCCGTGTCGTTCGCCCTGGCGATCATCTCGTCGGTCTTCCTCGAGCTGAACTTCGATATCACCATGATGGGACCGAAGGACTCCTCCTTGGCTATGTACATGTCGTCCTTAACCTCGGTGAAGATCGTCGGCTCGAAGTACCAACCGGGACGATCGACTCGCTTCCCTCCGCAGACCAACGTCGCCCCTTCCTCGACGCCGCGCCTCACGAATTCCAGGAGTTTCTCAAGGTGCGCCCGGTGATTCTGCGGACCGTGCGCCGTGCTCCTGTCGAGAGGATCCCCGATGGAGATCCTCTTTATCTCCTCGACGACTCGCCCGACGAACTCCTCGTGGATCGATTCCTCGACGAAGAGTCGACCTGCCAAAGAATCCGCGTTTAGATTCTTCCCATTCGCGTGGTTTGATCGAACAATAGACCGCGATATTATCGCGATAATCGAGCGGAGATGTATTATCGGGTTGGTGGAAAAATCATGACGCACTCTCTCTATGTTTTTCGAAGCCATCTCTTGCCAAAACGCGCTATTATCCCTCCACCAATTTGGCGCACTTTCCAGAAAGATACGCGTATGTACGTACCGGCAGCGATGCAGTTCTCCCCCTTGTTGAAGAATACACCGCTCATTCCAATTCTGACCGCCTGCTCCATGTCGGCGTCCTCGAAGATCACCAGCGGACTCTTGCCTCCCAGCTCCAAGGAGACCTTCTTCAGGTTACTGTTGGCGCAGGACCTCATGATCGTCTGCCCGATCTTCGTGGATCCCGTGAAGCCCAGCTTCCTCACCAGCGGATGATCCACTATCGCGTTGCCCGTCACCGATCCGTTTCCAGGCACCACGTTGACTACACCGCGTGGAAAACCGGCGCGTGCCGTTAATTCGGCGAATTTGAGGGCCGTCAAGGGCGAGGCTTGCGCGGGTTTCATCACCACCGTGTTGCCAGCCGCCAGACAGGCGGCCATTTTCCAGGAGAGCATCATCAGGGGGTAATTCCAGGGCGTCACTAAGCCGCAGACGCCGATCGGTTCTTTGCGCGTGAAGGTGAGATTGCGATTCGGCCTGGCGTGGGATATCGGTATCGTCGCCCCTTGGATCTTGTCGCACCAGCCGGCGAAGTAGCGCCAGGTCTCGATGGACATGCCTACGTGAGTCTTCAAGGCCAACGTGTACACGGCCCCCGAGTCCAATGTCTCCAGGGTAGCCAGTTCTTCCTTGTGCTCCTCCATCAGGTCCGCCAGCCTGTCGATCGTAATCTTTTATTGCGAGAAGAGCATCCTATACTCGCCTTTATCGTATCGAAAAGCCCGTTTTCTTGGTCAGAATAGTTATTTATATTTATAAAAGATCGTTCGAAAGAAGGAAATACGAAGATCAAAGTACAATTAAAACATTGAGACACGGTACAGTTAACGCGACTTTGATCTCGAGAGAGGTCGGCACTCGTACTTAAAGTTGCGTACTTAAAGAGAAGGGCGCCGCGTTCCCTGGCGCTGATCTTGCTCCATTCGCCCTCCTCGAAGGCCCTTTTCGCCGCCTTGACCGCCCTGTCGACGTCCTCGACCGACGCGCTCTCGACGGAGCAGATAACGCTCTCGTCGTGAGGATTGACACTGTCGATCGGTTTTCCCTGACCATTCACGAATTCGCCATCGATGTAAAGCTGCCTCGGGAATTTGAGGTCTATGTTGTTCGCCCGCACCTCGACGGCATCGTACTTGATCTCCTTCGACGCCAATTCGCCTCTCGCCGCCAGAACGACACTGGTGACGAATTGCTTAAAAACGGGTGCCATGAAGACGTCGATGTTCTGCAACGTCACTCCACAGCTTTCCTTGACCTCCTCGACCAGCCTCACGACGTCCATACTACGGGCTCCTGAAGATCGATCGCATTATTTGTCACACAACCCTTATCGTCGCGTATCGACGTGGATCGTATCGTTTATTTAATTCGCGTATTAATCTATTGTATCCCGCTTACCGCACGCAAAGAAGTCAGTGTCGTCCTCGATGTCCACGTTGAGTATACGCTTCCAGATGCTCCTCAGGACTTCCGTATTTTTTCGTTCCTCCTCCGTGAAGTCGACGACTCTCTCCTCCTCCGCCATTCCGTATCTACTGGCCAGTATGGTCCTGGTGCCGATCTTTATCCTCTCCACGTTAACGAAGCCGCCATCGGCCGCCTCTATCAACAGACCATCCTCGTGCACGATAGCCATTCTGCCCTCGACGTTCGCCTGATTCTCGACCACTGGCAGAGCTTTCGTCCACACGCTGGATCCGTAGAAACGAACCTCCTCGTCGTTCACCGTGGTCCAGGCACCCGGCGTGCTGTCGAGACCGCGGATAAAATTGTGCACTTCGCCAGCCGACTTGGACCAGTCGATCTTCTGCAGCTCCTTCTTATTCAACAGCGGATCGTAGCTGGCACCCTTCTCCGACTGCGGTATCTTAGGTGCGCAGCCTTTGGCCACGAGATCGACAGCCTCTGCCATCGCCTTGATACCCTCCGGGTATAGGAAGTTGTTGTACAACGTATCCACCGTGTCGTTCGGCTCGACTTTGCAGGATCTCTGGAGCAGAATCGGCCCGGTGTCTAAGCCATCGTCGGCCCAGAATACCGAGAAGCCGGCGGTCTGATCACCTTGGATCAGTGTCCTGGGAGAAACGATAAGAAAATGATCTAGTCGATTTTTTATACGTTCCAGGAAATTCGGTTCGTAAATAATTCGCGCTGAAGCCTTACATAGACAATCGGACACCCGGCTACTCATTCCGACTTTCCGCTTATCGATTTCATATGCTTTTCGCAAAATATCGCAACATCGCTTCGGTGCTCCATTCTTTGGCTAGTTTTGCGTCGATTAAGTTTGTACAAAATTAAACTACGCGCGTATCGTGCTGAGTATTGAAGCTGCACAGTTGTTAAACAACCACGAAAATTCCGGTTGCTCGGACGAGGGTCCAAGTTATCGGTTAAAATAATCTGTGAGTAGATAAATTGATGCATAGTCGAAAATAACCTGCCGAGAAAGATAACAGGATACGAGTACGTTAAATAATGAGCTGGGAGCTTCGAAGTGGATGCGGGGAAAAAGCGCGAGTGAAAAGGCCATTAGGTTGACATATCGGCTTGGCGCCGACCGAGCGAATATCAACCAGCTCGTGCCCGCTGCTATTATCGACCCACCGCTATCGCGGTTTACACGTTCCACGAGAAAGCAAGGGGGAAAACATATTATGCCGCGATCTGGAGCGCAATCGAAAACCAAGCCGAACCGGTTTTGTTGTGCTTCGGGTCTTAATCAGGAAATGCACCGACTATCCTGCGGAATAATTTGCGTCGATCATACTTGCCACGCTCGTAAGAAAAATAAATGTATCGCAAAATTCGGTAAATGACCCACGATCGATCGAACGATTAAACGATTCAAAAATAATCGAATTGCTCGACAAATATTCTTAACGTTACACAAGAATCGATCGTGAGGATGAACGAAGACGTGCTTTCTTGCGCTTCGAACGTGTTCAAATAGATTTTTCTTCGAGGGAATTCTTTAAACGGCTTTATTCGTTATCGTCAAACGACTTTGGCCGAAATCGAAAAACTCAAAGAGTCTGTCTCGTGCGAGGCAAAGGCAGGAAGTATGCGAACGGTTTATCCGTCGGTCCGTGAAAGGAAAGGCGTATTCGCGTCGACGATCGCATGGGAAACTCACCAACTTATGGCACTCGCGCCTCGATGCTTGGGCAGCAAGGACGGATGGTAGCATATGCTGCGGTAGCGAGGATGATCGATGACTTCCATGGGAATGAATTGACTGCAGAACGGAAGGACATTCAGATCGACCTCGATACTCTTGTACAGTTCCAGGACCTCGGCTAAGGGCGTGCCCTTGCTCCTCCAAGCCTTGATTTTAAAGACCGGAGTGTCGTCGGCCTTGGCCGTGGTTGCTGAAATTACGTCGAATAATCGGATATATCGTCGAGGTTTATCTAGATATAATAGTTTTTTTATCGCCCTTTTCTTCCTGTTGAGAATAACTCGTAATCTTGTAATGAAATAGATAATGAATAATGTCGTAACACAATTATAAGTTTAAAGAGCACGAGGTCGTTATCGTTCGTAAATGTTTATTTTTAATTTTAGCTGTTTATGTACAATGGAGGATAATAAATGGGATGCGAAGTGTATGTAAAGAGATTTTTCGTAGAGATCTTTGCTTACCCAACGGATCTTCACGATTGCCCTTGTCCGGGATAGTGAAGATACCCGTGACTCGGTGTCCATTCTGTTTTAACAATTTGTAAACCTCCGCGGCGAACGGACTTTGGCCGATAATCGCCACTTTCAGCTGCACCATAGTCGCCTGTATTTGGAATAGATCACGATTAATCTCCCAAACGTACATTACGAGACGATGCATCGTCGAAGAAATTCATCCGAGTGCACGCGAACGAGAAGATAATTCGTTGCATAAGACTCGCTTATGTCAACCAACTTTATCAATCGTGCATATTGCATTGCAGCGCGTACTTTCGGGCGTCAAACAAGCGACACTTGTCGGTGCCTTATCTGCTCTAACTACGGCGAATCAAGCGTGCGAATAAATAATCGCCGGCAGTTCTTCACTAGGGTAAACTGTTATACGTACCTCCTTCAACCTTAATGCCGGAGATGGTTTACTTTGGTAGTACTTTTAAGTAAGCTGCAAAGAGAACGTCGGTGCTTGTAAACATTAGCTAATAAGCGTCCGTACACAGGGGTGAGTGTGCAAGGGATTCGATTAAGCGGTGTGCCTTGATTATACAGAGTGATATTAGTATACAAATAGGTCTACACCAATGCCAAGATCTGGTATGCTTCATCGTGACTGTTGTTATGTCCGGTATATTATACAAGTTATACCGTACACAATCCAACGATTCGACGCCGAAATACGGTCCTTTAAACTCTATTCTCCGTCCTCGAAAAATGATTTTGAGGGGCAAATCTTCGATTCGAAATATCAATGGATCGTTTATTTCCCCTCTTCGCGGGTCTCGTCAAATTTATTCAAGTTTCACGAACCTTGGAGCCGAATTTCGACGTTTCATCGCAAGGATGTACGTTATAGTATTTTGCAATGAACATTGTGCAGGCTTACAGCGTTCACGACATACGTGCGTAGCGGCAGAAGATTTTTGAGAGCCAGCATCGGTTTTCGCGAATGATACACGAGCGTGCTTTGCGTTCACTTTCGTCGGATACTTCGAGGTGCATTCACTGCGAACGAGTTCACTTGCGTTCACGTGGGCATCGACCTACGATCGGTGGTACTTTCAAGGAGAACTGAACCAGGGTAAAACGAGCTACGTTTATATAAGCACACGATATCGCCCGCGAGGGTCAAGAACTCACCGATTTTCTCCGGCATTCTACGCGCTTCTTCCTTATCTGCCGATTCATTGTATCGGCTTATTTCTCCCCCTGCCCTTATTGCGATACAAATAATTGATGTATGTAAATACGTTCGCCGTAGTTGCGACTCGAGGATAGCGAAATATCCGATTTTGGAAATCTACGATAAGCGATATAAGACGTACCTCGTGTACGTTTACTGTGATTTTGTATTGTACGAATATATACCCGAATGTGTTTTTAATTGCCCCAAAATGTTCCATCGTACTGTTTTATCGTAAAATAAATTTTATGCTCGATCAACGAAAGGACAGTGAAGGGTGTACGATTATTATTCCCGTCTTCACAAATCCGTCTTTTTTATCAAATAGTTTATTTGCGGCCATTTAGTTTTTTACAATATACAAGTGATTCGAGGTAAGTATTTATCATCCTATATCTAACAAATCTGTATTTATTCGGACAGCTAAGTAGGTAAGACGTGATTTTTGGTACGTTTCCAGCGATATTCGTGGGAAATATTATGGATGAAAATTCTTCGGGATAGTGGACAGGGAAAGGTCATTTTTAGAGCGCATTTAAAGGCCAGTCATTGATCGACGGTGCAATGCGAGCACTAACCGGTGCGATCCAGTTAGAGAAAAAGATCCCCTGCTATCGATCGGTCAAGGGTTAGCGATAAGACGTTAACAAGAACGGCTTTACACCAGTTTGATTTGGTTTTGGGGTCGTAAAGATGCAAGTCCTCATTTTTCCGAATGTCGATAGCGAGGCATCACGCAATTACGCACGATGGACCGTGCGATTAACTTACGTTCTTTACACGAGTACAACATCTTTTCTCCCAATATTAAACCTGTAATGGAGAATCGAATAGAAAGTGATCACGAACGTTAAACAACGATCGTGTCGATCGTAAAGAAATCCAATCTAAAGTGCATCGTATATAAATTACACTTTAAAATAGGATTGTGACGAATAATTACAATGCGCTCAACATTTTAACAATATACACATCGTAACTTTTTATTATAAAACGAGCGCGATCGAGCAGACTCGAACTCTAAAATGTATATGCGGACCGTGAGAAAGACGGACAATACAGAAGATCGATGAGCACTGTACATTTCGTAGTGTATATAATATAAATACATACACCACATACGTATACACTATATATGTAAATATATAATATATATATATATATAAATGCATACATAATTATCCGGAAAAAGTCTCAGGTAAATAGATCTTACTTAACAAGATACACATTTTTTGTACGTGGATACATCTCAATATCTAGGTACTTTGAACTCCGCGCCGCCATCCAGCGCGGTAGAGGGTTTTCTCTTATTCATAATATTCTGAATCTTCTGCCATTCCCGATCCAGCTCGGCCTTCTCGTTCTTCTCCTTATTGTACTTTCTCGTCCGCCTTCCGTCGGCCATTTTCACACCATACTGGAAGGCTGCCTTCGGCAGTGCCTCCTTATTGTTCATGTATTCGCTGTACTCCTCTGGCGTGTCGAAATCCCACCTGCCGATCGGGCCCTTCTTGTTACCCAGATCCATCTTCGTGTAATCCACCTCGTCGTCGGAATCGTCTATGGCGTCCTGCATTTCGTCCAAGCCTGGATAACACTCTGCGTAACCCTCGGGCTCTGCAGCGAGTTTGTTCAACAAGGCACCCTTTTTGGGTGCGTTTCCATCGGAACTCGATGGCAAAGCACTCGGGAGCTGTGGTGCATTCGCCTTGTCGTCGGTGTCCAGATTAGTTTCCAGGGGTTTGTCAAAGTAGGAGCCCTTCTTCTTCTCCCTCTGTTGTACCACGTCCTTCTTGCTGATGGTTGGTACGTAATCTCCGATATCACCGTATATGCTCTCGTCCTGGGGTCTGGGGGCTATGTCCATGTCGTTCATGTCGTCCGGTCTGGAACGACCATCTTTGTTCTTCTTGCCTTTCTTCCCATGTCGGCTGCCCTGCCGTAGGTACGACAGGATCTGAGCCAGTTTGTTTATCACTATATCGTTCGTGGTTAATGTTGGGGTATTGTCGATGGTTGGCACGTCGGCCTTGCTTCTGATGAGGGTAGTCGGTATGTCGACATCCGCATTTTCGTCATCCAACTCGATGACGTATGCCATTCGACCTGGTGTGAACAATTCGTTTCTTTCTATTTGTTTGGATTTCATGGTCATCACGGTTTTATACACGTTCCTGCCGATCTTGGTTTTAAATTGCATCTCGTCGTCCTTCTTCTCTGGTTCTTTCTTCTCTTTTACCTTCTCTTTGGGTTTCACCAGTTTCTCCATTTCCTGCTCCTGTTCGTGCTCTTTTGCCTCGATTTCACTGCGTACCTGGTAAAGGTATAAAGTATTAAAGTTATGCACGGTACCATTGGTCTTTAATCTAAGTAACAGAATAAACGTTACCTTTTGTAAGAGAGCGTAATCCAATCCCTTTACCAAATGAGTATGCTCCATGTCACCACCCAAGAATTTTGACTGCTGAATCATTTGTCTTCTACGTTCAGCCGCATCCATGCCAGACTTTAAATCGGGGGCTACTGCACGATAAGCGCTGGCGCTATTCATTGGGTCCTCCGCTTGGTAATCCTGGTTTGTACCATCCCTCCGTTCTCGTGCTCTATCCCTGTATTTTTCTGCCAGCTCTGCCATTTTATCTTCCTCTTGCTTCTTCAGCTTGGCATAAAAGCTTTTCTTCTTCCTTCGTAATTCTGCTCGACTGCCACCACTAACGGTGGGAGTCTGAGCAGTTTTTGCGCTGGTATCTCGAGCTGTGCCTGGTACAGATGCGGGTGTGGCCGATGGAGCGGACGTTCTTGGGGTCATCAATAGTTTTCTGAAGTCATCGTTCGTTAACCGAACGGACATACTCAGGTCTTCCTCCAGGGTGTCCGGCATTTTTGCTGTTTTTTAACTTTATGTGAAAAGTTTGAGGTTCTGTTTGCTAATAAGAAGGAAAAAGTGTTGAATAAATAAATCCCATTTTTGTCGCTGTGAAAATAAGTTAGCTACGTACCGTACGTCTACTAGCGTGTCACAATATGTTATTACTTTAACTGTACGTCAGTTACAAATACAAAGAGTCCGAATACTCATTAGACTGTCAAAGCAGTGCAGTTACCACAAGAAATAATAGTAGCGATAGTAGCGCTATCTGTTGGTTATGTTACCACACTAAATCTCTCCAATATAGGTTGGTCGGTATTCTTATATAATCAAACCATCGGAGCAAATAAATATACCTGTTGATTATGTTCGTTTCATTTGCATATTTATTTTATACATTGCTGTAATTTTCATTTATAATTAGTATCTGCATAATGCCTCGCATTTCGGATTCATCTTGTAACTATCTTTTATTTTGCGTAAGGGTAGAAGGTTACATAAATATATTGTGCAGTACGCTTTACTTGGCACTAACAACGCTATATTGAGGTGTGTTGCACGTAACGTAATGCTGAACAGGTTTTCCTGTTTGCGAGTCAGCGACAAAGTGCGCAAAGCGTGGCATGCCATTACAAGCAGCGCCAAATTCGCCTTGATTGTTCAGAGTTATCACACCACCAACAAAATTAGGATAATGTTCTGCAATTCTGTTCACTGCGACAGTTGCAGCCTCTGTGGGAGTAGCACCATGACGCATTTCTTCCACAGCCAAGAAACTGTAAAAATCAAATTACATTTATGCGGTGTAGTTATGGATTTGTTAACGCATTGCACCAAAACTGTACCTTGGTAAGAAACGCATCATGACGTCACCAGCTCCAGTAGCAGCGGCAGCCCCAACCTTCTGATCGGCATATGCACCAGCACCTGGGATCGGAGAGTCTCCGATACGTCCCGGAATTTTATTTCTTGCTCCATTGGTGGAAGTACCGGCGGCTATATGCCCGTTGACGTCTATGGCTATAACTCCAATCGTATCGTGATTCTCTTCGTTCACATTAGATCCTTCACTTCTCTCAGTATTCGTTAAGGTCTCCAATGCACGGTATGGTCCACAGCTTTGCTTTGGATCAGGAACAACGTTCTGGACAGAAGGAATGTGAATGATAAGTATGATGCGTGATGAATATTATGCATGCATATATAAGATATAAATTTGATATTCTGTGCAATGAATATGAATAAAGACGATACCTTCCAAAAATTTGGTTGACAATTCTTGGTTTTCCAATCCAGCCACATTTTTTTGGACTCTTCTGTTTGTAACGATTCCTCTTTAAATCCCATTTGAACGGCAAATTTTGTAGCCAGATCTCCTCCAAGTAAGGAGTGCTCCGTGTGTTCAAGGACTTTACGAGCAACTGATATTGCGTTTTTCACGTTTCTCAAACCTCCGACACCACCTACGTCCATGGTCACTCTGCATCAAAATTATTCAGATTTAAGAATGTCCAACACATTGTCAGTGCGTATTATATTATTTTTGTCCCTGCAGTTACATACCCATCCATTAACATGGCATCTAAGGTGGTTTCTCCAGACTCGTCTGGACTTCCACCATAACCCACGGTCTTTCGGCATTGGTGATCTTCGCACAGTCTGCAACTAGCTTCTATGGCATCTAATGCACTTTTCTTCTCATATCTCAGAACTTCCCATGCTTCAAAAAGAAAAACAGAATGATATAATGTGTCTATTGTAAAGTTGTACATTGGTATTTTATGATATATTTCACACTGTCACATTAATAAAAAAAATATTTACCTTTTTTTGTAGCCTCTAAATAATCCCAAGTAATAACAACCACTGGTTTATTCTTGGCAATGTTTGAAGCTTTTGATGAGGATATGTATATTCCAAAAATGAGGGAAATTATAATTACTTCGCAGAGCTTCATGTTTGTTCCTTGCCCGATTAACCATTAATAGCACTGTATGTCGCAGAAAACTCGATCTTTGTACGTACAAAAGTGGGGCCGTATCATTGATGTATTTTAAGCAGCCTCCGTTATTTTTCATAGATTAAGTCATACCAAGAAATAAATCATTCACTGTGGGCGAAGATGAATTATATTATATCTTCAAAGTTCTGCATATATTCCACTATAGTCTAGCAAATTTATTTCAATTGAATATTTGTCATGATTTACATTAACTAGTGCTAGTTAAAAATATAATATATTTTTATTTGATTTTCATCAGAGATTTAATCTGCATTATCAATACTCGTTATAATCGCCAAACGATTGGATAAAGATTCGAAAAGTTGGTATAAAAATCTGCTGGGCGATAATCAAGAACATCCGCTTGATTTGTCCTACTCAGTGATGAATGTCATATCTTTCTTGACCAGAATAAACACTAATTTATCTTCTATTTGCATCGTTTCGGCTGATACTGCCTATGGTTTCCGCCGCCTCAATCGTAGATGTCAAGTTTTAAGCATAATCGACTTTGACTTTTCGCAATAAGAAATACTTCTTTTTTAATTTAATATTGCTATCAATTTACTATACAGTACCATCATTGTACAGATAATTTAAAAAAACTATAAACATCCATGAAACACACTAATCCTTTACAAAAGGGTATTGGTCTAATTTTGAAAATCTACGAGCGCTGACTTTATCAAATTAAAACTTTTAGAAATGATTATCAATATTCCCACTCATGTTTTGGTATGATCTTGTTTATTTAAATGATTTTTTTTGGAAAATAACTTACCAAAGTATATGTTTGATCCTACAGATTATCTTTTACGATAAGATATAAAAAATACGGAGATTTGGAGTATGACAATTTTCGACGTTAGAGGTCATGAAGTGTGACTACTGATGACCGATTGTGCCTAAAATAGGGCTACGGTGGTGCTATCCACCTGTGACATCCACGCCCTTTTTCATCGCTCCCATTGGGTACATTTTTACATTAACAAAGGGCTAAGTGCTAAAATCCAACTTGTATCAAAAATAGAGTTTCGCGCAGGTATGCAGATCTTCCTCCAAAAATTTCAGGCTCTGTCGATATGAACAGAATGATGCGAATATTGCAATAAAGCTACCAGATACCAGCTATGGAGGATAAAGCTTCGTGAAATTTATCGAAAAAAGAAATCTTGGAAGAGTCAGTATCCTTGATACTGTCGTTGGTACAAATCATTCAGGTAGCTTCTCTGTACCTAACCTACATACCGAATATCTGTGCGATTCTTCGACCAGCCGCATTGTGTTCTTCAAAATGCCTTTCAAGAAAGACTTAAAGCTGCTGTTAAAGCCGTATTATTTGGTGAATCTGATCCTTAGCGTTTCCTACATTGTAGCGAAACGACTGCCATTGGTTTGCCATTATGTATTTGCACAATCTGACTGTGAACTTGATGGTGTAAGTACAAGTAAAGTATATTCCGAAAATTAGAATTCAGCTATTCTGTGACCAATTAGTCTCTTAAAAGTGTCTGATAATATATGGAACGTTACGTTATGTAAGAACCAATTGTTTCAGAGAGAGACGGAGATTTTATTTTTCCTTATGATAGTCATAATGATAAGGACAAGAAAAACCGGCAGTGTAACTATGATTAATTATTTATCCTCAAGTTTTGTATACACCAAGGTAGCAAATCTAATATTGTGGTTCTACGCGGATGTGCGTATGGGCATACTTTTTGCCATAGTCTTTATTTGTATGTATTATACCTAGAATTCTTAATTGATTCTTCATAGGTCAAAAGTTGAGATGTTTTAAATATTGTACTATTGTAGTATGCGGTTTGGTTTTACCAGAGCCAACATATCAAGGTCCTGAGAATGTGGTTTATTTACGAGGTGCTACTGGATTGCAAGAAGAGTTGCAGCGTGATACCAGAGTAGTTTGGCTAGTAACGTTTTATGCGGTCTGGAATCCAGCTTGTGTGAATTTTGCACAAATATTTGCCGAATTGTCTGGAGAGTAGGCTCTTTATCTTTTATATATTTATTTATTTTTATTTATTTAGCGTTTATTCTCAGCAACATATATAATTGACATTTAGATATACATTGGACAACTTGAAATTTGGGAAAGTTGACATAGGAAGATACCCAGATGCGGCTGTAAATTATAACGTGAGTGATGCGAGCACTAGTAAGCAACTGCCTACATTAATTTTATTTAAAGATGGTAAAGAGGTAGAAAGGCGACCACACGCCGATCGTAAAGGAAAATTGGTCAAATTCCTTTTTTCAATGGTAAGAAACAGCCCTGCTGACTAATATTGTCTGTCATTTAAAACTAATTATGATTTGTCTTAGGATAATGTAAAGGCAGCGTTTGATCTCAATAACGTGTACAAGGATTGCAAAAATCATCCGATAAAGAAAAAAGAGAAGAAGGCATTGAAGGCTGAATGATGTACAACAAGATTTTTAAGCATTTAATGGTAAAGTTCTCGCTTTATAGTGTCGTTCATGATTTGAATTCAAGGTGGCTTCTACTATGTAGAATAACCATTTAGGATAATAGCATCCTTGTTACATTTTAATTTTAAATAAAATTCAACCTGTAAATATCTCATCAACTTGTTCATGCCAAATATTGTACAATAATGTGATCCATGCAAAAGTAGAAAACGTTTATCGTTACAAATATCATAAGTTATTAAAGAATGTCATACTAATCCTTGATTATCGTGGATTGTTATTTATCCCAAGTTGTCACTATTAGAAAATTTTGTGGAAATTTACGAACATCAAAAGCATGATTGCAAATGTCTATTGCTATAATTGGTACACAATATTGCAGTTGTAATTCTATAAATAAGGATTGTTAAAATATCCGTTTTTATTTAACATTATATTCCACGAGGGTTCTGTTGTAAACATAAGTGCTTATATGTACAAATAGTCGTAAATACGTTGCGTGTATTAAATTGGTGGCCATAGCAATGTAACTTCTCCATGTGCAGATTCGGGCAACCACTTAAGGTAGGAGGAGAGGAGAACTGAAAACAATAATTACTTTAATATCCCACTTTATATGCAATGTGCCAGCATAGGGTACTTACAATGTTTGTCAGAATCCCAAACTTCCAATAGCTTTTCTTTCGACATGACGGCCTGAGACATCAGAGTCTGTGTCATTTCCTGAGTCCGCGGTATTAATCTGCAAATGTACATAATTATCGTGGACTATTACACGACACATATAATATTATAAAAAATAGGCACTTACTTTGCCCAAGACTTGGTGATACTGAGCGGTGTTGATAACAAAGATGAAACAAATCGTTTTAATTTTGGACATACTTGCCCATCCAAGAAGAAGCATGCAAACCATTTTACACCTTCTGCAGTCATTGGGTATTCTAAATCCATAGTGGGCAATTTCCATCCGCCTCTACCAAAGGTACCGTTTACACTGCACATAACTTTTCCTATTTTCGTATCATACCTGTAAAAGGACACGATGAAATATTTTGCGATAAAATACATTTGTTTATGTAGAAAAAGAACATACTTTGGTGGTGGATCTGATAATGGTTCGCTCAATTTGCACAACGTAGGTGCAAATTTCGGTAACCATTCGGGCTCGATCGCTGTTATACCGCGCATGTATATTTTGTTTGTTTCGTATACTTCTTGGTAAACGACCCATTCGGGGAGTGTTCTCCGAAGTACGCAAGAAGAATGCATGAACACCGGATCTTCCATTTCCATCGTTCTGTAAACACATTTAACCTATTTACGAACGATTTTTAGAAAATTATTTAGAAGCAGGTTCTTTAACAAATGTATTATTTATACTTGTATGCATATTTCCATTTTGCTTTATCTTGGTCTTCCTTAATTTCATCTGGTAATACTTTCTTAGCAACTTGATCCGCCATACCAGCAAGGATCAGTTGTCTTAATAATTTCGCCTCCATATCTGTGGGTGGGGCCATTCTGTCATCAGAATTAAATTGATTAAAATATGTTTATTAAATGTATAATTATTATATGCGAACACATACTGTGGATCAATGATCATATTTAGGTTTGGCACATTTAAGTTGATCTCATTGGTAAGCTGTTGTCTCAATTTTCTAATCTCGACAACTGCCTTATGCCGCAAGCCGTGCTCTTCGCAGAATTGTAACAATTTCCCTTTCGAGCCTGCATATTCGGCTGCTCCAATTGCTCTTATCAAAACCATCGGGTCACCTTTGGATAAAAAAAAAATCTGGTTTAAGATCGAATCTCTATATTAGTATGAGCTTGTAAATAATTAACAAGGCTTATATTGTACCAAGAAATAAACTGTTGCCGATTCCTGCCCAATAACGTCGCGTCTGGAGCCATTTAGTTTTAGCAGGTCCTTCCATTCCAATCGCCTCCACTAAAACTTCCTGAACCGATAGAGCAGCTACCATACATATAGTGTATTTCAAAAGATTATGCTGGTACGAAAGGGCTAACATTTTGCCATATCGAGGCACAACTGGGAATGCGGCGATACTATGACCTAGCGGCGTAACTTTTGCGCAATATGAATCTGGAAAAGACAAATTAAATAGAATTGGGTATGGATAAAATATGGGAAAATATCAATAATATTTTTATACCTTTTTTGTCAGCCGATGGCTGGTGCAAAGCTCCAAGGATCATAAGCCTTTGCTCCGCTGACTTTAATTGTACGCTATCTGGAGGCGAAGGAAACGGAAAGTTGACAACTTTGTCGATATTCATTACCTTCATTTGTAGTAATAGATCATCAACGGGCTTTCTCTGAATCTCCGACTGGCTGAACTGTTCAAACTGATCGTTAAATACGGCAGAGGAATAGAGCCTTTGAAGAAAAAATATAAAGAAACGTTTAAATTTTTGAACCATTATTTTTGGCAGCTATATTACAATGAATTTCAGTACCTGTAGCAATGGCCAGGACCCATTCTACCAGCTCTACCCGCACGCTGATTAGCAGAGGCTTTACTTGTGTAACAAATACGATATGTGGTAACACCTGTAATTTTGTCATACATTCTTGTTTTACAGCGACCGCAGTCTATCACGTATTTTACATTGGGTATAGTCAGAGACGTCTCTGCAACATTGGTTGACACTACGCACAAGCGACAGCCTTCCGGAGGTTCCTCAAATACCTGCGGGGATATAAAAATGAGTCAAATATTACAGTTGCTTATACCGATACAGTTTGGTATTATGTTATAAGTACTTTTGCTTGCTTATGGCTTGGCAACAAGGAATAAAGGGGTAACACCCATAGAGGCTGTACGTTTGGAAAGTCTTTCAGATCTATTATGTCTGCGTCTTCGTCTTCATCTTCGTCTATAAGTGCATCTTCCCCTTCTTCCCCGTTAATTAGATCCTCATATGTATCATCGGTTGGTATAACGGAGTAACTAAAAATTTATACTAGTGTATGTTCAATAGATTTAACATCGATAAAACCTCGTTACATACTCATCGAGATTGATTTCGGGTAGTTCAAGTTGCTTCTTCCGTTTTTGCTTGTTACTGCGTATAGCTTCATCAAAATAAGATTCATCTTCCGAAGTATCCTTCTCTTCCTCGATGTTTTTTTTCTCAGTTTCCTTTGAGTTTTTATTTTTTTCTTGCTTTAGCGGCTTCTTAGGTATCCCTTTCCTTTTCTTTAGAGGAAAGTATTTGCGTAACTTATTTACAACCGATTTCACTTCTTGCTGACCTGTAAATTTAAAATAAATGTTAATAAAATTCCCACGCAGTATTTTAAATTTTCAACTGCTATATAAAGTGTATACCTGTTAAAAATATTAGAATGCCACCTTCTGGAAGACGAGTGTGTATTTTTATTGCCTTGTGCAGAGCATCTGTAACATAATCCTCGCTTGTTCTTCTATTAAAATGTATCGTAACAGGAAACTGTCTTGCTTCTACCGTTATTACCGGAGGTTTGACCTTAAAGAGCCTAGTATTCTCCACAAATTCCTCCACGCGCAATGTAGCTGACATAATCACGAGTTTTAAGGGATTATTTCTCTTGTTGCGCAGAGGTACGATCCGGGAGAGCAAGCCTATGAGAATATCTGTATATACACTGCGTTCGTGTGCTTCGTCCAAGATAATAACAGAGTACTTGGTTAACAAGAAATCCTAAAATATTTATATAGTGTGATTAATAAATCTTTCAATTATACTTTAACAATCATCAAATAAATCGCCTACAGTTTGAATCTCCTTTAGTAGAACTCCATCCGTCATGAATTTTATTTTTGTGTCCGGTGTTACATTTCCTTCAAAACGCATCAGATACGAAACTTCTTCCTGCGTTAAGTTCATTTCTTCCGCCACCCGTTTGCTCATTGACATAGCAGCTACTCTTCTTGGTTCTGTGACTCCAATCAATTTATTTTGTGCATAGCCAGCTTCGTATAAGAATTGTGGTACTTGAGTCGTTTTACCTGGAATGAAAATTTGAAATTAAATAAATATGTATAAAAAAAGCTTTAAAGATATGCACTTTAAAAGTACCGCTTCCTGTTTCTCCAGTGATTATTACAACAGGATTCTCATTAATCGTTTCCACAATGACTTGTTCCTCAGCTACAACAGGGAGTTTTAATCTGGCAGCTTGAATATCTGGCTTTCTATTTAGGCCTACAAAAACAGCAGGAGTTCTATCTCTTTTTTGTGTCACATTTTCCACAATTATCGATTTTGTAGTTTCCTCAGATATAACTTTTTCTTGAGAATTTGATTTTAGCTCTTCCTTTGTACTGTGATCTGTACTACATGCATTTGCATTTGTTTCTTCGATCATTTTTTTATTCTCATCACTAGTATTTTCTGTCAAGAGTGTAGTATTTTCTGCTGGATCTTCTTTGTCTTCATCGTCATTATCTTCAGATTCAGATTCACTTTCACTGGACTCCTGTAAACAAGTTTTATTCTATTATGCTCGTCTTTAAATATTATGGTCTCCAAACTCACAGTTAATCCAACTATATTTGGATCCGTCACAGCATTATCCTTCTTCTCAGTTTGCAGAATCGCCAGTCTCCTTTTCTTTGCCCCTTTAATAGCATTCACAACAGGTTCTGCTATATCCTCAATATCATCTTCTCTTACTTGGTCCGTGTCAATTTTGGACTCTGTCGTAGGTATCTCTGATTCTCTGAAATGGCGTTTTAATCCTTTGGTTTGCAGAGCAGTCAAAGACATATACTGCTTTAATTCTTCTTGCGAAGCTTGTACCTTTGACAGTTCCTCCAATAGCGTTGCTCTCTATTTTGAGATAGATATTTATCCAGTTATCTAGTACATTTTCTTTAGGACAAATAACCGATCAAATTCATGACTTACACGCAATTTTTTCTGCTTCCGTTCCACCACCTTTTCCAGCTGTTTCCTACGTTTCTTTGACAGTAGGCGGGTTGTTGTCACCCCTTTATTTTTAGTCTTCGTTTTTCTCTTCTGACTGGGAAGCACTAGAGTGTTACAGCTATCATAATTATCAGCACGATGCTGGATGTCAACTGCAATCTGAATGACATCATGTAAACATGGAGAAGCTTACAGAGCTCTTTATAAAATTACAGCAATCAATCGATATCATAACAATACCTTTTTCGTAGCAGAATTATCAATCTCAACTTCGGGAAGACTCCTTGCCTTCCAATTAAAACCTTTTCTACCCATTGCAAAATTTTATTCAGTGATTAAAAATTCAAACATTTATCAAGGATGCATGTATTAGATGTCTATAATCATTAATTTCAACAGCGCATTTTATTCTCATGCACAACGTTGACATAGATTTTGTCTCTGGTGCAGATCATTTTTGTAATGTTCGGAATCCCTCCACGTGCTTCAACAGCTTGTTTTCTATCGCTGTACACGCGCCAGAAAAGTCGGGTTACATTGATACTTCGACCTGAATCATATTTCTTGTATTATCTGCCGGTAAAACGTAAAAATTGCATCTGATCACCAATTGAAATGTCAAAGCTGGATTCGTAATAAATAAAGTACCTCTGCAGTGGATAATACTATTTTCAATATTTTCCTCATTCACGAAATATTCATTTTACGTATTTGTGGATTTTTGCAAATATGTATTAAACAACCGAAGATTCTTGAATCTCTCGATAACAATTGTTGTTCTCCGATCTATGCAGTCTGCAAGACAGTTAACAGATGTCGCTTACATCTCCTCCGTTAATGTGTAACTACTATATCGATCGAGTTTTGTTTACATTCGTTTGCACGTTACCAAGATCCGAAAAGTGTATAGTGTTGTTTATTAATCTGTATTTCGCAAATATCGTAATATAATGATGGAAACTGTAACGTGTATAGTAAGGTAACGGTAGAGGAAGGTTTGAAACAAAGTAACAAAAGCTTTGGAGACATGTTTTAGTTATAATATTTTTTTTTATTTGTTATAGGTATTACGGTTTACAAGAATATCGAGCCGAATAAAATATTAATAGACTTTGTGAAAGTGAGCATGAAGGATATGGAGTTTTAATTTTAGAGCGAGTATGTTACGATGGAAACACCACACTCTAATTCGGGAGAAAATGCATCTCAGGCAAATAATCTAGAGACTCCGCCACGCACCGAACGAGTGAGTCCTTGGGATCAAAATCATTTTTGATGCAGTATATTTTATGTTTGCCCCCATTTTTCTAGAAGACCACTCGTGGCTCCAGGCAAAAAGCCGTGGATAGCATAACTAAAAAATTTCTGAGAAATTTCGATCCGGAGCGCAGCGAAAGGGAAAAGAGAAAGTTGCATCGCAGATTGTATCAGGGACATAAACGGCACGCCTTGTACGACGAGAAAGGAAGTTTTATACAAACGGGAGACGATATCTGCGACTGTTTAAATATGAATTGCGCCGGCTGTCACTTTCCATGCACCAAGTGTTCTTCCACAAAATGCGGCCACGAATGCAGGTTTAGCGTTCGATTATAATTTCATAAATAGACTTGTACAACTTGTGTTTCACACTTGTATATTTGGCATAGATAAAATATTTTTAACCTTTTTTAGGATTCATCGTAAATGGATCTACGATTCTATCGAAAACGAAGGTAGCGACATAGTAATGAAGAATCCACTATTGAAAGAGTCCTGAATACGATTAAAAAAATTCTTGCCGATAAAATTGAACGGCACATCCCATGCGCCATTATGAAATTTTGTTTTGATCAAGAAAGTATACATCTCAAGCGTACCATTATAAATGAGTGTATAAGTATTCGAATATAGATAATCCTGTGGCTGTGTTTTAATATAATTGCAACGACGCTAGCTCAATTATGTTAATATAAGTAAATAAATAATGCCAATCATGTAAATATTTGCTTTTCTATTTTTACAAAGAATGCTCTTTAGAAAAAATTTCTTTTTATCCTTCATCGTGCATTACGAATTTCAATATAAGTCGCAACACAAGCCAGTTAGTGCATAAGGGAAAAAATTTTTGGCCTACAAAGGATCAACCCTTAAGCTGGGTCTTTCGAAATATAATGGAAATTTAATGGTTGATACTGGAGGAATAAAAATCTCTCATCCGTCAAACATTAACGATCAAACGAGCCTCCTTGCTGTGTGCGCCGCCGAGGGCGGGAGCTCCTAAGACTTTCGAGCCGCACGCGTTTATGCATGTGTAGATACCTTTCGGTGCATATACACGGACAGGGTGCGCACACGAAAGAGCTATTGATTTTCCCCGGCACTTTTGGCGTAGTGCGCACGTACCCACGCACGTACACACACGCGCGGTGGTGGGGGGTAGGCCGGCCGCGTAGTCGTTTTGCGCCCGAAATCTCGTCGAAGTTCGCGCGAGTGAGAGCCAATAGAGCGCGAGAACGAGCGAGCGAGAGGGAGGGAGACCGATAGAGGGAGAGAGAGAGCGCGCGCAAGAAGGAAAGAGAGAGAGAGAGAAAGAGAGAGAACAGGGCTGCTCTGGCTGGCATGCCGATCGTCGGGGCGGCGGAAAATCGAGCGCGGTGCCACTGATCGATTCGCGGAAATTGACATTCGCTGGAGAGACGGAGGAGCCCAGTCCGTACCGTGGTGCACGATCGTTTGGGGCGGCGGTTCGTAGGTCCGCCGCGTGGAGGATAGATACAGTGCAGAGCTAAAACGTCCCCGTTTTGCGGGAAGGAGGCTCTCGCGGGTGAAGCGTCGTACGAGAAACGTGTGCGCGCCGAGGGGAATCGAGCCGAGGAGCGGTCGCAGCGGCTGTATCCTGGGCGATCGTCGGTAGGAGGGAAAGGAGAGCGCCGTGCACGAGCCGGTGGACCGTCCTGCGAGGAAAGAACAACCGAGGAGGGGCGTCGTCTGCGACTGCAGGTACTTCCTTTTTTATTTTTCCTTCAAACATTTCCCTCCGATTAACGCAACTCGGTGCATGCACGCGCCCTTTCGCGGTGCGATCTTATCGTTGGCAACGATGCTACCTCGCGGCTTTGTCCGCGGTCATGGTTTTGGGGTTTGCCCCCGGTCTTCCGTCAGGATTGTTTTTCTTTTCTTCTTCCACTGGTCGATAAGTAGCGCGGAAATGGGCGACGTTCGCCGCTGATTTCATTTTTCCTGGATATTTCGCGGATACTTTTTGGAAAGAATCTATATCGCGCGTGTCCTTTTTTTTCTATCCCTTCCCCTCTCATCGCGCGTATGTGTACGCGTATTTGCGCGCTGTGTATGTTTGTACGGAAAGAGAAAAGCGGCTTTTCGGCTCCGGCTTACGAGAGTTCCCGGAAAGACAATAAACCTCTTTGACGGGCTAAAAATCGGTTTGCGACGAGTGTCGCTTTGACAATGACAAAAGGCTTGTGTGCCTGCGACATCACTTGTTGAATACGTATATAGCCCCGCAATAATGTGTCATAACGATATTCTTGAACGTGCATTTTTCGGGATTAGTCGAGAGAAGTGTGGTATTGCTGGAGCAACGTGGTCGACTTCGATTAGGAATAATACGTAGTATTTTCTGCCAGTCACGTTTGATCCACGGTCCTTGTACCACGATTAATCGTACGCTCTTGTACGTCTCTTTTCTTTATACGAGGTTACAAATTTCGCAGAAGCACCTTATAAGTGCGCGGCATCTCGTTCGGATGTCTGGTCTTACCATAAAATACATCGTGCGTACGAATCTAATCGATAATGCATGTCCGGCAGTATTGCAGTTTTAGTAACGTCTTACGGCAAAATTTGATGGCGGTGTCATTTCGATGTAAACGATATTAATATCGATCCTAAAAGGTTATACCTCGTTGTAAATATCAAATTCGCATTGCGCATTTCAGTCTTTACGTTGAAAACGATATTTTCACCGAGGCTCGATGTCCAATCGTAGGACGAGCGTGTCGTAATTTCGGGCAAATGGAAGTTTAGCATATTCCGCCAGTCGTTGAAATAATTCCGTAGGATTTCAATTGTCAGAGACCGAATTGATTGGCTGCGTTAATACCAAGTAACAATGTTATGTTGCGCCACGGGCAGAGACCCGTCAGCAGTAGATTAATTCAATGGCTGTCATGTCGTTCGTGAATGGAAGTACCGCCGGTCAGTTCGACCGACCAATAATTTAGATTCTCCATGCCCGTTTTCGTGAATATTTCCTACCTTTATAGCGTGCAAATATTTATTTCTTTTCCAATCCCTTTCTGAGCGCAAGGTTTTAATTTTTATATTTTAAAGTAATTCATTTAATACTTTAAAAGTAATCGTCCGGTTACTCTACGCGATTTTGTACGTTGCGCCGTTTAAATTGTCAAGCCACTTTAAATTATGATTTTTCGAAGAACCGTTCATAGGTTTTTCGTCAACGCGAATAGAAAGTTTGTGTTCTTGCATATTTGTAATAGTATCGCGTTAATTTTTAATAACGGTATTTGAGTTGGCAGAGCAGCAAGGGAATTCTAAATCGTATAGTATACTACGCCAGTTAATGCATCGAACACGATCGTTGTGCAAATAGGAGTTTCGACTCGTGGCATTTTCATCGCTTACCGCAGCGTCGGCAAACTTCTCCGTAGAACTTCTATGTACAATTGAAAACAAAGCACGTTTCGATCCTTTTACGAGGAACGGTACATACGCTTTATAACGCTAATTTGCGCGGCTATAATGCCATTCTTTGGCCGCAAAGTGCTTCATCAACTTTGCACGTGACTAATTTGAAAAACGTTCCCGGTTTAATACCTACGAATTACAATACCTCGGGCTATTTAGCAATTTCGCCCCGTTACGCGTAGCGGAGTGTAACATTTGTATTATGCGAATTAAATGCGGAACAATGACAACGTTATGCTACTCGGTACGCTCTACCGACGATGGTATATTATGACCCGTGGCACAACAAAGTTCTATGCAGTATAATACGCGCAACAACGTTGTTTTGCCATGCGGTATAATAAACGTTGTGTTACGTGCCGAAGTAGAACAACGGCATAGAGGCCACGTACCTTAGGATAGTCACCTTGCTCTTTCTGCTCTCCCTCCTGCAATGACCCCGCGTAACAGCTGATTGGGTTGCCGCCCCCAATTTCGCACGTTTAGACCCCATGCCAAGGGGGATGTACGGTGGAACTTCCTCGTCCGCGGTTTACCACGGCCCGGAAATATTAACCGGAGTATAGCAGATAGAAACGATTCATAAATTTCATAAGATGCATGCCCTTAATATGAAAGGGGATGTACGGTAGATCTTCCCTATCCGCGGCTTACCAAGGCCCGGAAATATTAACCGGAGTATTTCGTATATAAACGATTCATAAATTTTACAATATGCATACGCTTAATAGCAAAGGGGATTACGGTAGATCTTCCCTATCCGCGGTTTATCATGGCTCGAAATTACCAACCGGAGAATTTTAGAAATAAACCTTTCACTAATTTCCCAAGATTCGTAAGTTTAATGACAAAGCAGCGGCGGAACTTTCCTAATACGCGGTTTGCCGTCGTCTGAAAATATTAATTGGAAAGTTCCCGTAATAAATGATTCATAAGCTCCAGCTTGCACTTTATTCCGAGTAACACGGCGAAACTTATCCGCCCCGTCACGATCGGTACATGACTCATCCCTCTCCCTCGATTAGTTAATGTTAGTAATATCTTATAACGCCTGCATTATCGGTTAAATTCCATCCTGGATATGCGCGCATACTTAAAACCTCGTATGCAAACTCAAAGTACGAAGTTTCGCTCCGTTATTTCGAACATCCATGGTCGGATTAGCAATGTATATATCTCCAGGGTACGATAAATCATTATATTACCAGGAAACGCCCCATGACACTTTACCTTATTTAACCATCCACGCTCGCTCTTTTTTTAGACCGTACATCCTTTGTTCTGTATATACATCGACACTTATATTTTTCAATAAGCTCGATCATGATCCTATTTAAGCAATTTGGAAAAATAATGTCATCTCCTTTAGGTACGGGTCCTTTATTAGCCCACTACGTTTCGTCCATGTACGCGTCTGGACCTTTTCAAACGACTTCATTCGTCCTTCTTTATGACTTGTATTTGCTCTGTATTACCAATAAGGCACGAGCGTGGCTCGTTGTTCCAACGGGTTAAACGGAGTTTGGTTGAACGAGAATCACCGAATAACGTGGTATCGAAGGAGGAATTCCTCCGTGGGTCTTTACCGGGCGTATCGTGGGCGAGGGTAACCTTTATCGTGCGTGTGGGGGGACGTGCGTCCTAACGCTGGTTTATATGTCATGCGGCAGATCGACGGCGGTTTAACCAGTCTTGCAACAGGGACCCCGAGTGACGGGGGTTTATATCGTCGGGACGGCAGATGTCAGGATGCCGGAGCAGAGCAACGACTATCGCGTCGTGGTGTTTGGGGCGGGTGGCGTCGGCAAGAGCTCCCTGGTCCTGCGTTTCGTGAAAGGAACGTTTCGCGAGTCCTACATACCGACCATCGAGGATACTTACAGACAGGTAAGCGAGACTTGCACGTGGTTCGTGGACTCGTCATTATTGTTGCTCTCGATAACTGTACCGTGCTGCGAGTACTGTACCGTGGAGAACCTCGAGCATTGCGGTGTTAATAAAGTAAGGCACGGTGCTGTCAACAGCGTAATGCATGGTGTTCTCGATACTTTACGGTATGCTTTTATTATTAATCCGATGCAGGGTCTTGTCAATAGTCTAATGCAAGGGTGCTTTTAATAACGCAGCCTACGATGGCGTCAATGATCTAAATATTGCCGAACATTATTTTCTTGCACTAATTATCGGTAATATTTTACACTATTTCGTCGTAAGGTTACGAGAAAAATTTATCGAATAAAAATCAGTCATGGTCGCACCTCGGCGTAACGGAGGTTCAATCGTTCGATAGACTCCTGGTTTTGAATACAGAGTGAACTTGCGAAGAACAGAATCTTGTAACAAAAAACAGCGTTCCTTTCGCGTGGAACGTTTTAATATCACACCGTGTACGTGGAGGCGTGTCCTGAAATAGACGTCGGTCCTTCGGTAAACAGTGATAAGTAGGAATAGGCTTTCTCTAAACACTTGATTGATCATTGACGCGGCAATACGGCATTCGAGAGGCCGTCGTTGCTAATCATTGACGCATCGATACGGCACGCAAGAACCACGCGTCGCTAACCATTGACGCAGTAATACGTCACTCGAGAGCCATGGATCGTTGACCGCTTACGTCCTATAACCTTCTCCTTTCTTCGCTCGCGTACCTTTGCCAAGTCCTTGCATTTTCAGTCCTCGTGATTAATCTTCGAATCTCGTGAATTTCTACCTGCTCGAAAGTACATAATTTTACACATTCCCTTCACTTGCCTATTATTTTGTATATTATTTCGTGTAACGTGTTACGTTGCTTAAAGGTAGAGGAGAATTCGTGGCTTTTGTAACTGCTTCGGCGTCTTAAAGTAGCGGTAATGTACTAAACTTGTTTCGAGCAACGACAAGATTATTCCTTTATTCGTAATTATTTCAAGTATAATTATGTCCAAATCGCGGTTAGCATGTGAACGTTATTGAGTACGATTATTACTAGAAATTGCTTGCGCCAATTTTGTTTTAAAAAACGGTCGGAAATAATTCCTTTTATCGCGGATCGTGCGTCGACTTGTGTATGAATTTTAATCTCGCAACTGCGCCAAATGACCGCGATGTTTAATGGAATGGTGCAATCACTGGCACGTGTATTAGATATGACGTAGGAAGTAGTACAAACTCAGTTGTAGTGGCCAGTAGTATCGCCCCGGAATGGATCCGCCACATACAAAAGGCCTCGCTTGTATCGGTGACATTTCACTGCTGATTCATGCATGATGCAAGGCTGTTGTATGATTAGAGTACGTTAGGATCAACTTGTGTCCAATTAGACTTTCATAACCGGTGATTCGTGGTCGATGTTTATAGAGCTTACATCCACGCGGTTACGGTACTTATCCCCAACGCTCTACGATCGTCGCTTTTCCAACTTTGCACTCGTCGAATTCTCGAGAATAATTACAACCGGTACAGTAACCATTTCCCTCCTCACTTTTTTCCATTATTAGTTCTATAAATATCGTTACCGCGGGTAGCGTACGATTTTTATTTCGCAGTATGACGAAATAAAAATGATGCAAGAATTGAATACGTACCGATACGGTTTATATCGGTTATTTAAGAGCGATCCGTGCTCGTTTAGAATAGGATAGAATTCTTCGAGCGGCAAATAAAGCCGGTATATACGTCGTAATTTAGGATTGTTTTTTTTTCCCTCGACGTACTTTTATTTTCCGCGTTCCTCTGTTTGTCGAGTGCCCCTGCCTCGTTTGCCGATGCGCCTGGCCGTGCCGTGATTTATGGACTTTCCGTTTTTCCCCTGCTCTCGCTACATTAGCTACGGGTCTGCCAACGATACCGGCATTGTTATAAACGTTACGTCCTATCAGCCGGGCCGCTGCATTTGGTGCAGACGTATCTATGCCGATATTCGAGATCAACGTACATACACACACGCATACACACACACACACACACACACACACACACATCTACGTAGAGACAGTGGTAGAAACTTTTGTGCATTTCCTACGTCACTTTTACATTCATCCCGCTAAAAATCCCAGTTGCTTGCACGATATTATTTTTTTGTTGGGTTTAACCTACATGTGGAGTTCCATCAAGGAGCATCATAAATTACGTATTTTTCTTGATCTATATATGTCCCTCCGGAGTATCATCCATTCGCGTGGATATACCGCGAAACCCGCCGGAGGTGCAATCGCCATGGGACCGCGATACGTTTTCCGATTTGGGAAGAACACTTTTCTCCTTAGACAGCGCGAAACAATGAACATAACTTTGTCCCATACGCTCCACGCGTTCGATTTGAACATTCATCGTACAGCGAATTTCGCTGTATCTATTCCCACAAAGTGGTAGCTGCAATATCGAGTATTCGTGTCATTCGAATTTCACGGTATCGTGCATCGACATGCTCTTTGAACGCGAAGAAGTATCTTGCAATTTTTTCGATATAAATTCAGACTCGTGTAAAAAAATCAGAGAGAGAGAGAGAGAGAGAGAGACAAGGAGAGAGCGGAGCTAGCTTTCGACGCGGTCGTAGATACATCGAGTCAAAGACCATCGATCCCCGGGCGGATCAGGGGCTCGAATCTTGGCGTCTCACTATCCTGGATATCCTTGGAGAAAAGCTACGAAGAAAAATCCACGCGTCGCGTGGATGCTGGTTGGACCCGCGTTATGTGCGCGACGAGAAGCGTGCCGAGGAACGTAAAACAAGGCCGTCGACGTTTTAGTCCTTTAGGACCTGGTAACGAGGAGGAGCCACGGTGGATCGAGCCCTGGACTCGTTCCAAGAGATCCAGGGTTTGATCCTCCGGAAAAATGTCTATCCTCGGCTCAACGAGTCTCGGTTCGAAGGACATCCCGTGACGGGACGAAAGAGAGAAAAAGAGGGAGAAAGAGAGAGGACGATCGACGATCGACGAGAATACCCTCGGGCTTATCCGGCGCGTGTACGAAATTCCAGGTGATAAGCTGCAATAAAAACATATGCACGCTTCAAATTACGGACACAACGGGGTCCCATCAGTTTCCCGCGATGCAGCGGCTCTCCATAAGCAAGGGGCACGCCTTCATCCTGGTATACTCGGTCTGCTCCCGACAAAGCCTCGAGGAGCTGCGACCGATCTGGTCCGTCATCAGGGAGCTGAAGGGACAGGATATATCGCAGATACCCATAATGCTGGTAAGGCCACTCGATGTACTCTCCTCGCCATATCCTTTCCCATTTACGCGTCCTATCCAGACAAACGGAGAGGCTTAACGCTACAATTAAGGTCCTCGCCTCCGACGTACTCCGCGCGGGATCGTTATCGGTACACATTTTGTTCCGGAAGGATATTCGAATCGCGATTTATGCGTCTTCGTGATCAATTTTGCATAATAAAATAATGCGCTTATTAAAATTTCCACGAAGCGGTAATCGGTTCGTAACATTAGAGATTTTCAATTCAAAATTTCCTCCGAATACGAGATAAATTTGGAGACAAAATACGAGTGCAACGAACCGCGTTTTATATTTGCATTTAAAATAGGAATCGGATAGCGATCGAATACTTCGGTTCCTGCACGACGAGTAAGTTATTTTGTCGCGGCGGAATGGACGGCGATTCCCTTGTCGGGAAAATGCTGGCAATCTAATAGAGCGCGCAATACCTCCCCGGATACTACAGGTTGCTTTTAATTTCAAATCTCGTCAACGCTTCGCCCTCCCTTCGTCGTCTACGAGCACTCTCAACGGTGCATTGTCTCGTGGAAGATGCTCTCAAAGGGAATATTCTTTCCTCGTCCGCTTTCCTGGATCCAACGCTCCTTCCGTCCGCTCGGAATAATTATCCGGCTTTTACTAAATTTCCCTCAAAATTCCCCCTCGCGGCCAACCTAACTTCGGTGAATCGACGCACTTACCCATCTCCCCTACGAACATTCCGCTTAGAGTTCGCAATTCCTGGTTTTAAAGAAGAGCAAAAGAGAAAACACCGTTTACCCTAGAAGCTCGGAAGTTTCCATCGCGTCGTTCCTCCACTTCCCTGCGCCCCCTCCCCGTCCTTGGCTACATTCCTGGAAGAGAGAAACGTACTCGAGGTGGTAGGAAGAAGCGAGGGTGAGGTTTGCCGGAGACTCGAAGGGCCGTTATTCGTGACGCAGGTTGGGAACAAGTGCGACGAGAGCCCCACTGTGCGCGAGGTGTCGATGAGCGAGGGCGCCGCCGAGGCGGCCACCTGGGGCTGCGGCTTCCTGGAGACCTCCGCCAAGACGAATCACAACGTGAACGCGCTCTTCCGGGACCTCCTGACCCTCGAGAAGAACCGCTCGGTCTCCTTGCAGCCGGTGCAGAGCAACAACGCGATAAGCCTTAAGGAGAAATGTGCCGTTATGTAATCATCGTGCGATCGTCGGGACGAGGCGCGACGATCGGAAGAGCCGGGGAGGGAGGGCAGCTTCCTCCCGAGGGAGGGACGCGAGCCTTCCTCGACGAGGGGAGGAAATTTGGCGCGAGGCGTCGGAAATTGATCGCGCAGAGCCGGGAGAGAGGGACGAGTTTGGCGGTAGTCTGAGCGAACCTCGCCGAAGGGACGACGAGATTTTCTCGAGGCTGCACTTTCGCTCGCTCGCTTCGTTCCCAGCGAGAGCTCTCGCGGAGGGTTCGCCTCCTCCGCTCGAGGGGATCGAAGTCGCGAGGTACTTTGGGATCGCGATCTCTCGATGGGATCTCGCGGTGCGTATTCTCCTCGCTTCGAAGATCTCGCTCGCTCGGGGATGCTTCTCGAAGGACGAAGATGCTCCTCGAGGGATATCGCGAGCCGGATTTCTCCGCGAGAGCGTTGAGAGCGCCGATTAACTTTGACCGTGCGAATTTGGGCGTTGAATTTTCCGAATCGGGGAAATAGGTTCTCCTCGAGGATTCCGCGCGTCTTTCTCGATAGTCGGGCAGAGCGTGTACGTTAATTTAACTCGTACGATTAAGAATTAGTTTTTACATCGGATCAGACTGTTTCTACGTCCTGTTTATATGCTTGTATAGCTTCTTAGAAGGCTAGGCCGAGCGGTGCAGCTCGATCGATTTCTCATAGTTTTCTATAACGCTCCTGGTACGACCACACCGATCGCGATGCCACCGATCGTGAATAATCCACGAAGCTATCTCGAGCTTAACGAACGCGAGGGACGTAATTATTATAACGGAATTGCGATTTTCATCGGCGGTGCGTACAGGATTAGGAACCACGAGCGAGCGGTGTCGTCCCTTTTGCGAGCAGCCACCAGTGCAAGAGGCTTTTTCACGGAAGAGCAAACGGCGGATAATGCGCGGGACGCTTGATTAACCGTGAGAGGAAGATTACAAAATTCTTTCACCGTAAAATCCAGCATCGTAAACACGTCCTTGCACGGTCGAGAGTAATCAACCGTCGGCTTCGAATTTGGGCTTGCTCGAAACAGCCTGGTATAAAAGACCACTGGAGAGTGCAAAGTTAAAAATCTCTATTACGTGTACTCTGACGTTCTGGTATTTATAGACGCGCGATTTTAGGAACACGTCGATCTTCAGGCGCGTCCGAGACGACTGTGAGTTTAAGGGAAATGTCGGGCCAGAAGAAGTTACACTCCCGTTTATCCCTCGTCCTTTTCCATTCCCGAAGTTCTTTCGACAACGGCAGAGCGATCCGTCGAAATCCATCTTACGGATCTCGAAAGACCTTTGCGACGCGAGTAAAAGTGTAATGAACGTTGGCCAAGGATGCGCCCAAGTCGGAAGATTCGATCGATTTCGCGTAACGAGCCACGAGCTCGATTATCCCGACTCCCGGACCCGGAGCGCCATTCCAATCGCTCTTTCGTGAAAATCACCCTCGTGCTCTGAGATTACCGTAAGACGATCAGGGACCGACGTTCCGGGAGTTCGAAAGTTTCGCGAGAGTGACAGGGTCGTGAGAGGGCTCAGCGTGAAAGGCACATCGGGACAGAGAGCGAGCGAGAGAGAGAGAGAGAGAGAGAGAGAGAGAGAGAGAGAGAGAGAGAGAAAGAGAGCGAGAGAGCGAACGTGTGAAAGAGCGAGATAGCGAGTGAATGCGCGAACGAGGAACAAGAAATAGATAAGAGTTGTTACGAGATTGGTTTTTGTTGAATAGTTGTAAGATTTTTGTAACGACGTTAATTAGGATTTATTAATTCGCCACGTTAGAACATGCAGAACGCTTAGAACACGGGCGGCCGGCGCCCACGCGCGTGTGCGAGTCCGGAATGAAATTTACGACGTTTAAAGCGCCGCCCCGCGCTTTTTACCCCTTTTCCCTTCCCCTTCGCCCCCTTCTCTCACTCTCTCTCCGCCCCCGCCAACTCCCCCTCCCACCCCTTCCAGCCTTCCCTTACACCGCCCACCTTCTCGTTCGATTTCAGTTCCGAGCGTAATGAAAAAGGATAATTCGATAAAGCCCCAGCGCGGAGCACTCGCCGCCGATATAATACCATCGGCACGGAAAAGAGAACGGGTCCTTTTGAAGTTTAATGAGGTTCTTCGAACACACCGCTACCGACGAGAGGGAAAAAAGAGGGAGGCTAGCGCGACACATTGTGTCGGAATTTTGTTTTTCGATCAACCCCCAGAGTTGGATAATCCAGGGTACCGTGCCGGCGTCATTTTTGACTCGCACGGATATTTTACCGAGGCGCGTTGTCGCACGGTTGATCTTTCAGCTTCGTCTTGCCGCCGAGTGTTCGATGTATGCAGAGGAAAGAGTAGTGCGGTGATCGATACGAATAATACGCTATCCATAAGAGGAGAGGGTAAGTCAGGTGCGATATTAATTTCATCGTGCATCCGACTCGAGGTAGAGACATCTCCTTTGAGATTGCACGCGCGGATTTATTTTCGCGCGCTCGAGTTGCATAAATCAAAGGGTAGTTTTGCGTCGAGCGCGTATTTCGATGTTACACACGGCGAAGATTCGTGCAAAGATTGATCGCCCTTAAAACGAGTCGTTGGTGACTCCGGCATCGCGTACGAAGGGTTAACACGCGAGCTCCGCAGCTGCACACGCTCTCACACGCGAGCTACACTCACACGTGCGTGCTTAGAGTTAAATATAAATGTTTTTCCATGTCGATCGAGTTTTCTAGTGTTTTCTCAAACGTACGTAGAGAGTGCGTAAGTATTTTGGAATGAGGGAGGAGGAAGAGAGCGGGCGTAGGAGTTAATCGAGGAAAATTCCTTTGAACCGGCGCTTGACCCTTTCCACCAACGCGACGACTTCGATTCGACGGCCGCTTAGGAATACGAGAATCAATATGCGAAGCCACCGCGAAGGGCTTTCGGTACAGGTGTACGAAATAAACGTCGCTATTGTCCGGCGATCAAATTTACGTCGAACATTTGCCGACGATCGTCCGAAAGCGAATCGCGGTGGAGAGGGTTAAGTTTTCGGCACGAACTCTTCTGCTTACTGTCCGACTTGCTCTGATTATTTCGCGAACGAGGTCAAAGGAAAGTTCAGACGGGTTATACGATTATTCCTAACGCGACAAAAGCGGAAACTTTGCATCGTTTGCGCGATTGGAAAATTTTTGGGGAGGGAGGTATATTTTCGAGGAACAATTTTTAACGTTTAGACGTTATCTGAAAGTATCGAGGGTAGGGATATATTTCGTCCGACCAATTTCCGGCGGAGAACAAGCGGAACCAAACCGTTAAGGGGTTAACCCGGCTCAAAGCGATCGTTGGAAAATGCACGGGATGACCTTTGCACTATCCGTGGAAATACCAACGCTGTGCGGTTTCTCGAGCATGTCCTCACCGTGGACGCGTAATTTCACTCTGCACCAGCGACACGGTTGGTTAATTCCTATCTCTTCAAAATTGGCAATTGGATCAAACTTCGAACATCGCGGTCCTCGTGTTTCTTTTTTAGAAAAGAGCAACGCGGATGGACGATCGACCGTGCGTACGTTTAAAGATCGTTTTATTTTCCTACGCAATTTCTACCGTCATCCCGACATTTCGATGATCCGCGAGTCGCATCTCTTCTGCATATCAGTACATATCAACAAACGGAGCAACCGATTGTCTGAACTTTCTCGAATTATCGCACGATCTTCGCGATCGTGATAAACTTTTTCTTCTATTTCTCGCCCTGGTTACAATGATCCACCCCTCCGTTTAACGCGTTCCCTGTCTCTTGTGGTATTATTGCTGGTACATATACGGTATTGATAATAACGACTCTGATAACTTATTTGATTTATTTAACGGTTTTTTTTTTAATTTTGCAACGCTATTTTCTTTGTTTTCTATGTCTATGTGTAGAGAATTTATAATTGTTGCTAACGATCGATTTAAAATATCTGCTACTTTGTTTATTTGACCGGGAACGTACGAGGTACGGCCTGATGGCTAAGTGTATTTCAAATGGCTGACGCGGGAGGGAACGCGTTAAAAGCGTATTCTCGATTAAGCAGGGCGATTCTTCTTCGCGTGATTCCTGGCACGGGTGGACATTGCGGCTGGAAACGGGCGGCAGTTCAACGAGCGTGAGTTGGCCGATTTAAAGTAAGCGTCTGTTGGATAGAACGACAATACCGTACCCGGATGACATCCTTTTCTTGGGCCGCGGCTCGATGTTGCGGCTGCAGAGGAGCTTTGGTGGAAAAGATCGCGAGTGTGTATTCGAGAATATACGATCGACGCGAGATCGATCGTTGGATTCAACCCCAGCATCTTCCGCTCATCGAAGGATCTTTCTTCTACCAAACGTCCTCGAGGATCGAATATTATGCACTGGACGTCCAATAATACGGAATTCGTCCGGCGATTGTGCGTCAAATTTGAGTATTTTCCGTATCATGTCGATAGTCGAGGATTAAAAAAGAGTTCGTACATGACACCTATTTCGAGATCAACGACGATGGATATGCGCCGATGTAATTTTAAAACTGCACGTCGAGTAAAGAGCCTCGTTATTTTTCCGCAAAGTCCATAACACTACACGCGTTACTCTTTGGATTATTTTATACAGAGCCTTTGGAGGTACAGCAATGAAGGCGGACGGACGAATGCCGTAATTCTCGGACGCGTTCGTCGTGATTATTAGTGCCGAAGTTAAAACCCGCCGCACCGATCGGCGACTTCGAGTTCTCGACCGTTCAACGAATTACAGTTACAGCCATTTTGTGATCATTGCACGATGCCTTTTGTCCGCTCGTTCCTGCATTTCGAACTTCATGCGATAATAGCTTTAAGGCGCGAGTGTAACATTCTGTCCACCATAACCGGAGAGGAATATTATTCTGTTGATATTACGATATAGGGGGAGAAACGATCTCTGTTATCGTCACGATTGTACCCATTATATTTCTGATGTTGCGTTACCACGATCGTGATCGTCACCGTTGTCGATCGTTTCGCTGATCGTTTTTGCGGATTTTTGCTGCAGGAGGGGGAGTATACATATCCTGTACGATTGTAGATTGAATATAATGGATAAAAGAGGACAGGGGAGAGGGTGAATCGCTGGTGGATGAGCGGAAGCAGCGCCCCGAGAAACGAGGGTTGGTTTCATGTTAACGCTTTACTCGTTGAAATTCTACACGACCGTCTATCGTCCGCTCCATACTATTTGAACCGATTTAAACGCTATATATATCGCACGATTATATTGCGCAATCGATCTCAAAGTATGTATCTAAACGATTTATCTATCGTACACCACCGAGATACTTTATTCCTGCTCGTCGTCGTCGATCGTCATCGACGCGCATTGCTGCGTGCAACGAGCATCGTTTCGTGCGCCACGAAATAGGATGAAAATTGCGAGCACCGGATAATCCAGGGATTTTTATCGAAATTTGGCTGGTTCGTTCGATGGGCTTTCGGTTGGTAAAGCGTTAATTTTAGGAATTCTTCGATGCGGACGGCCAATTCCGTTGCGACAGGAGGGAATCGGCGTCCGGTTTGTTGGCTTTATTAAAACTCGCGAACTTCTGCAGGGGAATATATTGCCTCTGCCGGTCTTTTTACGAGCATCTTGTTTAATATAGCATACGTAAAGGAAGAAAGAGAGTTAGAGCGAAAGAGCGCACGCGAGAAAGAGAGGGAGAGAGCGAGAGCGAGAGAGAGAGAGAGAGAGAGAAATAGAGAAACCGTTTAATATTAACCGTTAATCCGATGAATCTACTAGGTGTAAATTGTACATAAGATTTTCTATATTCAAGTTAAGGTACGTATATTATACGGTAGAGAGGTTGGCGAAGGACCGGGCAAATATGCATTACGCACCCGTTTTTAAACGACCTGTTATCAGATTGGCTGATTTATCGTACGCCACGTAGGATTACTCCGTAAGTATTAAGCATTACAGTTTGTAGAGGTTGTACGTACGGGATGTTGCGATACAAAGCGTCTGGTCGGCCTTCCGGAGGCTGCCGCAGCAGTGCCCATTTTATTATTACACGCTCCCAGTACTCGCTAATCCCACTTACCCGTACTTATTTATTTCCGTACTCGAACGTATTTATAGATTCCCATCGGTTATAGAATAATGCCAAGGGTACTCTTATCGTATATACGTATTCTTATTTATTTATGCGTTTATTTTGACGTACCCTCGTATATTCGTGTAATAAAAAGTATCTTTTCAGTAGATAGATCGGTCTTGTTGCGAAATCATTGCGGGCCACGCATGCACGACGTTTGATCCCCGAATCGCCACCGTGAAAATCGTGATTCGGGATTCGACGCTTGGCAAAGAGGGGCCATGATCGAACCTACTCTTCGTACCGCTACACTCCGTATATATATATAATATATATACACATACATATATGAATATGTATATATATATAATATATACATATAATACATATACACAGTTATATATAGATGCAAGGTTAAACCAATAGACTCTAGCGAAAGGTGAATCTGACCTTATGAAATCGACCCTCGGCGAACCGAGAGATGGCAACAAAGGGAAACAAGTTAGTAAAAGTGTTAAATACGCGAGACTTAATTAAAAACGAGTTATCCTCTGATTTTTCGGGGCCAATTGGTGTGACGAGGCTGATGCACGCGTGCGTAAATCCTCTAGGAACCCCTTTGGGGGAGACTTTATTATTCGCCGAGTTCCGTTTTCGCTTTGCGCGAGTATCACGGTCATCGTATCGCCGTTTCTTCCTTCCTGGCATCGATCGCGGACGATCGAGGATCTTCCTTTGCGGAGCACCGAACCGACCCGCGGAAAAGACTCGCGTTTTCTATGCCCTGTGCGAAATCTCGCCCCTATCGTTTAACCCTCGATCAACGGTTTCTCGTGACTCGTGCCAATGTTTCGCTAATACATACTGTTCGATCATCGAATACGATCACGGATTTTTTGTCCTTATCTTTATTTAATCCGCGGCACCGACCTCCAAAGTCGCGCGGTTACCGGTATGCGAGGGTTAAATCATCGTCGAGATCCCATTATTTTCTCGAAACTTTTCGGTACTCGCCGAGCACAAAATGTACGTCGAGTATACGAGGATTTTTGTACAAAGACAAAGGATCCTTTGTGGAAGAAGGAAGGGGGCACGGACGACCGAGGAGATATTACGCTTTCTTTTCTATTCATGGAAATTATGCCCACCAAACTTCACAAAGGGAGTGCCAGGTTACATTATCGTTTCGCTTCGAGGGCAATTTTGATCTTTCCTCCGGGGCTTCGAGGCGATCGTTGCTCGAAGGCGCGGGTCTACCTTTTATATACGATCCTAGGTTTTCTGTTTTTATACGAGATTCTAGTTTTTATATAGAGGATAGTCGGGAAATTCAGTAGCGTAGCTCGAACTGTACAGATCATATCACGACGCATCATATCGAGCGGCGTCCAAATGGATCAGGGGTTTGGAACGATCGCGGTGTAAAGCCGTACAAAGATAACAAGCGGAAAAGCGGCTTACCGTCCTCGTTCAGCGATCGTCAGCGGCTTAAGGGGTCGTTCGTGCCCACTTCTGTTATCCGTTAACCCTTTGCATTACGATTTTTCACACCGTGACACGAGTCAGAATTGACCGTTTAACCATGCGTACCGTACGTCATCGATCTCAACCGCCATCCACGCTCGACTTTTTTTTAGGCTCAGAGCTACTACGATATATCGTCCATACTTATATTCGGTTGTGGATTACAATGTGCACGAGCGTGGACGGTCGTCAGGAGGCAAGGGGTTAACGGCGTTTGCTCAGAATTGGGCTTCTCGTTAAACGATCGATTTTTAATGTAAGTTTCCCCCCTTATCCGCGTCCCTCGTTCGTTCGCCGCAGAGAAGCGCGACGGACGGCGATGCTCGCAGCTCGCTTACCGAGAATTATGACGGAGAAGGCGTCAAGCGGATGCTCGATGCCGGCGTGAGAGGATCGAAGGGAGGATCGATCGAGCCGCCGTCGTCGATCGGCCGCTCCGAGTCTCGAGCTTTCCGCCGATCGACGAACTCGACGGACGATTCGATATCGGGCAGAGAGTCAAGATCGGCGGAGAACACGAGGTTGCGAGGGCTGCCTCGGCGAAGGCGGCCGACGTTCCTTCCTGGAGCATTCGGGCACTAAAGAAAACGAAGGAATCACATATCATGGCCGTGCGTTCCCCTGTATAATTGTGAGAGTGCAACTTAGAATGGCACAGAGGATGTCTACTATTTGATAAGTGAGTACGCTCGAATGACCGATTTATTATCGCGATGGCTCATTCATTATTATCCACTCAAATCGTTAACCGGTTACGAATCTGTACTCGTGAAAGGTAAATGCGAATTATATGATCTTGATTCTTGGCAATTGACTTATATTTGCGACGAAACCTCGATCCCAACCTTCCTAATTGATTCCCCTATCAATTTAAAGGATGCTCTTTTTTCTATGCACTTGAAAAAATTCCTGCCGTTGCTATTCGACTATTCGATTTTTTTACAGTCGAATTATTATAGCGGATAAAGAAGTGCTTTGCGGGACATAATTTTTACGAATAAAACGTTATGGACACATTAGGTTTACGTTTCCATCTATATCGCAGGTAAGTGCATATCATTTATAATTACATTATCGCAACGGAAACCGAAATCGGGCCAAAAAGAACGTTTCCCGGCGCGTAGGTTACGCCGGTTGTAACTGGAAGATATCCAGGAGGAGAAGGCACCGGTAGGAGTGGCGAGGAGTACAAACACGACGGAACCAATCGTCGAGAAAGGGTGGTCCAGCCGATGTTTGTCTTCTTGCCCCTCCGGAGGGATGCTGGAACAGCGTGGAACCCGACACCGTGTACATCGCTTATAGCCAATCCGATGGCGGCTCAAAGGAAACAAAATCACGCTAGAGATTTCCTTCGCGGCCAAGGAAGTTGGTCAGTCACCGATCAACATTATCCCGAAGAAACGCGCCTTCGTCCTCGTAAATCGCCTCTTGCTCCTTTAAAGTCTCCGACGGTCCTTCGAGTACCATTAACGCCCTTCGACTCCCAAGGAGGAAACATTATTCGATAAAGAAAAGCCGATATGCGCTTTTGACGATCGATTGTTTCTATAAAAATGTGGATTCTCTCTTGACGATTCTCCGACAAAATCACGGTTACAGAAATTTGCCTGATCGTTTGCGGGGGAAGGGAAGGTCCTTTGGACTTGCCGAGAAGTATGGGATCGATCTATCGGCTTCGCGGTGTGCGCGATTCCTGAGGGAGAAACTTTGAGTGATTCGAGGGAAATTGGAATAATCGCGCGTGGTCCTTCGAGAAGAAGAGAGGTATCATGCTTCGTGGGAAGAGCAAGCAGAAGACGGAGGCGGAGGAAAAGGAGGGCGAAGGAAAGCAGAGGAGGCCAAAGTGCGCGAGGTGCAGAAATCACGGTCTGATATCCTGGCTGAGGGGTCACAAGAGGGAATGTCGCTACAGGGAATGCCTCTGCCCAAAGTGCTCCTTGATAGCGGAACGCCAAAGAGTTATGGCGGCACAGGTAAAGGGCGGTCTTCGAATCACTTCGAATCGATCTTTGGAAGAAACGTCATTTCGAAAATTATTCAGGATGGCATATCGCGAATGCCCGAGAGACACAATTTCGAGCGTCAGGGGTTAATCGAAAAATCCGTTCTCATTATGTCTCCGTCGAACGTAATTTGAGGCGCGTGGAAAGGGGGGCGGGTCGAAAAGAGGCCTAGGCATCTGACGGGATAAAAATAAGGGGCCGTTAATTTTGTCGAAGCGGGGATATTTACAGTGCACCTCGCGCCTAAGAGGAGACCAACGAGGCGTCGAGCTAATAACGACGCGAACCGGCTGCGTAATCGGGGGAAATATCAGTGAGCCCTTTATTCCTTGCGATTAACTTCTTATAAAAACACGGAGGAGCGAGCCAAAGAAAAAAAGGTCAATTTTACGCGCGCGTCGGTCGGTGCATCCGCCTGAGACATTTGACGCACCTGCAGCTCCGATACCGCATCGAGCTCGTCTACCCTCGCTTCTCGTTACCTTCGACTTTTCGAACTTGCTCCTTCATGCTCTCCGGTAAAAAACGTAGACCTACACACTCTACGTTCAAGTTTATCAGGATCGAAAGATAGTCATGGATAAAACGATATATAAATAAACACGAGACATTACTACTCGTATACTTTTTTTCTACAATAAAATCGTAATTTGCGCAACAGAGCGTACCACCGATAGTACCAAAATACGTTTTCAAATGCCATACCGTAATTTGAAAATACCGAGTTGTCGGTACGCGAATGTCCCTCGCACGCGACAAAGCGAGTTACGTTTCTCGTGATATCAGAGGTATTTTCGTATCTTCGGTAACCATTAGGAGCGTTTACGACTTTCCACGGTTTGGAGCAGAATTAGACGATTAGAGCAACATTTCGGCGAGACGCGAATACGTCGAATCGTCGTAGCGTAAAGTAAAAGTAGCGTGCGGCTGGAAGGATTAACGAATCGAACTGTCGCACGAGCGAAGCCCCTTGTTCGACCACGAGGCAGACGTAGAACGAATCTCCGGCTATTTTTCAAGCGATTGGACATTCGAGCGAGCGTCGTTATTTGGAACGGAGGATATTCAGTTTCCATTGGAATCGCTTCTCCACTCGATTTTCTCCTCGAGCGAGAAAAAAGGGCCGGACGAGGGGAGGAGAATTAAATCCATTAACGCTCGGTGTGGCGTTTCATTTCTGTTTGCATAGGCATTATGATACGCGATACTCTGTCTACAGCCGGGGCTTTCGATCCGCGCGGCTCGCGCGCGAGAGCGTAACCACCGGTATTCATCGATTTACAAACAAATAATCCTGTAAGGAAATTCTTCCGCGGCCCGTCAGACAGGCGAGGGAACGTGCATGGAAAAGAAATTGGAGGCAGCGCGAGCTATGGATACGAGACTTTTTATCTTCGGTCTTTTTGCCCCGCTACGATGCATATCTCTCGAAAATAAAATACGACGCTAATGTGTACGTACGTCGTCGATCAATGGAAGCGTCGAGCGTGAAAAAGCTCGACGATACAACAATTTTACTTACTTTTATGTAAACGGGATTTAAGGGTGTACGTTTAGTTTAATCGTTCAACGGTATCTCAATGTCGATATGAAAAACTGAAATCTGACTTTTCACACGGCAAAAAATATCCTCCTAATGAAATCATCGTGCGTTCATTTTACACGAATTATTTTCCCAGCATCGATACAAGCATCGCGAGCAGTTGGATCAAATCGTTTCGTAGGAAATGTAATGAGAAAGAGAGAGACGGAGAGAGAGAAAGTGTTTGGCCCAGACTTCCGCGATACGCGTAGAGGATTGAAACAATATACTGGGTGGTCTTTCTCGGAATAACGCGTGCCAAATGCGCCCATATGTATCTCTATTGACGTTGGGTGCTAAGAAAACACATATGCAGTATCGGCTAAGCAGCGGAGTCCATTTATAAATTCGGAGCAGTCATGATCCGGCGTCGCTTGATTCTCGTCACTGCGTATCTTCTCTGCCGCTTATACACTTGCAATCCCGCGGATTGTATTCTTAATGTCCAAACCTTTGGCGAGCTCCTCGCTCTCGTACGTACTTTTCATTTTAGGCATGTTCGCCCCCGCTGGTGAACCATCGTTACTTTAAAACGCGCAACGATCAGTAATTAACTCTACGCCCTTGCAAGCACGAACGAGTAATATCCTCAAGATGTTATTCTCGTGCGAATTTAAAGACAAGGCGAATAAACGATCGCGGGGGTTTGATCTTCCAAGGTCGCTCTGAAGAGGCAGCAAGCGGCGGAGGACGCGATAGCTTTGAAGATGGCAAAAGTGGCCACGGGGCAGAAACTGAGCCGCCTTCCCCCGGGGAAAATATTTGGGATGGCCGTGACGGAACCAAAGTCGATGGTGAATCGCAACGACGATGCGAGTCCTCCGCGAAGCGCCCAGGAGGACACGAAGGACGACTCGAAGAAGGATCGTGTCTTCAAGGACGTTCCTCCACCAAGTTGTCCCGAAGATCTTCCGGTATGCCTTTTTAAATATTACGCTTTAATATACCGATTCATTCCACGGGAAAAAGTAATTGTCCGTTACACCGAAAATTTTCTTACACGTATCGAACTTGCATAATATTCGTGCAACAAAAATCTAAATGCACAGCGGTAAAAGATATTATGGAATAAAGCACAGAATCGTATTTTTTTTAGAGTTGTAATTTATAACCATGTCGAATACAGAGTATATTTAGTTCGCCATAAGGATATAACCAACGTGAACCTAGTAGAATGTCCCGGTGTTTGGTCGGGCAAATCATTGCTCGGGAGCTTGGCGAACGATGGAGCGGAAAAAATCGAATTAGGAAATAAATCGAAGCAGGACATAAATATCGAAGTCGTATGGCCACGAGTTACCGGGAATGTACGATACAGCGAAAACGGTTCACTTCGGCGCGCCAAAGTTTCGGTACAACAAAGTAGCCTCCACACCCTTCTAAAGTCCCTTACGATGAGATCTCGCCCCTGTTCGGAAGATATTGTCACGGACGAGGAGGAAACTTGACTCTTGGCGTTGCTCATCCACTTGGCCGTCGCTATTCACAGAGGCTTCATTCGATAAGCCGCCGGAGAGGTCTTTTCCCAACGGCTTCAACTTAATCGTTATCTCCCGTGAATCAAAATTGCCCGAATGAATATGTAACGACGTTTTAAAAATTTACACAGCAGAATTAGGTCTAGAAAATGACACCGTACTTTATCTCCAAACGATACGCAGAGTTTCTCGAATCACTTACCAATTAAACTGTCCAACACTCTTTACCACTTTGATCTAATCAATATTATTTTGAATTATTAAACGAAAAACGCTTATCGCAAACTCGAACCGTATTTAACGCTTGTATTATCATTCCACAAACCTCGACATGGTATATCCTGTATACTTTTGCAACCACACTTTTATCGCTAACACCTACCAAACTCGTCGAAACGACGACTCGGTCGTTTCATAGAGAGCTTGTCCTTTTCTTTCTTAAGATATACACGCCGTCTTAAATACGTCCGACGAGTGGCCGGTAGTTCTAGCACTGACAAATAAACAGATTCGAAGGGTAAACACCACCTCTGCCAACAGTATAAAGAGGACACCAGGGAGGCGACCGTGTCCCAGACGTCGGTGGAGACCCTGGCTCGCCTGTTCCCCAGCACGAAGCTCTCCGTGCTGCAGCTGGTTTTGCAACGATGCGGCCAAGACCTGTTGAAGGCGATCGAGTACTTCGCGAGCGAGAGTTTCGGCATCGGCCAGAGCAATCGTGCTTCGGCCTTTCGACCGCCGCAAACAGCCGCTGAGAGCAGATCCACCGACCAGGTGGCGAGCATGATGCTCACGCCGATCTACTCGAGCCTCTCCAGGAACTTCTACGGCGACGGTTATTGCCTGCTGAACATCGCACCCGAGCAATTCTCGAAGGGCCTCGTCGCGGAGGCGAACGCTTGTCCAGCTTTGCCGATGGTCAAGAGCAGGGAGCAGCACGAGCAGGAGAGCGTCGCCTTGAACGTGCAATACAACAATTACTTCAATTCTGGGATGCAGCAGCAACTCAGGGATCACGTGTGCGGCCAGGTCACCGACCACCTGCCACCCAGGCCAAGTCTCCTTCACCTGCCTCCCGTTCTGCCAGGGATGCCCTGCGTGCAACCCAATTGTCCGCAGTGCACGTACAAGTTCGCGTGAACGTGGCTCGCGGACGGTCCTGATCCTTCCCTCTTCTTTTTCACAGGCGACAGCGCGGGCTAGAATCGGCGAAACTCGCTTTCGAGCGTTTGGCGCTCCTGTCCGTAGGCTCCGTAGGTTTCATCGATCTGCCGCGAGTATTTTTGTAAAATAAATGGTCGGTCCGTGGTGTTATTTTGGTGGGCATAAGTAATTCAGCATCGGCATCTCGTCGAATTTTGACGGTACGACATTGCTTCTTGAACGACAAATTTATATTTGAATAATGATACTTCGTTATAAATACTGGTCATGTATCTGAAGCGGTGATTCACCGTGCTTAAAAATACTCAACCAATATATATATATGTATATCCCTCGATATTCAAACGTCATTCAGCGCATAGATCGCTTATTCGAATTTGTCAGGTGCGCTTATGAAGAACGGTATACGGAAAAATGTAGGGTCATAAAGCTGTCCAATTTTTCCGAGAAGCATCGGTGTCGAAATTTAGAAAAATCCTGGCTTACGGGGATTTAACGGCTATAATCGGCGGTGCGGTAGCGAAAGGGTTTAAGGAAGGGTGGAAAGTCGGGGCTAATGTACCGTGACTTTGGTGTACCGTTATCGTCGTCCAGTCGGGCGTAACCATCGTTGTTGACGTGTAAGTCTCACGCACGGTCGATGGAAAACTATTTATCGCGCTTAATGTAACGAGGACGGACCGTACGGCAAAACGACGTCGCCGTAAATCTATCGACCGAACCGCGAAATGTGTTCGGCTTAAACGTAGATCATCGAGGTAGACGCCGATGCTAAAATCGTCGGTCCAGTTCAAGGTGTCGCGTCGACGATGTGGGCCTCGAAAGTTTGATTTTCGACCGGTTAAGGCCGAATCGAGGTCGTTTAACCTTGGATCTACCGATTGGAGGTGAGTCTCTCGTTACCGAATCTACGGTTCGCGTATCGCACGGAGAATTAATTATCCACGGGTGATGAACGGCCTTTGAACACGAATCTTTCGCGTGGAATTTCGAGCCTCTTTCGTACGCCATAGCGTCGTTGATTTGCGGGATGTTGGTTGTTACGTTTGCCTGACTTTCAACGCTAATTGCTCTCCGGGATAATGCTCGTTCTACACCTTCGAATTTCAGCATCGATCTCTAATGCCATTTAGCCTTGAACCGTTATCGGGTGATTTCTTCGTGGATGAATCCACGGTTTAGATATCACATGGAAAATTGATTATTCGGAAGATGATGGACGGGCTTCGGGCACGAATCTTCCGCGCGGAAGTTCGAGCTTTTAGTCGTTGGAACACCGTACCTCTTGCAACCGCCTTCCTTTATCCACTATTTTTAGTATTCTTAATTGGGCGGTCAGCAGCGCGAGTTATGCACCAGTCGAGCATCGATTTTCCAGCGTGAACACCTGTGCAAATTCCAGCATTTACGTCTCCGGGGCATCTGTTCGAAAGCTGCACGTTTACCTCGAATGGTAATAGTTACTCGGATACCTTATCCGAGGAACGGTGCGGATATCGTCAATTTGCTTTAGGGCAACTGCAGTTTTTCGAACTTCTCGTGCTATTGGAAGAACCTTTGGTCTTTTGTCGTTTCGTCTTATCATACAAGGATGAGAAAAAACAGTTTCGACGACAGTCGTATTTCCAAGCTCGCTTTATCGTCGTTTTAAATATGTATAAGGAGATATATATACATAGAAAGTTCAAGAAGTCCTGTGAAATTGCATTTACCCGATCGGGACGCACTTAACGATTGCTAGCAGGATCAATCATATCTTAATTGCCGAAGTTTCTAAGCTGCGGAGGTTCAAGTTCGAACTCCCACGCGGAGGACCGCAGCTCGAGTCCTGGTCGAATAATTTTCCATTTCCATCCTGACACGTATAACGGATGATTTGGAATATTCCACGAACATTGGAGTTCGGACTAAACCATCGTAACGATGGTAAAAATTCTAAAAACATACCTAGGCCCTCACTTCGAATAATTTGCCGCTCGATGAATTTTTTACAATTTGTCTCAAATATTGGACAGCCTTCCCGTTACGATCAATGGCAAAAATTCGAAGAAACGATTCGAACGAAAAATGGAACGTCAGCAGCATCGCGAGGACAATAGTCCAGGACAGGAAGACGTGGGTGGGATCGGTTTTCCCTCGTAATGCGGGGGTGTCGATCGACGCGCAGACATCCTCGAGTGCGTCGCGGCTATGGCACCTTATCGGCTTATCGTGTGTGAAATACCAGGGTGGGCTTAATGAGCCGGTAGGCGAGCGAGGCGGAGGGAATTTCCGTGATCCGCGGGGGCCTTAATCTTCAAAGTTCAACACCGACAGTCGTGCCAAGTCGGCCGTGCCGGTGCGCGCCCCGTTTATTGCCTTTGCCCTTAGCATTCGCTTTCTTGCACTTCGAATCCATCCTCTTCGAAAACCTTTTTCTTCTCTTTTTTTACTGAAGAAGCGTTCCCGAAAATGAAATTTTAGTTGCAAAGAATATTTTTACCAATTTTTATGGATGACTGATTTTTTTATTGCAAATCTGAATCCGCGTTCCCGATGAGCGAAGATCGCAAAGTTTTCGATATCTTCGGTCGACTCTCCTCCTTGGTAGTTTACCACTTGCGTGCGCATCGAGAAACTAGTAGTCGAAACCAATGGTACCGTAATTCACATTAAAACTGTCTCCCGACTAAATCGCCTTAACGATCGACGTTGAGTAAAATAAGTAAAATCATGAACAATGCTAAAGCGTTTCTCTTCAAGCTATGCGTATTATAATATGAATAAAGATACCAGGTTACGCTTCACCTCGACTTCTCCATCCTCCCCTTTTAGAGATCGTACACACCCCTTAGGATATCCGACACATCGGAATCGCATCTGCGCTATCGGTCGGTTATTGGATATTGTATAAATACGCGCGGCAAATCGGAGTGGTACGTGAATCAATTTGACACGGAAGATCAATCCTGGGCCTCTCACTTCCGATAGTCGGATTTCTTGTTCTTTGCCTCCAGAAGCGGAGAAACAAAAAGGTGCAAAAAGTCGTATAAGGAACCGGCCGTGTTTGAGAAAGTAATAGTGCAGCGGTAATCGAGTTAGGAAGATTCGATTGGCCGTATAAACAGAGCGGGTATCGGCGAACAACCATCGATGCCCGGGAGGGGTTTACTTTGGCCTCGGTTTTAGGAAGGGAAAATACGAAAGGGGGCTACGTACCCCTGGGGATCCGCGGTCCATCGTGCCTCGAATTACAGAGCATACGGCGAAACTTAACACCAGTGGCGGAGGTATAGTCCACTTGCAAGGCTGGCTTACCGAAAACTTTTTCAACCGTCGTATTTTTACACGGTATGCGCCGCTCCATCCAGATAGGCGTGAGATTTTCTTTATCTCGCTCTTCGAAATACATGGCTGGAGAGCGAGCGAAACTCTAGAGAGACTCGTGTAAGAATTTCTTTATTTTTCTTTTTTATATATACATATATATTTCCTCTTTGTTAGCGAAACGCACGAGCGAGATTTTTTTTTGTTTAACTCTGGTATACAGGACCGACGGAGGGGAAAATGCATAAATAATATGCACCAGATTTTAATCATTCAGCTCCTCGACTCGCAGGACCGTGATGGAAGCACAATGCATACATATCGTACACGGCATTTTCATTATTCAGGATAGAGGACCAGCGTGGAAGTGAAATGCAAGAGTAACGTGTGTCGGATTTTTTTTTTATTTAACATCTCGGCATATAGGACCAAGCGTGGCGGTAAAATGCAAGAATAAGTTGTACAAGATTTCTTTCGTTCCTCTCCTCGGGATACGGGATCTGGTATGGAAGTGAAACTCGGGAGACGTGTACAAGATTTCCTTTATTTAGCTCCTCCGTAAGCTCTCTCTAGTCGCGACACCCTTGGTACCTCGGCTATACGAATCTATCGAACGTCGGAAAGGTTTACGCGCACGATCCACCCGCTCGAATTTCCCTAAAACATCGTCCCTCGCATCGACCCATTAACGCCCTTAAATGCCACTAACATCGTCGCTTCTCAGCCTGGAGGTACCCTTTAAAGTCTCATCGAGGGAGGCGGCTGGGCGCTCATGGATGAACGATAGGCACATCGGTTCGCCCTGTAACCGTCGATACCTTTAGGATCCACTAAATGATCGTTAAGCGAGAAAAGGAGTCGCGCGATAATCGAGGATGACGAGCGAACGAACGAACGAACGAATCGAATACTCCACGGTGTAGAGCGCGTCGATCTATTTTCGCCCGTTCATCGCGATCCTCGGCCGTCATCCTGGAGATATTAGACTTTTTCGAATACGATCGCGATCGAACTATCGTCGAAGCTTCCACGACTGGGCGCCGACGTATTCACCGCGCAACTAACGCGAACTCTTGGATTCCGGACGTATGTACAGAGATACTTATCCCCCGCGACCATATGTACAATCATGTTTTACGAAAATACCTAAGTCGTGCGTTCGACGCTGTGTCTTGCTGTCTTTCGGACGCGCACTCGGATTTAGAATCGAAGGTGCGGCTTGTTCTTTATCATGTGCCTAGAAATCGATGAAAAGGATATCGTTATCATTTTCTGGCCTCTCGCCATTCAGAAGAGGTCGTGTAAATGACTTAACGCGGTTAGCGAGACTTACTTGTCCAAGTGTTCCCAGAATATCATTAACGCGGCACGGTCCAAATGTCGCTTTGTCCTACTCAACTCGATCACCGTGACCGCCCAACGTGACACGTTCGCGTCGAGTCGCATTTCATCGTACTTCAAGTGAAAGGCGCAGACTGCAAGGGAGGGATTATTCGGACGCGATTAAATTACATATTTCGATGCTGTGCGATCTACCTAGGTAGAGGATAGCCGTGAAACTTACTCTTGGAGAAGATCTCCACGGGATTGCCGTCGAAAGGCCAGCCTTTGAACTGCCATGCAGGACCCATGACGAAGACCGCTACGACTCTCTCCCAATCGGCGTTGGTCAGTTTCTGCGGATTATCGACTACCCGATAGGGCACCGTCAAGCCTCCTTCTTTTCGACGTTGCAGGAGCACCTCGTTCTCCCGCTTGCTGCCCTGAGACCTCTTGTCCTCGTTGCTTATGTACTTCAGATCCTGGAGGATGTCCTTCGCGTTGTACATCGTGATCAACGACGTGTTGGCGCTGGGAATGATAATGATAGGTGTCCTGCTCGGTCGTTTATTTTGCGCCGCCTGCTGGGGCGTCAGCTTGGCGGCGGATATCGGCAAAAGACCGGAGGTCGGTGTCGTGGATGGATTTGTCGGCGGTTTTCGTACCGCTGGATTAGTGCCCTCCGTCACGGACTTCAAGGTCATACCGTGATAGGTACCCATAGTGTCGATCTTGAAGCCCTCCGTCTCCTCCTTCTGCCTGATGAATCTTTCCTGATCGTAACGATTGTATACCGCGGGTTGAGGTAAGGGACGCATAGGAGTAGAGCGTGGCGTGACCATAGGTGTCGGCACTGCGGGTCCCTTTTGCCTGCCTTCCTCTCTGGCTTTGATGCTTTGCAGGATCGCAAATATATTCTTCGCGAATATCTTTCCACTGCTCTGCAGAATTGTGGCTCGCGTCCGCCACTGTCTCTCCCTCGATACTATGTCCTTGGTGTCGTCCACGTCCATGTCCAGAATTACGCGCAAATCAGAGCCCATGCCAATGTCGTCGTTTTCTTTGATGGTTGTCCGTTTCTTGGCTAGACGCTTGGCTTTTATGGCCGCGATCTTTTCTACAGACATGGCCTCCGAAAGGGATTTGATGTTGTCCACGGTGACGGACGCCTCTTTGGGAGCATCTAGCCTAGCTGCCAGCTGCTCCTTGACCTTCTGAACGTGGGTTTCTTCGAAACGCGGCTTCTTGGAGGATCCGCTCTCTAGACCATCCTCGGCGGTGCGCTTAACTTGCGTGGGAATCTCTAAGGGTGCCGATTTATCTATGGCGGCTGATGTGGCTGTTTCGCCATTAAGGTAGGCCAACAAGTCTTTTCTGTCCGGTCTGCGTACCACGGGGATGTTCTCCGCAGCAGCTTGCCGGACGTAGACAGGATGTGTAAGCTGGACATGTTTCAATAGAAAGAGCAGGCACTCGAGGGTATAATATTCTTTTGGTGTTCCTTCTTTCCCAGATCTGTGGAATATTTGAGGGATTTTTATAATAATGCAAATATATTATTCTATGTGTATCGTAAAATGCTAATAAATGCACATTAAACGATTCATGGTACGGAACAATTAAAGGTATAATAGGTTAAATAAAATTCTTCTTAACCATTATGTTTTTTGTAAATGTATTTGATAAGTCATTGTTAAGTGCACACTAGTCGCTGTAAAAATAAATAATCGCAAATACAATATATACTATGAGATTTTATCGGTATAAACAATCGTGTATATCTAACTCGTATATTCATTAGAATCTGTTAGATTGTCCTAGAAAGCTAAATGTACAAATTTTATATCCTTATTACAGGTTCACATAAGAAAAATTTTATACAAGAAATTCTCAAAAACGCATATTTTATTTAAATTTTTGAGGATGAAAGGTGTTTCAGTTATTCATTTAGGTGTCAACCAGTAAAAAAAATTCACCGCGCCTCTGATGAACGTGAAAATTTGGTCACTCAAGATGTATTCGACGTTTCGTGCAATGCACCTGAATTACTTGCAGTTTGTTTATTATTTTGATACGACTGGGAGAGTCGTGGAGTCGGAGATTGTCTAATGGAGGAGGCCATCCAGATTGCGAGTCCCTTCTCCATCGGCGAAGCTTATTACGTGGACTCACCCGTAAGTCAGGTAATTGGTCTTCACATTCTTCGGCCACGAGAACTCGCCGAAAATAATCTGATTTTCCCGTTCGATTATCTCTTTTTTATTAACATTGTATTGCCGCAGCAAACTCAACGGGTCCGCCATGATTACCAACTGACACTCCGCCTTTGGGCGGCACGCATAACTATAATCTTAAAGTTCGTCCACACGTTCGACGAGTTTTCATTCGTCTCTATGAACGATCATAAATCTATTGTCACAGCTACATGCGAATCGTGCGCTGAAATAGTCTTTTTCTTCGATTGGTGATCTTTAAGAACGAGCCGTATTGTTTACGATACGTTTACGCTCCTTTATAATAAAGGAGCGATTACTGGAGGATATTCCATAAAGGCCGCTATTTCCGATCTCATCGAAAGGAAAATTTTGTTGAAATCTGCTCATAGGATCTCCACATTCGGGAGATCAGCTGACGGGTTTGACAAAATAATTTCAACATTAACTGTTCATTTCGTATTACCTGGCTTGTTCGATTTGTGTCAGTTCGGTGGATAAAGGTGTACAATCGTTGAGATCATTGCGGTGGATGAGAATTTTCAGAGCACGATGAGTCTTTCGGAGAAACAGGATGGTATATCCAAGGACGAGTGGGTTGCCAAACTCGAGGAAGGCTCCCATATGCAGAGAGTGTCGATGAATAATCTGATCATGAATTATCTCGTTACCGGTAAGTATCGATAATAATGTTTGCTGTTGTCGTATTCGAGTTTTCTGTGGCGTATTACTAAGATGCCGTTACAATGTATAGAGGGATTCAAAGAGGCTGCGGAGAAGTTTCAACAAGAAGCTGGTGTTGGACCTACCGTAGAATTAAATTCCTTGGATGACAGAATTCGTATTCGAGATGCGATACAGAATGGCCGTATACAGGAGGCGACGGATCTAGTGAATCAGCTTCATCCAGAATTGTTGGACAACGATAGATACCTGTACTTTCATCTGCAGCAATTGCACCTTATTGAGTTAATACGTACGGGCAGGATCGAGGAGGCACTGCAATTTGCGCAAGATCAACTAAGCGAGGCAGGTGAATCGGATGATAACATACTCTGTGAATTGGAACGCACTTTGGCTTTATTAGCTTTTGACGAGCCACACAATAGTCCGTTCAGTGATTTGCTGCATCCCACGCACAGACAAAAGGTACTTCTCAAGTTTTATGTTTAAATAAATGGTAGGATAACGATGGAATTTGTTGATTCGCAATCTGGTATTTTAGATAGCAAGTGAGCTGAATGCCGCTATTCTGAAGATGGAACATAGGGAATCGACGAGTCCACGATTAAACAACTTATTAAAAATGATATTGTGGGCACAGGATGAGCTTGATAAAAAGAAAGTTAAGTACCCCAAAATGACGGATTTAGGTAGCGCTACTATTGAAAGTCCAAAGTAGTTTAGGTACGATAAGCAATAGAATGACATGACGTTATTTATTAGTATGAAAAGCGAATGTGTGACCGTACTATGCTAGTGTTTTACATATAAACACAAATTAGAATGAGAGAACGATGCACGAGAAAGTAGTTGTTTTTTTTAAATAACAATTCTTTATTTTCGATGAAGAGTGAAAAAATTTTAATCCTGTATCGTAGCTCAATTAAGAGAGGAAACCACTGAGTAATGCAAAAGCATTTCTTTTGCGAGAATAATGTATACATTCATCATTGGTATCATTACGTATAATAAAGTGTTAGAAGTTTCTAGATGTAAGTTAATACTTACAAATTTGAAAAGAATAATGTTAATATAGCATATATAATGCATAGTCACAAAATTGTATACAGTTAATAATATATTTTAGATGATATATATATATTATATGTTACACACGTCTCATAGCGAAAGGACCACTTCTGCATAATATGTGTATTGTATTTACAGCTTCACATTGTGAACTTTTTGATTGTGACCTCAAAAAAATATTAGCATACAACGTAAAAGTGCTTACACAGATAATAGCAATAAGTTTCCAAAATTAAACAAAATTTTTAACGGTGTATAAAAGAAACTGTAATATAATGATTAAATTGTAAGCAATTTATACTTCTATTGAGGTAGTAAAAGTTTTGATCATTATGCTAAAACGGTGATTGGAACAATCTCGTATATTCCTCTCTCTTTGTCTTTTTATCACTCTTAAAATCATGTATTGTTTTTATATTGTATATAATTCTTATAAAAGCTTAATTACATATTAAATTATATTTGTCATTAATGAATACATTCATAACATTTTCTGTATGACAGATTACCAGCCAAACATGTACTCCATCGCTTTAGATACTAAACCAGTGGACTTTTGCGGCACATTTTCAGGTGGCCTGACGGACTGAGGACTGAGGTGTTGACTGTAACCTGCAGCTAATGGCCTCGCATTTTGTATTCTAATCGGAGTTCGAGGTGTATTATATTCTGGCGACTGATTAATTTTTCCCATTGCAGCAAAGGATCTTATACTTCCATTTAACTTAGCACGATTTTCCTTATCAGCGCTCTGTATCACGCCTTCGTCCGTACATGGAATTATGCCTATCATAATGGATCCAGATACTATGCTTCCGTTGCACGCCAGTGCCCTTTGAGCTTCTTGTTCCGATGCGCATTTAAGATGTATCCAGTTACTTTGTACTTGTGGGGCAGCATGCTTATCTACTATGCGTACCCGGCTAGAAATGTGAGACAATACAGTGTTGATGGCGCTCGGTGGAAAACCAAATACAGTGACCCACTGAAGAAGGCTCAAAGATTCATTTCCGTTTATGTTCAACGAGTTGTCTGGGAATAATGGATTGTTCATTGTAGTCATTAAAAGTCTAGACTGATGCGAATGTGGACTTGTCGCAGCTTGATTTACAGTCGATGTATACGGCGATGCAGCCTGAGTTGTTTCAAATGCATCGAACAATCCACGGGTGGGTGGGCCTCCAGTATGGTTTGGTGTGTTTATTTGCGAAGTGTTGGGACTAGCAGCATTGCCAAATACTGCTTTCTGACGGTTATTCCGATAGTCTGGAGTGCCATACTGCGACATGGGCGACGCTAAGCTTGTATTTCCAAGACTTAAATGTCTAGGGTTATCATGAACATTGGACATATTTATTTTGGCCGGCTGAAAATTTAAGAAACGAATAATACAATGCTGTTGGGGCTGTATACACATTAAATTAATTAGAAGGCCGCTTGCTTCTCGTTTAAAAAATAAATGTTACTTACAGTATTGGTCTCGCCTAGTAGAAAACTAGGTAAATAGGCAGAGGTACCGACCGGACTACCGGGTGTCTGTACCGGACTACCTACGGGTGATCCTAATGCCATAGGCTCCATCTAAGATATTATAAACACGATAATGATTTTACAGTTACTTGAAGATTCTAGAATTTTATATTAAACTTTTGAGGTTACACGGAGAAGATGATTATAAATTTTTGATTCTTTGTGGTTACAGAAAGCTCACGGAGCAATAATACAAATTACTTACCGCATATTATGTTTGTTTAGAAAATATATGAAGTGAAAAATAAATCCCTTTCACAACAAAAAGTAACGGTGACGGCAAAAACGTCTCTGAAATATTTAAAAAGTCGAGTACGTTTAAATCCTAGCAGTAGATGGCGATGGTGACACTTCTCAAGGAGAATTACTGATTCTTACGGACAGAATAAAAAATAAATGGCAAAATTGTTATATCTTTGGTTATACTCACTATATAACCATCAAAGTCTTCGTACCATAGGTTATTGTTTAGTAAAATTTTAATTTTATTATCCGCGAAGATAAATGTAGTCCCGCCTTTGGACACAAACGTTCTTATTGGCTTTGGAGCCAAGTCACGTGATCAGATGTTCATAGTCACATGACTAGGTGTTTATAATCACGTGACATAATACCGCCGCCTCCATTTTTTAAATATATTTTCATACCATCGTAATGTGTACATCGCGTTCGTCGTATTACGTGCGTAGTTTTATGTACTCCCATGAAAAATAAACATCTCGAGTGTCACCTGAAAGGAAAACAGCAGCGAAGTTTTGACCGCAATTTCAGCCCACGAACCTGCGACGGGTAAGTCTACAATAAGTGTTGACAAGTGAGCGCAGGAATTTTCAGTGGGATGGTCAGTAAACGAACTCGCGAATATTATAATAGTGAATAATTTTAATAACGATGAAAATTATTTACATATGTACAGCTTCATAAACACTTACGTTATATGACATATATCAGGGGCTGAGGGAAAGGGGAGCCTTAATAGACTATTTCGTAAGAAACGTATGCGTTCCTATTGGAGTTAACAGACAATGCAACATCGCAGATTATACTCTGCCTCCGATTTTCTCTTCCGTGCGTAATCGTTGAAATTAGTTCGATGAAGTGGTTCGTCGAAGATGCATGAAAGATGTACTCGTAACGTTCGAATACCGCTTGCGCCACTCTCGATCGCCGATTAATCATCGTCGAAACGTCGTAAGTCCACGACGTTTTTAAACGTCGTTTTCATAAAATTAGATACACGACAGAGGTCTTGGAATATTCATTTCGCAGGTAAATTATCGGTCAAAGTTGAAAGGTCGAAGCTTACGACGTTTCTTTGGAAGAAGGACGATACATGTACGAGGTGGTCGGTGTATATACGCATATACATGCGCAAACCCTCGAGAGCTTTAAATCTGTTCGAGTAACACGGTCTTACCGAACGCTTCGATGTACTAGTGACAATTTAATTCTTGAAACTTTACTCGACGATTTAATTTCGCCGGAAGTTCGGAACGAAGTTTCGTTTCACTCTTAAGTTCCGTAAGACGTGCTCGATAAAAATGCGAGTGGAGTCAGCGGCGCGTTATGGCCCAGTTTGCTCCGGGCGAAATAAATTTGAGTGCCTATTCGGGTACTCCCGACATCCTTCCAGAAACTCTCGAACGATGTTTTTCTACCGGACTTTATTGCCAGCATTAAGGAAATTAATAAGGGAGTTCGTTCGGGGCATTCGGCGGAGCACCATCGAGGGAATTGATAAGTTATGCGTACGAACGGTACGTGCAGTACGAAATAAAGGAGTAAATCGGACCGCGTACTTCACCGATGGCCACGTCGACCTTTCTTGCAACCGCGAAACGATTCACCCTCTATTGCATGGAATCTTTATGGCCGCACGATGGACTTGAATTTTTCTTGTACTCAAAATAGCACCGTAAACGAAGTAGAGCGCGGTTGGTGGGAAGATATGATCGATAGTCTTTTCTATACACGCAAAGAAGTATTATCGTCCGACCGAAATACGATCGACGGGTACGTAGCGGCTGTTACCTTCTATGTAGTTCAAGAAGTATCGTAAATAATCTTAAATATATAATAGTCAACAGTAGTCAATCCTGTACAGCTCTGCCATTGGCTTTAATACCACGAACGAAACATAGAATTATTCTACTCCGCGTGCACCTGGTTCTCCGCGCCTCGAAGCCGTGCAATCGAGGATTAACCGCAGTCCACGAATCTTTGCGCGATTCTCACTTGCGCCTGGCGAAGCCTGCGCTAGAAGCGAAACGTTCCGGAATCGGGAAAGGCCCCAATGGAAATCGTGGGACGCGATTGAGAATTACGGGTATCACGGCCAACTAATCTTAGGAGCTATCCTCGACTATTGATACGCATACTTCCGGCCTCGATCGAAGGGCCGACACCGATGGCGGCTCGTCCTTCCGAACACGCCTCGTCAATTTCTCGTCAAAAAGCAAAGCGAACATCGACGAACTGCGTCTTAGAATTGAGCGAGGACGTGGCGCTATTGTCGATTCGATCGAGAATATATCGGATCGTACGAATACTCGGTGCTTTCGTAGACCAGTAAGAAACCCTGGAGTCCTAATATTAAGGCTCGACCTGGAGACGCGAATACGATCGGCATTTAAAGGTATGTGCGTGTATCGATGTTCGGTATATCGGTCATTTTTATCGTACAATCTAGCGGTCTGCGATGTAAAGGATCATTGAAAGAATCCGGTAGTACCGCGCACCCTGCGGATATGGGCCTGCGTTCTTTCCTGCCTATTGGCGAAAGTCCACCCTTAATATTAGGACCTTAGATAAGAAAATACCCCGTATGCTGGTGGTTGTCGATATGACAAATTTCGCCCTTCGAACTAACGCCTAATACGCTTGAAAATGATACCGCGAATCGGCCCTCGCCTTTGTACGAAAGAATACCGGGCCTCGGGTGGCGATGTAAAGCAAGCTTATACCGCCAGGGGAAAAAAGCCCTGGCGGTCAGAGACGGTAGAAAATGATATGTCGTAAAAGATATGGAGAAGCTTATAAAAATCGTAGTAAAAATAACGTCGTCGGAAGCGTTTATGGAGTGATTCTCTTTGCGCGCCTCCGCTAAAGGGGCTTGGACGAACTAATTGGAGGCACGCGGAGGAGGATCCATTTTCGAGTGCATACTCTCGTTTTCGCCCGTGCCCCCTTCTTTTTTTTTTTTTTCTTTCTCCTTTACGGCGCAAATACGACGATGATTTGCCGCTCCCTCCTCCGCGCGCGTGCGTGTATGTGTGCGTGTGTGTGGTATGCTTTCGCGTCTCACTCTTCCGTTCCTTCGTGTTCGAGAATACATTTAGAGCCTAGAACATACGTACTATTACCATACGACGCGCGAATGGACGTACACACTTATTATATTTATTCGATATGATATAGTTACGATTACGCGGCTTACGGGGTAATAATAGATACGACGGGAATGATGTCTTAACATAATCATTTACGGCTCCGAGAAGCGAGACGAAGAGCATCTTTATTATCGGAGAAGGGCAGTCCACGTGGCGACGACGACGACGACGATCCATTTAAGCGCATCTCCGCCCCTCGAACCTGAAACATTCATCATCCCTTCGGTCGTTTTCCTTCTTTTATTTGTCTTTCATTTATCCCCGGCTTTATTTTCGTTCGACCCAATAAAGTCGATAATAAAGCTCGGCGGGACAGTGCTCAAGGTTGATTTTAAACGACCGGCCGCGACGCGTATGCCCGATTAAAAAGTTTAAAGCTGCTTACCCGCGAGAGTTTAATACTGAAATACTCCTACTGTGCTTGTTATTATATTTGATCTTTCTTAAAGCGTGTATTCGTGAACGAACGAGGACGGTGGTTGCGGTACGCGGACCGTAGAATCGCGGAAAATTTTTCCTCGTATAAATCTTTAAAGTACAATACTCGAAACTTTTTGTCGGGTTACAGGAGTTGTACGAAAAAATCCGGAGGTAATGTTTGAAATTTTAACTCCGTGTCTGCACGAGGGTAGCTTGGCTTTTCGTGGACTTTATTGCAGAAACTCGACTCTCGCCTCACTGGATTATGTTTTACGCGTTTAAGCACTCGTTAATCTACTGGAATTATTAAGTGAAACAAAGTTTTGTCTATTTATCGTAAAAGCGGTTAGCTCGGCTCTTACTTCGTATTTGAGGATTTTTTCCCGCAACCTTTCCAGTCTTCGTGAACTCGAATTGGGCTTGCGAACGATTTACGAGCACGACCGAGGGCGATTCAACGCGATGCGTCTGTAATTCGGTTTCAAATCGATCCGGGGGATCATTATTCTTTTGCGATAAAAATATTTGTCGCGTATGGGACTCTAATCGAATACATTGAGTTTGATTAAAATTCTCAATTTTCCGTGTATTTACCTCATATCCGGCCGTTTCAATTTCATCGGTACTTAAAAGCCATTTGAAATAATTACGATATACGGTCGCGAGAGGAGTCGCTCGTCGGTAACGAAATGAAAACGGCGGAAAATTAATTGTGTTAGAATTAATCCATAATATAATTATTGCTCTGATTAACGTCGATCGCGTATTAATTTGCGTACATTTTAACATTTAACTCAATTTACGCCACTATTCATTTCGAATGCCGAATTAATTCCACGTAAACTAGAGTTCCAACAAACGCCTCATCAAATATTTGTGCAATAATATCGGCGAATTACTAATTGCAGACAATTTTGACTAATTGAGACTTCGAACTACACGCGCATTATAATTAATTGTAAATATTTAATGGCGGTGTTATCCATCGTTACGAACAAATACCCTCGCGCGCGCGGACGTACGGAGAAACCGTTCGTCGCGGCATTATAGCTGGAAGACGCGAGTTCCAAGAAAAATCGCGAGCCGAGTATCCATTCTCGTGCTTTCATCGCGTACCTCTCGAGTCCTTCTCGGATAGCTATTTCACTAGTTACATCAGTTCCCGTACGAAAAATCCTGGATTTCCCGTAATTGGTGGTTCTATAGAAAAATAATCGAAGAAGAGGAGTACCGATCCTGGAGGAGATCCATTAGCCGCAAAACCGCGGGTAATTTTTTTCATCTCTCTCTCAGCTTCGACGGTCCTTCCTTGTTATCACAACTCCCTCTCCCCCCCCCCCCTCATCACCCTCTCTCTCTCTCTCTCGTTCTCGCTCGCTCGCTCGCCCGCTCTCTCTTAATACCATTCGACAATGCCGGAATAAAGGAGGTTTAAAGCGGCGTAGGGGTTTACCATTCGTCAAATCGTTACGAGTGTGACTCTGCGCTCTGGTTTCCCGGCTCTCCATTACAGGCGCTTTCAAAATCCTCTCGTCCCCCTCCGCGCTCTCCTCGTTGCTCTGCAGATAGACGGTAGCTATTGTTGCCAAGCACTTTAGCTTCATGTCGCCCCGCTTAAAGTGCTTGTTCGCAACGCGAAACTCCAAGCCCAATACCGCGGTTTCCAGGCCCTTTTCGTCAACGGCGGTAATGTGAGGTCCCTTCAGGTACTGGGTATCGGCCTGAAAAGACCGTCGATTGTTCCTTCAAAATTAACCGTAATCGAGGCTCCTACCTCGGGAAGGAGATTGAAAGAAGCTTATCGGTTAAACGGCTACGTAGCGAGCGACTCGCAGACTCGACCCCCTTACGACGATGCTTCCTTCAGCCCCCTTATATCCGATGTTCTCGCCTGCGTACTTACAATCCCGTTGTCCCCTTAATCGATCCTCGCGGTTTCCCGCACCGCCGCCTTCCTTTCGAGCGGCCAAATATTGCGCGCTAACCGTTTAACCTCCGCGATTCGGGATAACGATAACGCCTTGCCCCAACGCGCGGTAATAGGACGCCGGCGAGATACTTAAATAATCGCTTCATTCTTTTTATCCCACATCTTCCGACTCCTTTGCGCGTCGCTCGTGTGTTTATCGTCGAGGATATAGCGACGGCCAAGGGTCTCGAATCCGCGACTCGAAACCGCGTTGGCACTCGAGAACGATCTCGATGTCGCCGGAGGCTGGCGATTTGTAACCGGGATCTCGACGAGTGACCGATGCGAATGAAACGTAATGCGTGAAAGAGTTGCCCAACATTTTTGATACCTCTCGAATCGACCTGTATCGAATTTACCATTAAAAAAAAGTACCGATAGAGGCGCAAAGTTTGGCGTCGGTTGAAAGCACGTCCCGCGTGTGTACGTTCGCGTGGGTGTGCTTTGCAACCACCGAAGGGCGATCCGAATCCGAGGATAGAGGAATCCTTTGCACTCCAAAATACTGTACCATCCGCGTACCGCGAGTGCAACGTGATTTTCAGGTACTTCGTAACCGTATGTCGGTGGGCGTTGATATACGTATCGCGTACAGCACGAGGATCGGTGTAACGATAAAGGCTGTAAGTTGAAATAATTGGCGATAACGATCGGGTATAATTGGGAATTTGTACCTCGGATATTAATAATATCACACCGTGAACAAACACATCGAGGGATAACTCGATTACGGAACGACGTTGTTGTTCGAAAAGTTTGATCGAAGACGCGCGACGATCGAAAATTCGAACGTCGATGTTTCGATCGCTCGACCGAGAATTACGACGAATGACACCGTTACGTAAACAATCAATGGCGATCCTAGAAAGAACAATGATACGGCAAGGTCCATAGCGGCTTATTCGGAGTAGTCGAGGTAAATTAGGCGGAGGCTCTCTCGGCCCTCTCGAGTGCAAACGGTTAATGCCAGCCGGTTCTCGGATAATCCCCGGCATATTATCGCGTCGAAACGCCCTAATCCTTTCGCGAACTTCGGTTTACGTCCTCGCAAAAATTGTGGGGGGCGTTTCCTCGAGAGATACATAATTAATTCCCATTTTCATCGTTTCCCGGCGGTTCGTTAAGCGAGTCGTTGGGCCGCGGCCGACGAGCACGTGGTCGGAGAGAGAGGCTCACGGTGCTAAAAGTTGTGATATTGCGGGGACGGAATTATAGTCGAATGAGCCGTTATCTCTGGACACTTAAATCGTTACAGTCTTGATGGCCGATACAGTCGAAAAGAAAGAAATTACGGCGAAAAGATCGTCCCTTTTTCTTTGCAATTTTTAAGAAGTAAACGATGCACGAATGACCGTACCGTTTATTCGCGATGCAAAGGTTTGTGACGTATCGATGTAGTTGCGAAAAGCTTCCTCGATTTCTTCGATATCGCTTTCTTTTCAAAGAGAACGGAGCGCGATCGTTAGAATTGTTCGTTTCGATATGTTTATCATTGTATTTCCCGATCAAACGTGCTTTGGAACGATCGAAGTATATTATTTTCGCCCAGCTAGAACTAGAATTTGTATCACCGTGCTGCGCCCGCATTTCAGCTTTTATTCCGGCCGCATCGCGGTGATAGACATCGCGGTGAAAATAATTGCAATAGGAATTATCGCGAGAGCGATTGACGCGCGAATTACCGTGCAAAATTATCGGAAGGACGAGGGGAGGGGCTGGAGCAATAATGGAAAATACACACGGTTTCAAGGTTGCCTCTGGTCAATTCATTCACCCGGAATTTAATCTCCCTTTACCATCTTTTTTTATTTCGACTCTTTCACCGTTCGAGCTCGACGAACGAATTCATTCATGAAAATATGTACGTTAACGCCCACGGCAGACGGATTATCTTTTGTTCCACGATTTTTTCGCTGAATCCGACGACGGACCATCGCTTTGTCCGCAAAGATCCCGTCGCGGGGTCTTTGGAAGAATTACGAAACGTCTATCCTCCCTCGAACCAATCTTTTTCGCCTTTGTCACGGAATAATATAAATTTGAAAACAGAAGGGAAATCTATTTCGGACTCCGCAGGATTAATCATTCCCTTTCGATAAATCACGGTGGAACATTTTGGAATTCGCGATTAGGCAGATATCGCTAAAAGTGCAGTGTCACGATTAAATCTAACGTCAGCCTCCGTTAATAGATCGTCAATGGACAGCTTCCGACTCGTGGAATTTTATCTCTCTGATCCCGGCCTCCCCAATCGACGGACTATCTCGGTTTGACAATTAACAGGGACATTAATGTATCATCGCACGGCGACACGTAGCGATGCATCGATCGCGCTTAATTAATTTCGCATTCGGCCGTTGTTCGCTACCATAAACACACGTGCATCCGCCACCTAGGAGTACGAAGAGTAGGAGTCTGTATGCATATACCTATACATCGCTCCTCGGTGTCTAAGAAGAAGATTTTAAACTATCATTTGCGAGCATCGTACATCTTCTTTACGCGTGTCCTTATTCGTGATCTCGTATACGGACATAATTAATAAGACGAAAGCGTGGAAAAACCGCTTCTAATCCTGGTTCAGCCGCACGACGGTTTGATTTTTTTCCCACGCTTTCGCCTCATTAATTACGTCCGTATCCGAGAACAGACATGATACAGAGTACAACGATATAAGAAAATGCGCAATGCTCGCAAAGGATCGTTCGTAATAGCTTTCTTGCGAAGAGTAGAGATTTCGGGCAACGTCCTGCGCGAGATCGCCAAGTAACGTACGGTTTACGGTTGTGCATTATTTGGCCGGCACTTTCTCGCTCTCGACATGCAAATCCTCGATCCCTAGCGCGGATCTAATTTAAAATTAGATTAGCCGCCGACGGTGCCGTTCTCCAATTGGGGCCATCGAATGGCATTGAATAAAACATATCGGCTCGATGAATTCGATAATGCCTCCGGGATGAATTTTTTATTCCTCCATTATCTTTACTCACTGGCTCGCCGTTGATGAACCAAGTCAACAGCGCTGCCGGCTTCGACGGTGCTGACGTACAGTTCATGCGGACGACCTCGCCCGCTTGATACCTCGAACGGCCGCCCGATATCCGTGGACCTTCGGCCGGAAGTACTGAAAAGCCACGGAGGAATATATGCGAGTGTGAAAATGATCGCACGAGAGGAGGTTGCGCGCAGCGATCTTAGGAAAGAAGAGCGTAGCCTCGAAAGACGGTGGAGAGTCGAAGAGCAGAAGTCAGGGGGTACAGAGTCAGGGTAAAGAGTTCGAGTCTAGACGCGATTACTCGTGTGAGACGTTGGGAAAATCTTGTACGTTGGACCGAATTTTTAGGGTATTATCTCTCGTCGCGGGGATATTGGCCGGTACTTCCAGTTAGCTCTTCACCAATATTACCCCGGAGTTATCCCTTAATTCTCTTCCCTCGCACCTCCTCGTTTAGCATAGAAAACTGGAGAGGCCGGAGAACGTGCGGGGCGCGAAGAGAATCGGATCGACCGATAGCGAATCCCGCGGTGGCTTTCGTCGTATTTCCACGAAGAGGCTCTGCGAAGGCTCTGCGTATAAATTCGACGACCGAAATTCGTATTTACAAGGTAACGTTTAACGGAGGGGGGAGAACGAAGCCGTCGGTTAACCGTTTCATTGCGTGGCCCCTTGCTTAATTTCCTGGAAATTATTAGTTCATTAATTTACCTTATTGCGCGGTCTGTTAACAACCGGTACGGAAACTGGGGCGGGCCGTAATTAGCGCACGAATCGTTCCGTTTAGTTTCTGACTAGGCGAGTTTGTAAATTGAATTGCACGTACCCACTACAGACATGTCGGCGTGATCAGACACCGTTTGGAAGGATGGGGCCTCCGCCGAGACTTCGCACCGATATCTTCCGGAGCTCGTGAGATTCACGTTGTTCAGGACTACCGATCGCTCCGTCGAGTCGTGGATCTGCCGGATAGAAATAAGTTTGCATAATCGGGAAATGGGGGGCAGGCCTGGGATTAGCGGGGAATCCTGGGGGATTTTCCGGGGAACGAGCGGCGGGATTAACATTTTGCGCTTCCAACCAGCCGCTCGCGCGCCCCGACTTTTTTTTATGGAGTCACCGCTCCTGGGCACCCCTGTGCACCGAAATTCCTAAATTCCGCCTCTATTCCTCTCTTTTTTTTTCACGAACCTGCAGTAGCAACGGTGCATCGAAAAATTGGAAAAAAGAGTGCGTTACGTTGATATTTCGAACGCCTCTAAACGCCCGACCTTAGATCGATGGTTTTCATTTCGTTGAAAGGACACGACGCGCCAGGGATGATACGCGGAAGGACCGATTAATTTGTTGGCCTTTATTTTCCTAATTGGCACGATAATCGCGATTACTCGATATCGATGTTTTTTACGAGCAGGTACAAAGCGGAGGCGCGTAGGAAATTTGTATAACCATTTAATGCGATGTCGGGCAGTGCTTCTAAATCGAGGATCTCGTCTCGATCTTTTCCCGACAAACTTTTCCGGATGCGATGTATTTTCTAAGAGCGGGATCATCGTTCGCACGACACGGTGTATGGTAATGATTTAAAATTAGGAAAATATCGGACAAAAGGAGAAAATATAGAATCGAAGAACAAAAATACCGTTTGTTTAACCCAACGGCTGGTAGCGACGCTATAATAAATTGATCCTTTATTTTTGGAAATGGGTCCGTCGCGATCGTCAACCGCAGAGCGTATTAATTATGATTTAAACGCTGTTCGTTATAATTGACGTATAAATTTTATCGCGAGGCACCGAGTCAATTAGCCGTATGTTTGTTTTTCATTATCGATGATATTTTGCTCTCCGAAAATCGGGCGCCGGCTCGCGATCCACGGCTTTCCAGCGACAGAAACTTTACGAAGCGATTCGTCGAAGTTTCATACTAATGTTAGAGAGATTTCCAACAAGCCGATGATACAAGGGGTCTAAATCCTCCGTGATTAAAGGCTGAAAGCTCGTGGCCGTTATTGGGCTAATACGATTCCTGTCAATTTGGCGGCTCGCTAATCAGCGCCCGTCGGTTCTTAACCCTTTATCGTCGGCTGATCCACCCACGCCTTTCCACTTTGTCACTGCCAATTCCTACCGAACCAAACAAAAGCCTCCTTAAAACCGACACGACGGCCCCGTCCGTCTCTTCGAATTGGACCATTCAAATGTTTTGCCCGATGCAAATCGACGATGAATGATCGTTCTTTTTTAACCGCCCACTCGAGTTACGCGAAAATAGAGTCGGAGAAAAACACGTAAATAATTGAACGAAGAATTTCCCGATCGAAATCCACCAAGAGCAAAGAGTTTATCGATCCTTTCCCACCGCGCCATTGTACTCCAGAGAGATATATAACGAATCGAAAACGATTACACCTCGAAGTGGCTCCATTTCGTATGATAATGGAGGAAAATGGAATTGATCGTGCGGTGAAAATAAGTAATGTACTCACGTTGACATTGACACCTGGCACGCGAAAGGTTTGCACCGTTGGCACGTCTCTGGGCACGTAACGATAAAATTCGTGGCCATCTTTGTACCATTTCACCGAGTACAATAGCTCCTTGTCCAGGTTGAAGTTGCACTGCATGCGGACAGTCTCGTTCAGGACGACGTGCTGCGGTATCTGCAGCGCCGTCATACGGAGGGCCACAATGCCTGGAAGAGATTCGATACTCCAAAAGCTTCCTTTCTTTTCACGTTTCATTTTCGTCCCTACCACAGTCAATTCGAATGCGTAAAAATATTCGGCCTAGGATCCGATGCTTCAACCCCTTCGGTCACGAATTATTTCCCCCCATTGTTCGTCTTACTACGAGGACAAGGTTTAAAAATGGTCGGATTTATCGAATGCAGACGTATCGAGCATATATTCGGTACGTCCTCATTCGAGGAGCCCATGATCGAAAGGGTTAAGATAGACGTTGGACCAGGCGAAACGCGATGAAGGTGTCTCGAAAAAAGTTGGTTAGCCAGGCCAGCTGAGGACACGATATATACGGTACGTGGCAAATTTTCCAGAGGTAATGGGCGAGATTCGAGAGATTGATAATCCAAAGGTGATGAACGGTCTTCGAAGCGGGGATCTTCCGCGTCGAAGTTCTGGCCTCTATCCAGAGTACACCGGTGTAGCTCTATGGTTCCCTTTGACGGCGAAAGGATTCCGGACTTCTAACGGAGAGGGAACTTTTTTCGCGAAACAGAAATTCTTCCTCCTGTTTTCCGGCGCAGCCCCCTTTACCGGCAAACTCGCGGATAAGTCTTCGCCGTGCATTATGAACGTTCGAAAGGAACACGGTGTAACTTTGGCCTCGTCGTTCCGCCAGAACGGGGCTCTCGAAACTTTGCCGCTCCTATACTTTCTACTCGTGTAATTTGTATAATTACGCTATTTTGCGTACTTCCACGATAAGCTTTTTTTTTTTCCTCTCGTCCTCCTTTTTTTCGCATACGCACAATTGCATTATTTTCCGCGTTCGTTGTACGCGATTATATTACTTCGCGTATTCGTAGGTTTACGTCGCTTTTTGTATTCGTAGGATTTACACCGCTTTCCGTGTTCCCGTACTTCCACCGACTTGCATAATTCCTATATCATATATCTATAGTTGCGCACTCAAACTAGTACACGGCAGGTGTGCGGTTAGCATTGAACCATTAAGGTTTGAGGGTCTTAAATCATAAAGCGCCTGCGACTGAAAATGGGCGATTCCGACAACATTCTTGGCTTGGTGTCGCGTTGGAAGGAGCAGGGCGGACAGGGACCGAACACGTCGACCATACCGCGCGGTTGAGGAATAACGAAGGGAGCAATTAATTTTAATATTCGTACATAGCTGAATTTCTCGCGAGCCGGAGAAAATCTTGCGGCAGACGATCATTCGGAAGCTCCTATTTTAGAGCTTTAACCTCTTCGAAAAGTCATTTGCCGGGAGGGCTAAACTAGAAATTCATTTTCCCAAGTTATTGCGGGAATCAACTCGAGAATTAAACTCGTTGGTTTATGGTTTTTGCACATCTGCAAAGTGGATTTTATCTCGGAACGAATAACTGTATAAGGAAACCCGCAACTCCGATACCGGGAGTACCATTCGTTCAAAGTAATTTCCCAATGCGATCTTCGATTCATCTCAACGCGCGTAAGACTTCTGGCGAAAAATCGCAAAGAAAAGGCGTATAAGAAAAATACAAACGGTTAAATCGACGAATACTTTCGTTAATATCGTCGACTTTAGTATTCCGATTCTAGCTTACGTTGCGCGATACTGGCCGTTTGGAAAAATGAATCAACGATAATATCCGACGTAAATCAGCAATGTGGCGAGCAGGGTTCAATCGAGAGATTATCGGGAAGAAGGAGGGCGTGTACGTGGCCAATTTGAATTTCCTTTTCGTTATTTTTATCGCCGGCCGAATGACATCACCGCCCTGCCCGCGCGATCTTATCTCGAGCGGGCGCCGCTTTCTTTCCTCCTTCCTTCCTTCCTTCCTTCTTTTCTTTCTTTCTTTTCTTCGCGTCTCGCGGAGGAAAGAAATTTATGGGCCAACGGTTAATTGTTCCTTGCGCACCTTGTGGGGCAGGTGCAGCCTCGCGGCTCACCGCCGTGTTGCAATCTAGGCGCACCTGATGCGGCCGATACTGCTATCGTCGTTTTCTTATTGCTCCTCCCTTTTAAGCCGCGTAAGACTACCGACAATCGAGTCCAATATCGTACGGCGCCCTGCCCGGAGCACGAGTGAATTTCGACGAGTCGCTTACGATTTTTATTCCTTATTTTTTCGACGCAATCCTTGGATCTCACGATCGTCGCGGCGATACGATACTCGTTAAGTGACACAATCGTTTGGATCGTGCGCTTCATTCGAACGATCTGCGTACGCATATCGCCGGTGTGACTTTGTATCGCGTATTTCTCAATATACGGACGTACGATAAACGTGTTTTCGATATCTCCCGCGTACTTACGCGGGATTCAGAGAGGGGATTGAAAAAACGCACGCCGACGATCACTCGCTTTGCTCGCATTTTCCGCGGATAATCGGCGGCATTGGAACTTTGGTCGATAATCAGGGCATTGGAACGAATCGAAGCCCGATGCGCGGTGAGATCGTGCGGCACATTTTCCATTCGTAGATTTTATTTTCCATTACTCCCTCTCTCGCTCTCCTTCCCTCTTTCGCCCTTTCCTGCGCGCCGGGGCACTAAACGGTACTCAAAGTGCCATAGCAATTTTTCAAGTGGCCTTAATTAAGTTTCTGCTCGTACGTAGCGTGTAGTCGCGGATTCTAACGTACTCTCGTTTCCCACTTTTTTCTCCCCCTTTCTCCCTCCGCCCCTCCCTCTCGCTCCTGGACAGCGCATACGGGAACCCGGAATAAATTGGATAAAGCCCCGTGCAGCCTCTTCCGCCTGCACGTACATCATTGCCGATATGGTTTGTCCCTCTGTTTATTTCCTTTTTCTCCCCCGATCGCCCAAGTCATTTTATCCGCCGGCTGGAGATTGAATTTAAAATAAGCGCGCGGCCACGATGCTCGCGTTATATAAGTACCGCTCGGAAAAATTCGGGGACGCTATTCGGGTCTCGAAAAGCCTCGCCGGCATCCCCCTCCGCCGCTGATTCGGATTATGCCTCCATTTATTTATAGAGTTAACGAGGGGAATTAATAATACGGCGCTTGCTGTTTTCGATAAAAGTTCGATTTGCCGGCAAATATTAGCTCCTACATTATGGAGCTGTACACGAGAGTCCATATTATACATTTTTTAGTCCGCCGTTGATTCCATCGATTTCATCGCAGCGTCCGCCGTTCGAGACAAATTTCGATCCGCTAAAACCATTCTCTCCAGTCGCGCTGCAAGTCCGCAACGTTACAACGCAAACATGCCCGATCCACGAGCAAGTTCCGAATTCGCATTATCGGGTCAAAGAAAGTTACTACTCGCGGAACGTAAAAATAACGCTGATTCGACCTAAGGGGGGAGGGGGGGGGCGGTCGAAGTTTTCGTCGATAAGAGTCGGTGCACCGTCACCGACGAATTATTCCGAGCCGCGGAAAGGATTGGGAATCTTCATCGTCGAGCCAGGACTCGTCCCGGATCGCGTCCTTTCGGCGGGCTTAAATTCGTGAAATGCCCAACGAAAGGTCCGTAATTGCGGGGTGTATCTTTTCGGTCCGTCGGCACGAGGCACGGCGGCACGACGTGTCTCGCACGTGCTCGTGACGGACGCGTACACAGCCGATTTAATTAAAGGCAATTGGCCGGGGCGCGCGCTGGTGTGCGTAGGGGGTAGATCGGCCGGAACGGGGCCGCCACCGCCGCCGCCGCCGCCGCTTTTGTTTTACGCCATACATCGGCCCCCTACGCGCGCCATCGCTCCGCTGCGGTTCATTCGCCGAATTCCCGGTTCCTTCCTCCGTTTCGCTTTTTCGAGCACGACCGCTACGCTGCACACGCGAAACGCTTTGTTGCGCCACCTCCGATGCCCGATCCTCCCTGACGCGCGCCGTCTTTAACCCTTTGACTGCCGAGTTCTTGGAATTCGATCCTTCGCAAAGCTCCTTCTTCCCGGACTCCATCGCCCTGGATTTCGCCTTGCGAGGGAGAAGAGGAAAGTGTTTGTCGGCGAGTCTAAGTCTGTTTGGCGGACCTTTGCGGAAAGGCCCGTGGCGTGCCGCCTCGTTGAAACGAGTACTCTTGCGGGGTGCGGGCTGCTCGATGGAGGGTAGTCGGTCGCTGACGGGCGTGCGGACGTGCGAGACGGACTCGTGTATCGTTTTATATTTTTCCCGTACTTTATTAAACATCGGTGTTTTTATACGTCTCGTTTTCTACCTCCCTCTCGATCCCCCTATAGACGCGCGATATTTTTTCTCGCGTATTATTCCATCGAATTGCGTACATAGCTCGAGGAAGATGGAAGATATGGACTGGGACGTTTGAGAGATTAGGTTTCACGTTTGTATAAAGATCGCAGGATAAAGCGGCTGCGCGCTGATAGCGAAGGACACTTTTGGGACCATCCGATATATAAGTGGCAGCGATTCGCTTGGGAATCACGGAGTAGCAGGTTGATTTATAAAGATGCGCGGGTATTGCAGGAGTCGATGATCGCTTCGCGGAAAGCCCGTTGATTTCTGCACGGAGGATTGGAACGAAACGAGATTTTCATCGATGCTCGATTTCCACGGGAATCGGTTAATGCCTTCGCTCTCCGTGCCAAGGATTAAACGCTAAGATCCTTGCGTCAGAATCGTAAGGCTTTCCTCGTATTTTATATAGGTATCTTTTCGCGTAACAATGCACGTCGCAATCCCGGGCAGTTCGAAATAGAGTTTAAATGCCGGGTTTTACGTTGTACGATGCCTTTCGAATGCCAAATCGATTGCCTCCGTAATATTAAAGTACCGAAGACTAACGGTACCTTAACTCTTATCGCACGTTGCACGCCACGCTCCACGTTTCATTCTTATTTTATTCCGGAAGTATCCTACACATTGGACGTCTGTAATGTACGCGATAATTAAAAATAGCGTACCGCCCGTGCGACGTCGGACAGAATCGAGTATTTCCCATCCCATCTCTCATCGTGGACGGACTCGATCCTCCACGACCGACGTTTGCCTCGGATTTCGTCCATTTGGCCGCGCTTTCATCTTCCTATCCATATAATTTCCCGCACTTAAGGACGATCTACGAGTGGCTCTTTTATTTGCGATAATTCAGAGACCGAGATCGTATCGTTCTGTATTAATAATCCACGATTCTGGAGAGAGACAATGGTCGACTTACGGACTGGGCACGTGATCGAAGCTCGAGTATGAAGTCGCCGCGGGTTATGCGGGAAATTAAAAATAGAAAATTCCATCGCGGGGAAGGAAATCGGCGGCGAGTATAGGAAAGTGGAGTAAGTCGGTCCGGCAGTCATGCGATCGTAGGAATCGACGTGGAAAAGGAATAAGCAAAGCGAGGAGGTTGGCGAACCGCGTGACGTCGTGCCGGACAAAGCGGTGGGTTTTTTCGTTCGGAAAATCAGGAAGTAAATTAGGAGATGTGGCAAAGGAGGGCGAGGGGGATGAGTGGGAGGAAAAGCGGAATGGCGGAAGGGGAGAGCGAAGTGTATTGTTTTATTTAAACGCCAGGAGCCCACCGCGGGCTGAGCTTTATTGGAAATTGAGCCAATTAGGGTACTTGAGTTAACGACCTATCGTAATACGCTTTCGCGAGGGTCCCACCGGTTACATCGTTGTTCTCGATTTTAAACGAACGTGCCTCGTAGCAAAATGCTCGTGCACGACCCTTCTGTTTCCTGCTTTTGGGCCGCTGCCTTTTTTTTTTGTTTTCAATTTTATTCCGTTAACATCCCCCCTCGGACTGTACAATTCGTGTCGCGACAATTCGTGTCGCATTGGCCGAACTCTAGTATTTAGGTAATATTAACGGAGGATCGCACCGGTTACGTCGTTGTTCGCGATTTTAAACGAGCGTGCCTTGTAGCAAAATGACACGCTCTATTTTCTGCATTTCGGTTGCAACGAGTTTTTTTTTTTCTTTATCACACCCTCGTACCTTTTTGGATGACAGGACTTTTCGTCGAATAATCGTATTTGGTTGGCATTAACGCGCGGATAGGTTATTCTATCAGAGGCGCGTTTAATAACGAAGATTGCTCGATTTCTATATCCCCGAAGAGGGTAAATATGAGCCTCGGTGCGCGAGGTTGGACAGATCGAATCTCTTGGACGCTTTCTTTTTGATCCTCCGTCGCCGTGGATTACAACGCGTTCCACGATTTACTTTCGGCTCTCTCCGCGCCGACAAGGAATCACTTCCATTTACTGGCTCGCTCTCTGCCTCGTTGAAACGGGAGGGCAAAGTGGAAAAAAAATATTTATAACCGAGCAGCCCTTTAACAAAGCAAACGTATCGTTCACGGAATATGAACGGCATTGTATACCGAGCCAATCAATTTCTCGAATTTTGAGGCAGTTAATTCCGTTTGTTCGCGTGCATTTTGGTGCGCAGTCTACCAGGATTTTGGGTTTCAATGCGACCGGTTATATCGAGCGGACAATTTCGATGGTCGCGCACCTATTATTCTAGCGGAACCTCGAAGTTCATAACTTCGTTTCTACTCGTTAAATCCGCCGGATCGTCGAGCATCTCGAAGGAGCAGCATTTTTGATCCTCGAGAAAATTGGGACGGGTCGACGGTTCAGAATTTATGAAGCGCATTCTGGGAATTTTCATAACGTTACGAACGTCGTATATGGAATATTACCGTAGCCGGCGGATCTTCTCGATCGATCGTTATTTTTTTCGCAATCTCGGGAATTAGGAAGTTCTTAAGGAAGACGGCCAATCCCATGAAAATCATCTTCGAAAGTCACTTTACCGTCCAGCACCTCGCACGAACTTCGGTCTCGATCTAACTTTGGAATCTCGTCAGCTGACCAAACACGGTCGGAACACGGTTAACTCTGAAATTCAGTTAACATTAATGCTCGAATATCGAGTTAGAACGCCGAGTACGGCACCGACGATTTTTGTCCTTTCGCACGAGGCTTTTACCTTCGACCTTCTCCTACGTTTGTGTCCGCCTTTTTGCTCTTATTTTTATTCCTCGTTGCGCCGGGATAATTCCTACCGAATTTCTAGAGACAGCGCATTAAACCAGGGTTACCATACTTTTCCCCCGTCCTCTCGAAGAGGGACCAAAAGAGGGCCTATTTCTATATGTAAATTGCCGGTTTATCAGGTTTAAACTACACATTCCGACGGGCAACGATGTAAATCAATGGCAACGAAAATAAACGAGTTGCGGTAAAAATTTAGAGCTTAGAAAAGAGGACGCTCGATAACCTCGATCAAATCCCTTCCACCGTGATTCGTTCACGAGCGATTTTGACCAAATGCATCGTTGAATTTTTCTTCGTTCATCAAATCGTCGATCATCGCGTAGCCACTCGTGCGCTCGTCGTTCAAACGGTCGGTTGGCAAACAATATCGCTGTTCTTTTCGTACACGTATATCCAATGCTTCTTGCCCTTCGGTACATCCCCTCTCGTGCAAGCTCACCTCGGACGAAGTCGGACTCGTGGATTCCCCGGTAAGGGTTAAATCCCGCAGGAGGATCGGGTTTTTCACGGTTTCGTAAAATCCCATTTCCGCACTCGCGATAAAGCCGATCGTACCTAAACGCCTATCGATTATCCTATTACCTTCACTTTCTTCCGCGGGCTTCCGGCTCTCCTCGATAAAGCGGAAATCCCTGTGGTAGAATATCCCGACGGAAGTCCGCGGTACCGCCGCAAATCGGCTTTATAATTTATCGGTTCGCCTCGGCACGCGCTTTTGCCGGCGCCGGATTCTCCTACGGCGATCTACCCTTCTCTTAACCGATCCTCGTTAACCCTCTCGATACTAACGATCGCTATATTTCCTCGAGGACCGACTCTGGTCGTGTCCTACCAATGACCGGGCTCACCCAACGTCCGACGCTCCCTGTGCCATACCGTTGGCTCCGATCACTCGTTTCTTTCCGCCCTGATCTGGCACGAACATGGCGTGGCCTTTGCAACTGCTCGCGAGGAGCATTTATCTTTATTCGTGTACGGTTCGAGCGAGAGGAGAGTCGGGAGTAACCGTGTATAGCGCGGTCTCTTGGCTCCATCGCCGTTTATCTCTTCTCCTTCGCTCAGGGAACGTTTATCCGCGATTTACATCCCCTTACCGAGTATGCGATATTATGGCTTCGTGTTTTAAAAACTCTCTTTCACGAATTCGGCGTTTCTACCAGCGAAATCTCGGGCCTCTCTCGAGTCGCGTGCACAGTCTTTCCGGGAGACGGGGTTTTAAAAGTCGGTGGTATTCTCATCGGTGGATTGATAGCGGGGATCGAGGAGTGCACGAGCAAGGACCGAATGGCAGGGCGACGAAAGCGGTGGGATGGCCGAGAGGCGCGTTGCCGATAGCCAGGAATAGAAAAGCAACCGAGAATTTATTCGATTCGCGTGCGCGATGTGTCGGCGATCGCGAAGCACCGATAGCGAGGAACACGGCGTCGAGTCGTAGCCAAAGGCGGTTAAGGGTTAGCCGAAAGGGAAAATTCCAGGTGCGAGGGATGAAAAGGCAAGGCGCGTTGGCACCGCGAGGAGGGTATCAAACGCTGCAGCGTAATAATTCCCGCGGAAGGCCCGCGGCGCCTTTTCCGAATACCCCTTGTAAGTTTAAGGCGAAGCTTATTTACGAGGAGATCTCCGAGCCCGGCGTTACGCGCGACCATAAATCCGGCCGGAATATGGTGGCCCGATAAAAAGGTCTTCCTCGCGTTGCCAATCGCGCTTCGAGCGAGGGCGCAACCTCGGTGTCGTGCCGCTGCCGACCTCCTCGCGCCTTAAGATTCGCCGCGCACGGAAGGATCTTTTCGAGGAAGGATTCCTCGAGAAAACACCCGGCCTTTCCCGTGCGCCTATTTCTGTCGCCCGGTATAATTGCGGCCTATCGGATATCCGGGATATCCTACGTATACCCGCGCAAAGTGCTCGAGAATTCTTGCACGGCGAATCACGCCACAAGTGTTTCCACGGTTTCCCCGGTGTACCTTTACCCCGGTGTACCCTTACCTCGCGCGAACCCTGCCTTTTTTCCCTCTTTCTTCCTTTTTAATAGGAGCCAGTTTTTCTCTCCCTCGGGCGAGATATGCTCGATCTTGAAGAGAAATGGGATTACGCCACTTCGTATTGGACGTGTATGTTTCCTTTTGGGTTTGTAAAGGCACGGATTTTTTTTTCAAGATTAAACTTGTACGGCCTTAAAAAAAATATCCGTCCGTAATTGCGCTTAGAGCTTTCGAAGATCGAGGTTATAGCTTTTTTTTTTACGATTTTCGTGAAATTTTGGTTGTACAAAATTTAGATATTCGTATAGATATTTTTTTTGCGCAAATCCGAAGCTATCGTCTCGGTTTTCCATTTCTAATATATCGCCACGGTGTATAGCGTTTAGAGTCCGTAGGATGATGGGAGAAAGAAGAAATTTTCTTTGGGAGGTATTTTTGATACGCGATGCGGCAACGCGTAGCGTGTTAAATAATTAATTTGCAAATGTATGCCTATTCACGCGAAGGATCAGAGAGTCGGTTTCTCGTTTTCATCGGTCTACGGAGCGAGAGTTGTACGGCGAATGAATGAGCGAGCAAATTTGCCATTTCCCTCGCTTAGAGGCTTCGCCATACAAACGCTCGGCGAGAAAATTTCTCATGCTTCTCGCCACGAGCTCTCCTCGTGCACGCGGATCGTCGAAAAAGGGATTTCTCGGTTCTTCGGAACCAACGGACTCCTCTTCCCTCGATTCGCGATATTCGATCGCGCTCGGCTGAGCGAAGGGAACCGTCTATTAGATTTTCTTATTAGAAACCACGGTTTTCTTCGCGAATCGGCCGGTCCTGACCCTTCATCGAAAGTTGCTCCTCGCTACGAGCCAGGAAATTCCTTCATACCTCGGAGGGGCAAACAAAATCCTCTCGGCATCCCTCGTCCCAAACCACGATGCTCCTCGAGAATCGAGCAGGAAAACTCACCGAAACTCACGAAATCCGCTCGCACCATAGATAAGCAAACAAAGTCCTCTCGACTTCTCTCATCCCCGAGCACGATGCCCCTCGAGATTCAACCGGAAAAACTCACTGGAAATCACGAAATTCCCTCGCATCATGGAAAATAAAATCCTCCGGTCAACCCTCATCCCGAACCACGATGCTCTTCGAGAGCCAACCGGGAGAAGTAGTTACGACTCGCGAAATTCGTACTCCCTATGGCGAACAATATCCTCTCGACATCCCTTATCGGAAGGCACGATGCTCCTCCATAATCGTCCAACGAAACTCGCTGATAATCGCGAAACGTACGCCTTCCGTGGTAAACAAAGCCCTCTCGAGCTCCCTCGGCGGAAATCACGCGGCCGCTCGAGAATCGGCCAAGGATACACACGCCAGAACGTAATTCCCAATAGTCCCGGGATAGAAAATTTCCTCGACACCTCTCGTCCGAAGTCCCGCGACTCTCTCGGGAGGGCATCCGACGGAAGTGGTGCTCCGAAACTCCAAGGAGATTCGGCCTCGTCGTGGTGAACAAAATTCCGTCGACGGCCCTCCTAGGAAAGCATAGCTAGCCCTGTAAACCGGAGCCGCGACGAGGATCTGCCCAATGCCGAGCCGAGCGGCTATCTCGGTCCGCGAAATCAGGGGCCAGCGGCGATCGTCCCCGCGACACGTGGCAGCCTACCTGGATGCAGAACCAGCGCCGATAGCAGCAGAACGAGAGGGATCGGCAGCGGTTCGAGTCGCGTGTCGGCGCGCAGCATCCTCGAAGGTCTCGTCTCGCCTTCCGGCGGTAGGGCCGATCGCTGGCTTCCTCCCCTTAGGAAGAGCACCCTACCCGCTCCGTCACTGGGGCGGCATCGGCACGTTCCTCTTCCGCTGGCACACTTACACACACTTCCCGGACGGTCTACGAATCGATCCCCTCGGGCCAGCGGCCGGACCGATACGCGCTCTCCGATTTCGGGGCGACCTTCGGTCAGCGCCGGGAGGAGCGCATAATTTCTCGGCCGGTTAACGGGCAAGCCCTGCCGGACTAATTGAAAATCTATATGTCGAGGCCTCGCACGGCTTTCTACCTTCCGCGGAAAGCAGTCGGTACTGCGGCATCGGCACACGGCGGAGGACAAGGCTGTGGGAGGCGGCGCGGCGCGGCGTGGCGCGGGGAGGGGCTGGCGGAGGAGAAAGAGAGCGAGAGGCTCGAGGAGGGAGGCCCGTGGGGCTGGAGGAGAGAGAGGGGGGGGGTAGCGGGGGAGAGAGAGAGGAAGAGAGGAGAGAGAAGAGGTGACGGCGTCGGTAGTGGCGAGGAGGGTGGTAGTGGTGGCGATGCTGCTGCTGCTGCTGCTGCCACCGACTGTGCCGGTGGTGCTGCCGCTGCTACTGCTGCTGCTGCTTCTGCCTGTGGAGGGTGGAGGGCGGAGGGTGGACGGCGGAGGGTGGAGGGCCACCCCGGGAACGGGCCGGGGGTTGGAAGGAGAGGGAGCGCGAGCGCGGAGGGAGACGGGGCGATTTCGAGTCGGTTCCTGGGCGACTGCGCCGTTCTTCGAGTCGATGATCGCTGCAAAATCTTCCCTCTCTCTCTCTCTCCCTCCCTCTCTCTCTCTCTCCCCCTCTCTCTCTCTCTCTCTCTCTCTCTCTTGCCTCCCACGGCCCTCCGGCCTTCTCCCTCTGCCCTCCCCCTGTCCCCCGCGTGTGCGTGCGTGCGGCCGCTAAACGAAATTGGCGAAATACGCCGCGGCCGTGTTCCGCGTTAGGGTGCACGGCGGAAGGAATTTCTGGACTTTGCATTTTTCCAACGGCGCCTTACCTGCCGAGGGCCGAAGCCCGGCAAGGTTGGAGCTGGTCGGTCTATGTGGGTCGACGATCGTCCGGGCGGACCTCCATACCTCCGCGAACTCCTTCTTCTTCCACCCTCCCCGGCCCCCGCAGCCTCCCTCCTTTTTTCCCAACCGCGCGATATTACGGAACGTGCCACTACGTACGAAAGCAAATCGAGGTCGCGAGAAACCGAACTCGGGGAGGATGATTCGCGTCGGGCACGATCGAGGAGAGTCGCGCCGATCGGCCGAATTCGTACCATCTTAAGGGCCCCCCCCCCCCCTTCGATCCCTCGGGAATGAGTTTGGGACGAGTGCGTGTGCCGATGATCGTCCTTCCTCGGCTCTTCCCTCCAAGCTTCTCCTCTCGGTAGGCTTCGCGAGGATCGTGGCTCGGTGGCTGGGACGTCTTTGCGCTTGGATTATTTCCGTGCGACGAGAAGCGCGGATACGAGTGTTGATTTAAACAACGGAATCTTTTATAGCTGACCTCGATGCTCCTCCATCGCGGTCCAACGAACTTTATCTCTCCGGTGACAATGAAAGCTATATCCGAGTTTTAGTTCGAGATACACGATTGACCGACGAATGGATTTTTTAAAGGAGCCCCGGCGAGGGAACAAAAATAGAGAGAGAGAGAGAGAGAGAGAGAGCAGCTGGCGGCTTATTTGGTTCAAGTGCAGGATGTCATTGCGGGGCATCGTTAGCGAGGATTACGATGTCGAGCCGCGCGCTCCGGATTGAGCCGCGAGAAATTAAAAATGACGTAAATTAAGGCGATCTATTTAGCTCCTATTTCGCATAATGTACGAACGGTTAACGGGCCGTACGACCGTTACGTGGATGCGGAGAGCGAAGCCGCGGTTAGCGTTAATAAAGTCTGAATAATTTACCCAGGAATCGTATAACTTCCGTTCGACTTGATATACGATTAGGATGTCGGGACATACTTGGATAAAGTTCGAAGCTACTTCGGCCGCAATTTGCATCGATGACGTCTAAATATTTCGAGAGTAACCCGCGTCATTTGCGTTAGCCTTGATACCGGATTAACAGGCGATCCGATGGAAGGTTCGATCGAAGTTTACGAAGACTGGAGGCACGTCTGGCAAACCTTTACACCGCTGACGTGTAATTTACGTCCTTCACACCTCGACGTAATGCCCCGGTTAATTCGCGATCGAGGGTAGAACAAAAGTGTGCGCTCGAGCAAATTGCGGAGCTCGGATAAATTTTCGGTCGGTTCCCGCGACGAGAAGTGAAATCTGATCGGATCGAAAAACCTTCTCCATTGGGAATTATTTCGAGTAGCTCAAAATACGCCGCGGGCCAGGTAATTCAAGTGTGATCTCGCCCAGTCTTCTTCGAACATTTTACGCCAGCGAACCGTGGAGAATGCCAGAAATATCTCGGGAACCGCTAATGCTCGAACCAACGATCTATCTCGAGAACGTTTCCTGGATTAATTTTCAAAGCTCGCACTGTAAAAGCAAAATTCTACGATCGCCGAAGATGATCGAAATGCCGACGACGAGCAAACGCGCTAATAACAGCGTGTTTTAGACTCTCCAGAAGAGCACGTTTAATTAAAAAATACTTATACGTACACTTTACGCGTCCGTATTTATTGCGTCATTACTGAAACGCGTCTACCGCCAGGCGTTAAACGACAAACTTCACGAGCTCGCGGAAGATTTTTAGAGGATCCGCGGCGATTGAAGATCACCAACGTAGACGACGTTATCCGCTGCCTCATATTTGCTCACTTCAAAATCCAGTACATCCGCATTAAAGTACGTGCGCGCATATTATGCATGTACCCATATACATAGATACACAGACGGGAGGACCGAATATCTGGCGCGGTGTAATTATATACGCAGAGGGTACGTGGACGCGGTGGATGTCATACTCCTAACATGTCGGATTATATTCTAACATAAATAAATAATCGGCGCATCGAGCATGCGCCTGGCTGGACAATGCGCCCGTGGAGAAACACCATTAACATGCGGGGCCATGCACGCCGCGGCGGACGTACATCGGCGTCCATAAGTATCCGGACACCTAGCAAATTCAGATAAATAGCCCATTGCAGGAAGTGAGAACCCGATGCGCCGGATAGCCAACACTTTCTGGGTGTGCGCGCGCGTACCCGTGATCGCGTATACCCGCCACGATGAAAATCCGGTTCCCTTTCGTTTATTTAACGCCAGGGCTACCGAATCGGTCAGGACGACCCGCCTCTAATTCCATAGAAAAATTGCCCCGAATTTACGAGCGTGCATTTTCGAGGGATTTCCATCATTTTATTTCGATGATCGAACGGATTTATTTCTCTTCCCCCTCCCCCCCCCCCCACTCCCACGCTCCCTTTTCTTTTCATAGATATTCGCACCATATCCAGATACGCCCGGGCCGTAGCAGGTGGTTTTAGAGTTATACCTCGTTCGGGAGCCCCTCTCCTTTATTCCGCGCTATTAATGCTGTTTGCTCGATAAATATTGCCGATGCTGTCCAACGGTGGCACGATGTTTGCAAAGTAACGCGATAAACTGATCGAGCTTTGTTAATAAGATATATCGGGCCGCGTAGGAATTCGGTGATTTTGGGAGGCTAATGTAGGCTCCGATTTCGGTGTTGCGTTATGACGCAACGCGAAATACGGAGGAACGGACCACGAATCGGATTCGAAGCTCGGAATTTTTACTCCATGATTTATACGTCGCAGCCTCGGTGCTTATAAACCATGGTTCGTGGACCGAGAGACAGTCTCTGCCGATACGAAAAGTTATACGCGCGAAACCATTCGAGGAGGCTGCCTCGAAATCTTTCCTTAAATATTTATCGACTTTTTATCGAAACCCACGGGTCGAGTATACTTCGGCAAATACCATTATTTCTCTTTATTAGCATTATTATACGCCGCAACGCGAGCGTTTCGCGTTAATATTCACAATAACGTTTGCGCCAGCCATTCGAATCCACTCAAACGTCGTTCGCCGAATTCCCACTATATTTCGAGTTGTACTCCGTAAATTGGATAGAATTCAGATTTCTCGAAGGTAGCAGTCGTTTGAAGACGGTTAAGCAACCGAGGTAAGTATATAGGTCCAAGTCGCTCGGCAGCCGGGGAATGAAAGCGAGACGCGAGATGTCACAGTCGCGATGCCGAAGACGACGATGCTGGAAAAGTCCCGAACGTCCGCAAATAACGTCGAGCTCAGGATTTTTATGTCCCCCGAATCCACGAGCGCCCGCGAGTTTCGTTGGGCTTCGAGCAGTTTCCCGGGTATCCGCATTATCCGCCTGACAGCGGTAATAGCCCTATCGCCCCGGTAATACGGTTATTCCACCAGGATGTACCTCCCGTGCAAATAATATAAACATCCAGATAATGTTAATACACCGAATGGCGCGGACGTGTGCATATTGATCCAGCAATACGCCTATCTATAGCATCTGTGCTCGTTCGAGATAATTTTGTTATCTCGTTATCCTCGTTACGCGAGCGCGGCATATTCCAGAACCGGGCTGTCCCTGCGATAGCTCGCGAGCCTAAAATCATGGCTCGCCCGCCATTTTCTTGAAACCCAAGGAAGATATTCTAGCGAGAAATCGCCTCCACGCTCGAATTTCTACATATTCCCGTTTTTATGGTTTTCTTCGTTGGAAAGCGGTCGCGTGCACGACGATCGGACGGACTAATGTTAGGCAGCTCGTGGTTTATGAAAGCGGCGAATTCGAGCGAGCGGCTGACTCGAGATTAATACGCAAATAGCTCCGAGAAAGACGCGAATCGTGGGTACATTTCCCGCTCCTTTACATCGAAATTACGATCGGAGTTTATGGATCGAGAAGCGTATCGAATTTTCTCGTCCAAATTCGCGTTGGGAGCAGCTCCGACTGCAGAACTAAATATGGTTTTAATACAGGATCGAATTGATGCCGTCGAATCATTCGAGAATAGCAGGGTTCGACCTGCTTAAAATGATATTTGCTCTCGCTACGATAGTGTGCGCTAGTAACCGGGATAAAACTCTGGCACTGCTCGACGCTTCTGATATCGACGGTAAGTCCTCGGTAAATAGAAACAGTCCGCCTTTCATTTGCGGTTTCGCGAAGTCACCTCTGCGTGGCTGCAGCGAGGAGTTTAATGGGCTATTCATTATATTCCACGGAAATTTTCTTGAACGCCCGCGCGATCCCTCCTCCTCGGGGTGTTTAATTTTTACGTTGTTTGCCGGTCTACGTTTCCGACGTCCTCCCAAAGTTTCTACCTTATTTACAAACGCTCTTTTTCAAAGTCGATTCGCTCTTCTTACCGTGGCGCAACGAGGCCGAAACTTTGTCGCTGTATTTCGAGTTCCGATGCTCCGAGAGACTCCTTCCTTCTTCCCTTCTTTCCTTCTTTTCTTCTTTTCTCCATTTCCTTCCTTCCTCTCGAATTCCTCCTCCGCCGATCAGATCTATAAATTCATCATTGTTTTGAAGTTCGGTAAACCAAGGTTGAAACTAAAGAGCGGAGTTACCGCGGGTTACTTACGGTATTATGTACTTGGAGTTTCCTCAGCGTCGTCACCGACGGGATACGGGAAAAACCCAGGGCAGACGGGACGATAACAAGAAAGTTAGTTGATGATCGTCTTGGACGAACTTCTCTCTGTGTATCTTACTTAATCCCGTGGCTTTCGAGGAGGATTAATGGCCGAGTTGAACAATTTCAAATTAAACCAGACGTTTTTTTGGCGCGCCTCCCTCCACGCCGTGTAATACTTTATGATATTAGCCGGTGTTATCCGGAGCGGGAAACCAGCTTCCTACGTTTCCGCGGCTGGAATTATTTTACTAAAAAGCGTCGGCCATTTGAGCGTTAGCGCGGACACCTCCACTCCCCAAATTTTCTCCCGCTCTGCGTGACCCGATGGCCCTGTGTGATAAAAAAAAAAAAAAAAAAAAAAGAGAAAGAAAGAAAGAAGGAAGAACGCAAAGAGAAACGGAAAAAGAGGAGAAACGCAGCCTGAGCTTTGTTTCGAGGCGTCCCCCTTTCCGTCCTTGCGTGCAACGTCATCCGTGCATCCTTGCATTTCCCACATTTTTTTTCTTTTTTTTTCATCGCCTCCTATCGCCCTCCTCGAGTTGAGATGAACTTGACAAAACTCCGAAGAGAGAGGAATGCCCCTTCGAAGAATTAAACGTGGATCGCGTTGCGCAAAGGTCGCGGTATAAATTCATAGATTTCATTCGTTCATTTTCACGGATAGATTTCGTATAAAATTCAGTGTGCCCGAGCTCGAGAGCCGGAAGAATATTAAAGGATCGCGCACCAGCAAAGTTATGACCGCGCGAAATATCGAAGGCCCCCACGGAGCGGGGAGCTCAAAATTGAACTCCGATGCTCGAGAATTTTTTCCACGCTTCCGCAACTTCTTTAGCCGTATTTCTGCGCCTACCGTGTGTTACAAGGAAATACGATTAGCGGAAAAACGTACGAGCAGGATTTCCGGCGTGGCCGGTCGGCGCGATATAAAAGTTTTTCACGCTCCGTCGGATCGCCGAAAAATGAAATTTCAATGGGGCCACCGTGCAGCGAAGCTTTTAAATGTTTCAGGATCGACAGTTCTTGTTGGCATTCGGGGGAAATCGGGGGCCGTTGGGTAATTAATCAAATAGCTTAAAAAATTAACGTCCAATGGTACCGTGGCCGCTATCGGGGCCGGGCGGAAAAACAGACGGCAGACGGGCAGATAACGCGAAAGTTAATTGATGATCGCCTAGAAAGATCTGTGTATCGTTTTTAATCTCGTGAAATAGCGACAGGATTAATGGCCGGATCCGGTAATATTTTTTCATTCCCCTACGCCGGGCAAATAGACAGGTTGCGTTCGCGCGGACTGCATCTGGGGACGGAGCTAAATCAGTTCTGATGTACTGCAATAACGTTGAAGAGAACTTGGCCCGTAGATAAGCGGTTAATTTATCGCGAAACATCGGGGCTAATTGCGTTTCGACCGAGGCGGGGGATCCTCGAGGACTTAAGGAAATTCTAATAAGGCGGAATTCGATAATTCCTTACATCTCCGATGCATCTACATCTCGTTATCGTTCCCCCTTTATCCTCTTTCCGCGGGCCGAGAACCGAGCCGAAAGGGACTCGCGCGATTTCTTCCGATCGCGCTTAAAGGCGATGCGCATCCGGCGAACGAAGAGCCGGCGCATAAATACGCACGGAGTCTAGCGTACATTATTTATCGTATAATCGCTTTAACCTGGCAGACGCGCGCGGTGGTACTTGGAAATTTTCTTTACCGCCGAGTGGAAGAGGGGAAAGCTCGCGCGCATCGCTTCATCTAACATTTCCGAGCTTTCTCATTTCGGCGTTTGAATGTTTGCCACGGTGGGAGATCCTACTTTGCAAGCGTAAGCCTAGGAAAATGACACCAAGATTTCCCGGGCCTTTTTGGGGAAAATTAGAATAACCCTCTTGGACGTTAGATTCCCAATCTCGCGAAATATTCCCTCGCGGAATGGAATAATTTCTTCGCTAACGCTCTCGAGTATGCTCCATCCGGTATATCGCGCGATCTACGGATAATTTATTTCCTACGATCCCGGAGACGAATCGTTTGAGCGATGGAAGTACTCGAAACGTAATCTCGCGTAATACATTTACGACGATACACGTTCCGAGCTTCTCCATCGTTGATTTCATTCTAGAATTATTCCTGGCCAATGTCATAGACCATCGAAAATGATCGCGGATAATTTGATGGGAATAAAGCGTTTATCCCTAAATAACCGTGCGACGACCAAAAAAGGACCGTCGAGTTAATCTGCAGGACTAATACATACAGCGGGGACGTGGCTGACAAAGGCACCTGTGCCATCGCAGGTTCACGTTCAAATCCCACCGATCACCTCCGGATTTTTCCACGCGATACGTATGCCACAGCCCCCGGTGGTTTGTAACCCACCTCAAAGAGTCGGCTTTAGGCCAAGCGACCGTGGCAGCCTCTGCCAAAGGGCAAAAAAAGGAGGAGCGATCGAACGATTCCTGGTAAACGCTCCGAGGAAACAAAGCTTTCCATGGGCGTCATAAAAGATTTTCAACCCGATTACGTGGCTTTTGATTTCCCACGAAGGTGACGCACGACAATTCGACGCGGCGTACCCCACGAGGAAACGAACGTTCCATCTCTGCACTCGATATGGACGAACATTTTGGCACGCTCGTGTACCTCTTCGTGGGTCAAAATGAAATTTAATACCGATAATCGTCGACGTGGTCTTCGCGAGCAGTCATGTTATCACCGACAAATTTTTTTTTTTTCGTACTAAAAATATAACCGCTCGCGGAGAGCGTATCAACGATCGTTGCATCGATCCGTCGAGCAAAATGAATAGGAATACCGTTTCATGAAATTTAATACCGATTAAAAAAGACCGGCTCGCCTATCGATACTTTTATGAGCTTCCAAAGGGCGTCCGGCCGTGGACCATGCAAGGATTAAGGTTTACACGGGCGATCGTCGCGACGTAGAATTAACCGTCCTTGCTCCCCCGCTGCGCGAAGATCAGAAATTTGCGGCGGTAGGTCGAAGCAGTGGGTTAGCAACTGTATGCAACGGCGCACCGAGCGTGGCCGGAAGGAATAGTCTTTGTCAAAACTAGTGCGAAGGGACGGCCGATAATTCAAACTCGACGCGTGCGGTCAGCGGAGCACGAAATAATCTCGGCTCTCGCGTAGTACTCGGCGGAAACAATAATAGCAATTGTGCGCAATTCGGCTGTAAGATCCGCCGAATTAGGTGCGAGCAATTAAATCTCCATGACAGGCTCGACTGGCGCGGCCATTTCGCCGATTGAACGATGCCCCTCCCAGGAGTTGCGAATTGCGTCAAATTAAATACACGCGTGCATACCGCAGAAGTCGATTCCCCCACGCTGTGCCGCGAGTTACGAGGCTTCTTCGTCGGACGAGAGGATTGCGATTGAAGAGAACCAAGAAAAAAGAGAAGAGGATCGGCGCACAGGATCGATCCTTGTCCTCGGCTCGGCTCGATCCTGCCTCTGCGCAAAGTTCGAGGCGTTCCGAAAGGTTTTTCCCGAAATTATGGAGGAGGCCCAACGGAAAATACGTTAATTTCCTTTCCATTTATATGTTAATGAAGTAGCCAGAGTGTATTCCCCATTCTTATTTCGCTGCCGCGCGGAAAGGAGAGTTTCCGTATTTTGGCCGACCGGACGGAGTCTCGGCTCCGCGAAATCGCGCGGTGGAAACAAAAAAATTGGCACTCCCCTCGAAATCGGTTTTGCGCCCCTGTCAAAGTCAAAAATATATTTACGCGGCCAATGTCGCGAGGGGATAAGGAACGTTCCTTCCTCCTAGAATTTCTTATTCGCCTTTCACTTTGATGTGGAAATTTCCGAGTATCGAGGCGCGAGAGAGAGATTACTAGCGCGCTCATTTTCCGGCCTCGGCCCACAAGGATATTTTAGCCGCGGCACCATCGCGTCTCGGAGGAAGCGGAAATATATTTTTCTCCTTAAAGATCCAGAGGTGATGGATAGACCTCGGTCAGTTTTTGACGTCGACGGCTAAAGTGGTTTAGTTTACATATAAACGAGTTTCTCAAACATCCTACGCATCTTTCTCGCAGCGCGCCTCGGAATATTGGCGCGCGCGCAATTAGGGGTGCGCTCCTTGTAAACACAGACCTATTACGCCGGCGTGTTTCATCCAAATCAGGTTCTTTGATTAACGATGCACCGAGGATGTATTATAGGAAGAATTTCGCGAGGGCGACGAACTCGATTCGAGGGCCGATATCCCGGATGGATCGTTAAATTAGTCCGCGTATACGTCGAAGAATGGAAGGCACCGCCAAGGAAGTCGGATTTGAACTCGAATACTCCCGATGGAAATCTCGGCTCTCCGCTCTCCGTATCGGCACTCGGCTCGATTCTACGCGCTAAAAATAGAAAGGAAGGGAGGAAGAAGGGCTCCTGGAAAATCTCGGGCCACGGACAACGCTCGCGGAATTGCACCCGCTTCCTTATGTTTATGCTAATGAATTCCGCATGTAAATTTCGCGGTTAGAAAACACGCCGGTGCGTTGCGCCTTTGTAACGAGTAATTAGAAATTTCCCCCGCCCCTCGGTCGGTCGGAGGCCGAGAGGGAGCAACGTCTGAAAAGACGGCGCGACAAATCGCGGCACGCGCCTCGTTTTCCTGCCTCGAGACACATTACATTCTTGTTCATAAGTCACCGGACCTTTGGCAAAGAAAGGGAATGGAACGACCTCGCGGTATCATATTACGTACACCGTGAAATATAGTTAAGAAAATGTTCAGCCCGCGGCAAATGTGATATTTATTCAAATCGCGGTTTATCCATTTTAATATTCGAGTGCCGAGGTAAGGTTGGGCGGAAATAACGCCGTGGAATCGTAAAAACAAGTCGGACCTTTGTAATCGAATATACGCGCGAATTATATATACACGCGTATTATTCGTTTCATATTCAGGCTTTAACGTAGGATGAAAGGGTGTCCGGTGAATAACCGAATTTTGCGCGTCGCAAAAGAGGAAGAAAATTGAAATCGAGTCGTACGCGATAAATGCGAATTATCGATACGCTGTAAATTCGAGGCGGTGTCGCTTTTGCTACAAATCGTTTCGCTACAAATATTATTTTGGCAAACGCTCGAAGGGGGACACGAGGCTTGGTTAACGATCTTCCGTGACGTCGCAAAATATTGAAAGTAAGGGAGGACGCGGTATTTATCTCTCCAAAGATAGTTTTTCTCGGGAAAAAAAGGGGGAAGGAAAGATTTATGGAGCGGAGTGTACGCGCAACACTAGGATCGTCCGCGATCGAGGGCCGGGGGGGGGGGCGTTTGGTCGGTCGAGTTTACTTTGCAAAGAGACAAGGAATTAGGTATCGGAAATGCAAAGTATATTTTCGTTTACCCGCCATACTGCGGAGAATTCTGGCCAAACGATGCGTATTAGCAATCCCCGCGATACGCTCCGCCATTCACGTCGATATCTCCATCGTGGATTATTTAACCGTAGGGTTTTCAGCTTTCGCCCGTACGCGCTCCCGGCGAAATAAATCCCAATAGACAGAGGGTAGTCACGGATAGACGAACAGATCGATGATCGGACGGACAGGCGGCCGAACGAAACGTCAGGATACCGTGCTATCACAGAACCACGGGAAAGCCCACAAGTACCTTATGAAAAGGTCGCGGAGACGTAACGCGTCGTTGGTTTCCCGCGTATTACCCAGACACGATGGAATTGAAATATGGAAAATGAAGCTCCAGCCTTCCGGAAACCGAATTACGAAAAGATCCTCGATGAATATTCAACTTATCGTTAACTCCTCGTTTCGTTGACCAGCCAATGGAGAGGTGGATCGTAAAAGGCGAAGCTTTGCCAACCTCCGTGCCACGACTTTCATGGCGAAACTCGTTTACCCCGACGAGTCGGATTTCTCATCGGTACGAGAGAGAAATTTACGCGAGACAGCTCCGATCGGGAATCGAGAGAAACCTCGATCGTACGACCGGGCGAGTGCGCGAGGAGAAAAAATGCCGAAGAAACGTGTAGCGAAAGAAGCGGGTGGAAATCCGTGGATCGGGCAACGTCGAAAAATCGAGGGTGTAGCCACGGGTTTTCTCTGATCCGTTGCCGCATCGACGAGTAATCACGCTCGGAAACGTTTCGCTCTCCCTCCGTGCGGGAGGAAGTGAAATCGTTGAAAGAAAACTTGGGCCATCGAGCGGGCGCGTCGGTCGAGTAAATCACGGTATTTATTACGTTCGGCCATTATTTCTTTCCCCCTTCCAACCCCGCTGGAAGGAAGAAGCCCCCTCGATTCTTCGCATTATCGAGCACGCGTCGAGGCCGGAAAAAAAGGCGGCCCCCCGCGCGATTCGATCTCCTCGACGCGAGCGTCGACTCTGCTCGACGCCAACTAAATTATGCCGATGATCGTGCGCCGACTTCGCTCGACGATCGCGCAGCGTTTGCATAACCTTCGACGACTTGATTTCGAGAAAATCACGAATCGCTCCCCGATCAATTTCGCCGATTAGACGGTTGCGCGAGGCGAGGGCAGAGGGGGAAGGGGGGGGGGGGAGAAAGTGGAGAGAGGGCCGAGAATATTCTAATTTTTTTCCACCCTCGTCGATATACATCTACGACGCCGCGGTACAACGAACGTATCCTTTCGCGTTTTCCTCCGGCTCGTACATCCGTCCGATCGGTATTTCATGCGCGTTAAACGTCAGGCTCGTCTGCTAAGCCGTTTTCGGATATTCCGCCAGCCTTTGCTCCTCCCGACATATTTATCGCGATAAAATAAATCAGGCCGAATATGCGTTTGTATTTTCCTCGGGATCGTGGGGTAGGAACGGGGATGAATCGGGCGTGGGTCCGCCGAAAAATCGGTCGAGAAGGACGCGTCGTTTTTCAGAGGCCTCGGGACCTCGGCGTAAACAAGGTTGAAAATCAATGGAGTGCCGGTGCACTCGACCGATCGACGTTCCACGGGCCTCGCCGCGGAGCGTCCTCTCCCCGGGAGTTGGCGGCTAATGGGCGCGCGTCTGATATCAATCGAGCCTCGAAATAATTCGAGGAATATTTATCTCTCGCGATATTTTATCCGGGGCTTCGATCGGGAACGCCTCGATAAGCGGCCGAGGGGACCTCGGGGCGATCCCCTGTATTTTGCGCCACCGTATCCCGCCATTTCGATGGATCGATGAAAGCTAATCGTTGGTTAATCACGGCTATCGGCCACGCCTAATGACGGTGTCCTGCGTAAACACGGGCCAAAATCGAAATCCATCGAAGGGCATGGTAAACTTTGCGCGAAATACGAGAATCTTCGGCGTTGGCCGTAGCTAGGAATATACCGCCTTTAATTATCGTACTTGGAAGAGGCTTTATCGGATCTTTTATTTTCCCTTCCTAGAGCACTAATTTGTCCCGCTCGAGTTTCCTGGTCGAACTTAAATCTTCTCGGTGTACAAATTATTTTACCGGGATAAAAGTCACCGGGCACGTCGGGCTGAATTCTCCACCCGCTTTATGGTTTGCGAGAATTTGTACAATGAGCGTGGTTTAAGTACCGCGAGCCGCGGCTTATTTTTTCCTCTCCTTCTGCCCCCCCCCCCTCCCCCCACCTCCGAGTCGTTACGGGGAAAAGGGCAAAGGCAATGGTTCGCTCCGAGAGTGTTATACATTTATCGTAAAATATACTCCCCCTCGGCCGTACAATACCCAATTTTTCTTACGCCCGCTATATCCCTGCAAGAAAGCATTTTCGGATTCTCCCTCCGACGTATGTTTTTTACCCCGGCCTCACGGCCTCGGGTCCATTCCCAATTTTTGGAAAAAAAAAAAGGCGAGCGTAAGAGGGAGCACCTCCTATATCGTCCACGTTATTAAAGTCTATCGTTGACACCGACGTCGATGAAAGTTCCATTATCCTTCCACAAAGGCGACTTTTTGCCGTCGCGTTCCTGGATATTTCGAAAATATACGAGACCGAAATAACGAAGCGCGCGATTTTCTTCTTTTCATAAACATACGCGCCTCGGCTATTCGGGTATAAAATGAAACGCTTTACGCTGGGCGATATTTTAATAAACGGGTGAATAGATAGGTTTTCGTAAATAAGGCTTCGAGTCGTAGGGGCCACCTTGGTCGACGAGGCATTTTAAAGCGAGCGGTAATGGTACCGTAAAGCGACGATTAAATTTCGACGAAGACGCTGCCGAGACTTTTTCAGCGCTGTCTCCGCGCGGACAAGGCTACGACGGTTTTTGAAATTCGCGCAGCCTCGCGGACGATCGCCGCGAACGCGATAAACGACGCCTCGCTCGCGGAGATCGTTATAGCGTCATTGTGTCTCGAAAGGTCCGAGGAGGGCTTCGAAAATAAGCGTAGGGCCAATCGAAGCGGCGACTCGTGGCCCATCGAGTCTCGTCCGAGCGTTCTCGAGAAAACGAGCCAACTTTCGGAGCCGTGTCACGAGTCTCGAGCGGCTCGAGAGGGAAATTACGATAACGAGGGATATCCTCCCGCTTTGCGCGAATCCTCGGCTTTCCTCCCGAAATTCTTAATCCTCGGATGCACGACTATTGCCTTCGTCAGATTTACATAACGTGGGTAAAGAAGGGCCGCGGCAGTTTATGCGGTACGGGGGGCGATACACGGGCACGCGGCAGAATCCGCGAGGAAGGAATGTGAAATTAACCGCGTTATATAAGCGCCGCACGTAAACTCGGAATAAATATCGCGCGGGACGTAAGGGCTATCTCGCATATCGGAGGGAAAAGAAAGGATAAGTTTCGCGAGCCTAACGATCGGCAAGCGTTCCGAGCTGCGCCGCTGTTTGTGGATAAATAATGGTCATTTGTTTTGGACGGCTCGGGGCTTCTGTTTCGTCAACGCTACTGCGCCCCGGAGTAACGCAATAAGCTTTCCGCCGGTTTGTAACCCAGCCTCGGCGTAGACTCCCGCAGTCGATACGAGCTTCGTGGGCCACCTCGGTGAGCAGATGTACAAAAGGAATCCGGCCGAAGAGAATAGAGATCGTATTTCAAGATCTGCAAGGTTTCATCCCATCTCTCGAATCTTAACACGTGGTAAACCGTACGGGGTGTCGCTGAACGATCCGAATACCCATTTTATAACGTTGTGAAAAATACTCCAAACGCGACTATAAAGTTTACCTACAAAGAATAGAGATCGAAATAGAGATAGTGCCTCGTACCCCCATTTCCTCCATATATTTATCAAGATTCAAATCTGGAGTATATCTTAAAATGCGAAGCTGATGCGTGAAATGCGTCGAGAAATCTCCAAAAAAAAAATCCCTCGTCGGAAAGTCGTGCATTTTTTTTTTTAACAAATGCCAGACCGGTCCTCGTGCATTTAGCTTCGTACGCGCAACGTTCCAGCCATCGTGGCGAGCAAGGCATTCAAAGCTACACCATCGCTAGTACCCTTCAAGCCGGTACACCCTGTAGAATGCTCCTCGAGGGTCTCGAAAGGCCAGTTTGAGCGGCGAGTGGCGCCGTTCCGATGGCCGAAGAACGGATAAACAAACAGAGCCGGCGAAGGGCTGCGGAGTCCTCGAAGGAGAAACGATAACGGGGCGGAGGGTAGTAATTGCATGGAGAGAGGGGCCTGGCCTGGAAACGGCATCCGTTTGCCGGTAGTTCCGCTTGACGAAATTGGAGAAATATACAGGGACTCGGGGGGCAATAATGGCACCGAAGCTACAGGCGGCGGCGTAACCCGTAGACGCCCTACCGACCGTACGACCGTACGAACCTCGGAAACGGTACGAATCGTAGGAATCGTAGAATGCGTGGAATCCGTAGAAACGCTAGGAACCGTAGGAATCGTCGGAGAGCGGTATTTAAGAACGATCGGTGATTCTTCCTCTAAGCGAGTACCTATTCGCGCGCTTTACATTTTAATTCCCCATTCGTTCCCGTGGAGTCGCGACCTCGGTCGATCGCGTCGACGTGTTTGCGTGGAATAAGGATCATTTTGGCCACCGGTGCGCGGCTCAAATAATTAAATGCTCACTAAATTACGAATAAACAAATAAAATCGACGTAGGAAAGCGTATCGAGAAAAAGACCGTGACAAAGATCGGACACTGGACCGGGAGCGGTATAAATTGAGAGGAGCGAATGGCCGCTCTGTTGGGCCACGAATCGCCGATCGTTCTTAAACCGATAAGGAGCGAGAAGGATAGGAGTATGATTCCCAGAGACCGTTATTGTTTTCCCGGCTGAAGTCGGCGATATTACCAGGGTTAAAGCCCGCAGCCGGTGGACCGGCCGTTCGCGGGCCCACTTGTTGCAAAAATGATAATGGAGTAAGGGCCGAAGGTGCCGTTTCCATTGGAAGCCCGCGTCGAGGATATTCCCGTCGGCTGGGAATCCGGCGGATCCTCGAGGGCGCCACTGGATTCGAGGGGTTTTACGCTCTTTTTTCCCTTTGGCCCACGTAGGAGACGCCGGAGTCACGGTTAGTGGAAACTCTTGGGGGATCATCGGGCGGATCATTGGTTTTTCTTAACCGCGGCTTCGACGCGTCGCTCGAGATCTGCTGGATCCTGCCGAGCGTCCCTCTATTATCGAGAATTTCTTCGGGAAATTTGCTGGAACTTTTTTGCGATCCCGGAACGCTTGTTTCATCCTCGATCCGATCTTCGTCCTCCGATCCTTTTCGCGTTGCGCGCTGCCGGATCGGTGGCCCGAGATTAATTGTATTCCGTCGATTTATGTAAGCGAATTATCGTCGTTTGTACGTCCGGTTCTTCGAGCCGCACAGCGACGCTCTTCGGAGGAGAGCTCGCTTCGCAACCCTTTCGGGCGTAAGATACAAAAGAACCTACGCTTTTCCCTCGACGGTTCTAAGCTCGATTAATCACGAGGAGTATTGGATAGGCAACGCTTCGAGTGTCGGCAAAAAGTACCGATGGTTTTTTACTCCCTCGTCCGTCTCGTTTCTTAAATTCTACGGACACGGTGTCTTTATGAGGAGCAAAAACCGGAGCGTCATATTAATGCGATCCCGAGTTAATTGGAAGGGCAAGATGAAGAAAGGACCGCCCTCCTCTTCCAGCCAATCGCTCTTTATTTACGAGAGGACGTATTTTTTTTTTGCAAATAATAGGGTAGGTAAAGCGATAATTAACATTTAAAGCCCGACTCGTTCTTTTCGTCGTGCCGGCGCGATGATCTTTATCGCGCGGCTCTTTGCGAAGGAAAAAGAAAGTAGGAAGACGGGGGACCGGTTCGCCCAGCGCCGAAGAAAGAAGCGAGACTCCGCGACGATACGACTGGGACCGTTCATTTTCACGCTTGTCAGAAGTACTCCCATATTCTACCTCTGGTCCTGCTTTTTATACATAAAAGATGAATCGTCCGAAGATAGATCAGGGGATCGAGAGGGGTACATATATATGATATATATCTAAATGTGTACGTATGAATATATCAGGTCCGCGCAAAAGTTCGCGTCCGATTTCGCATTAAAATGTAGCCAGCGATCGAGCACGAACTCGTGTACTAATCGAATCGATAAAAGGACGTCTATGCTCAAGCGGCAAAATATTTATGAAAGATATTTAACGCGATCAAATTGCTATCCATTTTTATCCGTGCACCGGCGAAAACGTTTAAGGCCCCGACACACGATTCCCTGCCGATATTACGTATATCCGAAATCACGAAAAAAACGCATCCCGTTAAAGCGTCAACGTATTCTCGACCGACCCCGCATAAACACATCCTCGCGCACGGCCTCGCCCTCGCTGGAGAGCGGAAGGCGCGAAAGGCGTGGCCCAGAGGCGCGTAAAACGGACAGACGTCGGGGAATATCGTCTTCGGTGTGTTGTCAAATATCCGTTTATATTTTACCATTAACGTAATTTATGCAGATCCCCGGGCATCCGAGCGCCGTTTACGGGATCCGGGGAAATTACGGACGATAACTCAGTGGAAGGAAACGTATCCCTCGCCTCCGCCGCCCTCTCCGCCTCCCGCCCGGCGCCTCCTCGAGAGTCTTTACCGAGGAACGAATTCACGGCCGATAGAATTCGTAGAATCACGGAAAACGCATTAGGGACGGCCGCCTGCCGCCGCGCGAGAGATCGTTCCGCCGATCGTTTGGCAATTTCTCCGCTCGGCGGGCCTCCCTCCTCTGCCTCCTCTGCCTCCTCTGCCTCCTCTGCCCACCGCCATCGACGTCGGCAAATCCTCCGGATTTTGGGATCTTTTTTTTTTTTTTTTCTTCTAATAGCCGGACCTAAAACTCGAATCGGCGCGTCGCGGGCCGAGCGAGGGAGAAGGGCGGTCGCGCGTCCGACTGATGGGCCATTTCGGGCGAAACCTTTATCGATGTTTCGCGACACGCTTGCGGGGAATTTCGCGAGGAGACCGGTTTCGATAGCGGCAAATGGGGAATAATGAATGGGCGGCGAGCACGGTATGTTTCGGCATGGGGGATAAATAAGTGAAGGAACGGAATGCCGAGTTGGGCCGTAAGCGGGGCGCAGAAATGTGCGGCGCGCAAAGGGTTAATCTTTAAGGGGCTGGCACTTTGCCTATTACGGCCTCGTTGTCGAGCGAGGATGCCTTTGACGCGAGTAAAACGTCCCTCGGATGGGACACGCTCGTAAAAGCCCGATCGGTTGCTCGTCGATTCATCGGTCAGTCGCGAGGTAATTAAACCCTTTGTACTCGGAGTACTTACGCCAGTCGGGCAAAAACAATCTCGGCCATTGGAACTCCGAGTATCCGAGCCAACTCCGATGGTTCGTCACCATTGTCCGCCGATCTTTGCCTACCGTGTACACGGAATAAAACGTTCCCTAACTCTCAACCTATATTTCTCTTTAACGCTCCGATCACGTCCCGTTTTCTCCTAATTTTCTCCCCCCTCCTTTTGATCCTTGTCCCGATTCGAGCGTAACGTAACGCGTCCGGTACACGGAGAACGAGGGATACACGCTCGCTGTAAATCGTAGCGTAAACAAAAGTATCGGGAGATCAATTTATTACCGTCCCGAGGATAAGACACTGAGCGATGACGGGAATAACCTTGGTCCAAACGTCGAGAAACGTATTCGCTTCGCTTCGGTTTGTACTCGAGCCGTACTTCGAAATGCGCGATGGAGGATCGAAGAGATAAACGTGGAAACCCAAACGTATTTAATGACGGACGATCCACGGAACGAGAAAGGCGGCCTTTCTTGCAACGATAGAATTTACAACGGAAGGACGGACGATAAATTATGGTAGAACCGGGAAGAAGTGCACTCGTTACTGCCGTAGAAACTCTCCTCCCCCCCTCCCCTTATTCACCCTGTGTAAAGTCCAGGAGGGGACGAATTGTATTCCGACTATTTACAACGGCCCCATCCCCCGCGGCCCCGACGGAGAAAATGAGCTCGAATCGCGGGGAATAATGAAACGAATCCGTCTCCCGGAGTTCGCGGATTATTTTATTTTTTCCCCTCCCCATTATGGGGCTTTATACCTACACGATCCTTTGGACCCGCGGCGGAGCGGTAAATAAATCGGGGGCTACGAGATTCCCTTATTTGCTCGTTAATTCGCGTTTCCGTTAGCTCCCTCGTAATCCCCCCAACCCCCTCCCTACCCTCGCCCCTCTCGACCCTCGGCCGACCCTCTCGAACGCGCTCGCCAGCGGACGAGTTATGCCCCCGAATATGCGCCCACGTCAGAAGCTCGCCAGGTCGTATTTGTCCTGACCGGATTAAACAATCGACCGGGAGAAACAAAATGGCCCGCCACGCTTGGCCTCCTCGGGGATGGAGTGCTTTTTTGCGGTAACAAAAAGGCGATCCGATTTTTTGTCCGATTACGCTCCATTCGCTTTATATCGACGTCGATGCTGGAAAGGAGGATAGGGCAAAAAGTGGCCGGGAGGAGGGAGGGGCGATAAAAATGCACAAAGGAAGTAATATTCGCGTAGGCGGCTGCCGAGCGTTATTGGCGATCCAAATGAAACGCGGACGCGCCCGTTGCTATCCTTGAAGGGGTTAAAGCGATAAACATCCCGGCTCAAATCGTATCTCCCCCGCGGTAATATTCGTCGGAGCGATTACATCTTGTTTTCGTGCGTTTCTTCGTTCCGCGCTCCATCGCGGTTTCGGACTTTTTACGCGAAGAATTACGGCCCTCGGAACGGCTGGCTTTGGATCAAAGAGTATATTTTAATTAGTTCCGGGTAAATCGGATTACCGCGTTACTTTGCTCGACAAACGATATTCCGGAAATTGTATCATTATCCGGCGATATCCCGGTCATTCGAGTTTTTCCGCCGGCCGAGTCGCGAATAACGAGACCCTCCGTCGTTCCTCGAGAGAAATGGATCCCCCATCGTGCATAACGCGTCGCTATTCAAAAAATGCATTAAGCGGGGCGATTATCGCTCGAGCCTCCCCTCTGCCTACGCTCGCGGCACTGAATCTGCGCGATAAGAGTCTTTAGCGTGTAATATCTCAGGTGCTTCCTCACCGCAGATAGGGCATCTTGCTAGGACAATTTTGGGGCCGCCCGGGGGGACGATTCGATAACGATCGAGATCGCCCGATCGACCAACGCGTTTCAGCCTCCCGATAACCGACGCCACGTTTGGGCCCTTGTCATTTTATTCCGTGATTTAAACGCCGGTATAGTTCCTTCCGGCGAGCACGAGCGCCTCAGGATACGGCCCACGCCTTTTTTCCCCCCGAACATCGCGCGGATCCAAATTTCTAAGAGTCTTTCGTCGTTCGTGCCAACATCCGACACGAGTCGACGATATTACGGCTTCCCTCGGGTTCCAAAGATCTCGGGATTTCGATACGAAGCCTTACTATTGGATCTCCGTAAACACCTAGTAGACTCGAGAGATAAAACCGAAACTAGTTCCCTTTTCTCGTAAGCCAAAAGTCACATCGATTGGCCAGGCGGTTAAAGTGGCCGCAGGGGTAATTGACGGGCAAGGAAGCTCGTAACGAAGAAATCTTGACGCCGCGTAAGAGTTTCTTCGCGTCGCGAAACCCTTCGAAACCCGATTCTCGGGGTGGATCCGCCAACGCGCATATCGGTTTTTAAATATTCACCAGGGCGAAGGAGAGCGGGCAAGGCCAAAGGACGAGGACGCGGGCGAGGAGGAGGAGGAGGAGGAGGAGGAGGAGGAGGAGAAGGAGGAGGGCGAGATCGACTAACGACCCCACGCCGGGTAATTGGGGTACCAGTTGCACGCGTCAGGATGAATTTCATCCCCCGAAGGCACGGGACTTACGAGATCTCCCCTCGTTTTGTAGGCGCGGCCGCGTTTTCGCACGGAGTCGCGACTCCGTACGTGGCGCGACTGTATAGCACGATTTTTGCGCGAGAGAAACCCTCGGCTGCTTCGGGGCTTCGTCAAACGCGTTATTCATCCTGCCGGCTGTGCCCTCTCTTCTACCTACATTTTGCTTATTAATTCTCCAACCTTCGAGAAATTTCAGCTCGGGGTTTTTTTGTGCGACTCTTTTATACTCAAACGTTGGTCGATGGTCGTTAAAGGTTTAATGGTCTTCTATTGAGCAAACAGATTTTACGCGAGGTTATCGCCCGATGGAAGACTGTTAGAGCTTCGATGGTTAGGACTTCTTTGGTCTTGCCGTACACGCCGATAAAGGTAAAAAGGTTTCGGTCAGCGTTTTCGTAAAAGTAAGGAGGGGCGGAATATATGAAAATCGCAGTTTGCTAATACGTATATATACTGGTATATGCGATAGGGTGTCCGCAGAGGAGTTGCGTTTGTTTGTTCATCGATGCCACGTTCTGTTCCCAGCATTTTAAAAATTGTAAGGTGAAACGGGTCGTGGCACATTCCTTAGAGGGTCGCGTTCCGTCGCTGGCCGTTCCTGGTCGCCGATTACAGAGGTCATTTACTCTGGGGCACACTGTTTGAATTACCGTCGAGTTTGCGATATACATGGCGCATGGAAAAGTTAGCAACTGGCTGAAAATAAGCGAGAGGAAACGCGACCTATATAACGATACACTTGTGCACAATTTCCGCATTGTGTGCCTCCGCTTCTCGGATATTTTCTTCCCTTGCCCCTTTTGAAATTTCGTAAACGGAGGAACGAAATGTGCAGCCGGTATTTTACTCCTCGCTCATATTTGTCGATTTACCGTGAATCTCCATGGCGTAGACTTTTTAGGAATAACAGTTATTACGGTGGAAATAATAATAGCGCTCCATCGTCGCTCTCGTCGAGAGATTAAGCGACAATTAATTTCGAATTGGACGAAAACGCAGTCACGTCCCTGCCGCTCGACTCGCCGGCAGTTTTGCACGCAACGCTCGCAACAAGTCGCGGATCGATCGCGATGAAAACGATTTTCGAAAGCTACGAATTAAGTCGAATCCTTCGAAGCCGCGAATCGAGCGTCTCTTTGTTGCGGTTAAACCGAACGAACGAATTAATCCTCTCTTTCGTCGAATTCTCTACGATCGAAACTGCGGAGAATTATTAATCGCCAACTAGCTTTGCTTATTATCGTTTCTCCACCAGACCTCGTTCTCAGGGCGAGCCAAGCCGCCAGCCAGATTTCTGAGAAAAGAAAATGCATTGTGCCGAACAAAGAAGAGCACTAAGACGGTTTCACCTCGTTAGTAGAACCGCGAGTACATATTTCTTCAAATAAAACGATACGTACATGTCGTTCTCCCTGAAAAGGTTAAGCGCTTAGTCCCAGACTAAACGTCCGTGGCAGTCGATGTCGGGCACGAGCAAACGAAGCGACAAATCTCTTTCTCGAGCTTAAGATCCGCCGAGGTATTTACGCGAATGATTAAGAAAAAAAATGTATTTATATATATATATATTTGTGGGTGTACGCGCGTCACGATATACGCACTACTCATTTCTTCAACAAGAAAATACCGCTTGGCGAATTTATTTTCCGCACCTTCCAAGTCGAGCATTTGCCTAGAAAAATATCGCGCGCTCTTAATACTCATGACGTTCAAATTTCCGTTTAAATATCATTAAAAAAAAAATCATCGAAGTACCAGCACGAAGGGACAATAGAAAATCATGTACGAATACAAATTGGTAACCTAACGATATTTATATCCCGCCCCTTTGCACGGCCAAAGCTTCGCAAACAAATCCGTACAAATATCATCAAGCTTGTTTATCCTCAAATACCGCGGCAAAAAGATAAATTTGGACGGTGCACCGTTATAGAAGAGCGTGTACATGATATAAAAGTGGGAGCGCAAATTGGTAAGGTAAGGATCGCGGGGAAGATATCGTGGAGCGGTGGGATTCGAAAGGACGAATCGTGGGGAAGGATCGGCGACGTAGCGGGTTAGGAGAAGGAGGTATTCTCGGTGGCCTTATTGGGCTGGCGCGCAAGGGCCTCGGAGAGGGCCCTTCGCGGAGGATTTCGCATCGATGTCGCGGAGGCCGGAGAGCCGCTCGGATCCTGCTTTGGAAGCTTTAGCGTACGCCGCTTTAAGGATTTTAATATCGGCGCTGTATACGCGTGCGGAGGCCGAGGACGTCGTCGAGGGACCGAGTGGCCTCGCCGCTTACCTCCAAGTCCTCCTCGGAATCTTCCTCGGCCGTGGCCCGACGCTGATGTTAAATTAAGCCCCGCCAGAAAATGAAATGCGCCGCGGTTATAAAGAATCGAAAAGTACCCACCTTTTTTCTCATACCCTCGGGACTTCTCCGCGGAATTCCTTAATGGCGGCCCACTACATTCCACGTTTTATGCGGACATTGTTCCGGGAGACGAGGACGGCTGAAATGCATAATTGTTTTGACGTTAAAAATGTATAGCGCGCAAGACTATCTTGATACACGTCGAAGCATAAAGGGCTTGACCCAGGTACCCTTTCTCTCGTATAGCATCCGAGCTTCGTCAAAATTCACGGAACAATGGGAGGCTCTTTTAATTTTCATCGTTCGCCGTTGCAAGAAATCGAGACCACGACGAGCCCTCGCTTCCCCGCCGTCGACTTTGTTTCGTACTCGTCCTACCAGAGTCGTAAGCGAGTCCCGTTTTTCCCTCTTTTTTCATTTTTCCAGCGCGCTCGCTCGAAGCTCGACCGTCCCCCGATCTCCTCGATGATCATCGGCCGAGTTTCGAAAGGGGCTCTCGAAGGGCTTTGCGGCGTCTGGCGTGCTCTGCGAAGAAGACGGGATAATTTCGGACGGCAGGAGGCGCGAGAAGGGCGGTCGGGGTTGCGTATTTCGTCGGGCACCTGGTATAAACGCGGCGCAAGACGCATGCGCTTATTTATTAGCGCCGACCGAAAATCGATATTTGACCTCTCCCTCGCACCGCCTGCTAATATTTCTTTTGACTCCGTCTCGCCGTGCGAAAACGGCGTAATCCATCGCGGGGAATACCCGCGGCGAAATACGCGGCTCTTCCGGCTTTCGGGGTATTTACGTCCCCGATGCGGTGCCACTCGATCGGCCCCAAAATTACCGGCACCTCCCCCTGCCCCCTCGATCGCACGCCCGACGCTCGAATAACCTCCCTCGGATCTTCTCCCGAGGATTATTTAACCCCCCGCCCCCGGCCCCTACCTGTACTCGATATTCGACCTCCGATACGACTCTTTGTAATTATCGTCCAGTAGGCAAATCGATCTTACGATATATACCGCGGTGTACGATATAAAGTCGAGTATAGCCGGGCTTAAATCGCGAAAAAAGTTTAATCGGGTTTTTCTATCCGATTGGGACGTACGATCGGTGTACGTATGAAATGTTTCTTTGATTTAATCCCAGGATATAAATTACGGTTACGCAGACGGAATTATTTAACGTTTTAACTGATAAAATGAAAAAATCCCCCTTTTCCAGCGGATCCGAGAGCCCATCGCTATGGCTCCTCGTTCTACGTATATTATTTTTCACGAATAATTCCCCGTGTATAGAATTTTTCAAATGATTCAAGGATTACGATATACGTATATATATATATATATATATATATGTGTATTTTTTCGCCGTAAATGGAGCTTCGATCTTTTAAAAGGAAGCGTTGAATTATTTTCCCGGCTTAATAGCCATGAAAAGTTATAATTACTCGAGCTCCTTGGCATACCGTACCAAATATAGCCGGATTGATCGCGGAAAGGTGCATTTAATATCGCACGCGGCGGTTAGCACTTTCTTACGTCTACAGCTGCTCGAAATTATGATAATTACCCATCGACTCGACGACGCTTAACCTTTAATAAGGCAATCTCTGATCATCGAGGAATATATTATCTGTTCCCCGGGGACTATCCTTGCCGGAACGAGGAACAAGAATCCGTTTCGCGATCCGTAGGTCGTATCGAGCACACGATGCCCCCTACCGTTTACTCTATACCCTTCTTCCTTGTATAATCATTACTATTTCTACACCGGCCAACGATATCTCCAAGCCCAAAAGCTTGCACGGGCCGCACCGGCAGGACGATTAATAAACTCGAACGTTCGTGGTGCACAATAATAGTTGTTATACGGCAGTTATTTCTGGCGGAAAGTTATACAGAAGTATTTATCGTATGGGGAACTCGCGTGGTACTTTCGTGCTCGTTTAATCACGGCCGCTGTATTTACGTACGAAATTCAGGATCTTTTTCCGATACACGATAATTATTCTTGGACGGCGAATCAGAATCGCCGGAAATAAAGTTCCGCTATTAATAACCGGCTTATGACGATCCCAATACGGAATACTCCGCGTTTACTTTACCAGCTACCCTAATTCCAAAGCGTATATTCTTTACGGACGCGAATTTGCCTGGAAGATACGATGCACGTCGGTAATGCGGGTTTATCTCCGACAATAAACCCATATCAATACCTTTCGTCCACTTTGGACGAGCCACCTCGAACCTTGTTTCCGCTGTAAAACGAGCCATCCTTTCGAATAATCAGCTCGCGAATTCAAAACGCTACGCTGTACCGGCACTTTTGTAAATGGAACGCTCTATCCTACGCCCAAAGACCTTTCCCCGCTCGCGCCTCCCGGGGTTGCCCGAAAGGTCTCCCCCCAAAAATAACACCGCGCCGGGCCGAATTTTCGGCAAATGCGCCGCATAATGCGATTTGGCACGGAGTACTTTAAGCTTCGCCGCGAATCTTGTTTCTTCCTAATTAAGCGGTTTTGTTAGGCACGAAACGGCCCCTTCCGGCGGAAGTTTTACGAATTCCTTTTACACATCCGCCAGAGTTTTCCAGAGCGCGATAATGAATAGGCGATTCGGGGAGGCCGTTAAGGGCCCTAGAAAGTGTTCGTTCGATACCCCGGCGTACGTATCGCGGCAAATGAAAATTCGAAGGCCGCGCAAGGGAGGAGAGAAAAAAGGGGCGGCGCGAGAGGAGAGAGAGCCGGGCGTCCAAAGCGGGACTTTAAAATGCATAACTCGTCGCCCTGCGTCGCTCTTAGAAAATGGCGCTCGAGACAAAACGGACGCATATATCAGGGCCACCGAGGGCAGAAGGACGGCTCGAGTAGAACATTTTTTCCGAGCCCCAGAGCGAGATAAAAGGTAGCTGGGTCACCCTGTATAGCGCCGGTCCCCGACTTACGCAATACACGGACTTGCGCTCCCCGTCTGCCCGAATGACTTTCCTTTATAACCACGCACGACGTAAACACGGCCTCGCCGATTTATTATCCTTCTCCATATTTTCCCTCCATAGACCACCGCTCCGATTCTTCCCCAATATCGCTCCTTTATTTATCGCACCCGCGATTCCTACCGCGGGGAAATTCGGGAGCCCGCGATAATCTCTTGATTTTCGTTTTTTCACCCCCTCTTCCCCCTCCCTTCCCCCCCCCCCCTCATTTTTTTTTTGGTCGCTGGAAGTATTTATAAAGGTTCATCCCACTGACAATCCGTCGCGTCCTCGACGTGGCCGACGTGGCTTTGAAAGCTCTCGTTTTGGAAGCGAAAAGTTTTCACACGCGCGACAGATTAAAATCGTGCCCACGTAAAAATTCATACCTCCGAGGTACCGGCGTATGTATTAACGGCAGCTCGCGACACTCACTCTATTACCGTCCAAAAGCGTAGGGTACATATATCTCGCCTCGGAAGAGGTCCCCTCGCGATATCCATAATTAGACGATTCCCAAGCTAAAATCACGTCCGCCGAAAGTTCACCTCCCCTGTACGCGTATACGGGAGCCGCGCTCGGATCGACGGCGGGTCGCGTCCTTGCCCCCTTACGGAGTGAAACCAAAGTCGGCGAAAAAAACAAGGAAAAGAAGGGGGCGAGCAAAGCGAGACGTCGAGTGCCTCGCGGATCCTGAGCGTATTTTATTTTGGTAGCCTCGCCTTGTCCTCCGGGACGGAGGTGTCGGTTATCCATTCCGAGGGCGGAAATCGGGGCGCACTTGTCGGAAGAATTTCCGACGGTGGCCATATAATCTCATCGCTTCGAGGGGAGGAGGCGGAGGGTTTTCTGGTCTTCATAAAGCGGCGAGCCCGGCCCCGGTGGGCCGAAGTTTGACGCTCGAGCGAGGGGCGCGAGGTGGCCCGAAGGGGGAGGGGGGATGGATCCGGAGCCCTCTCACGATTCGATTTTTTATTCACCCTTCTGTTCCCCGCGATCATATCTTTCCTTTAACGGTTCACTCCGGTCGGCGGGGTCTCGGAAGAATCCGCTTCCACCGGCAGGATTTATCGAACTTTAATTTCAATCACGCCCGCTATGAATCTGGAATCTCCATCTCCGCTGTCGCCCATAAATTTCTCCCACTTATCGAGTTCTGTACCTTGTTTTTACCTTTTGCCCGCACGCCCGCGCCCTCGATTGGCCCCGCACCTTATTAGATCCGTCGGTGCGGCCTTTTTTTTATTTCACTCTCTCTCTCTCTCTCTCTCTCTCTCTCTCTCTTTCCCCCTTTGCTTCTTTTTGTTTTCTTCTTTCCCCCCTTTCCTTCGTCGACGCCCGTACCTCGCGGGATGTATCGACGATAACGCCTGTATGCAGGAACGAAAGGATATCGGTTTAAATATGAATATGGATATAAAGATTTCCGGACGGTACGGTGTTTATTTATGCGTGGTTTCGAGAGTAAATTCGCGTGTTAAACCAAATTAAAACCGAGGCTGTTTAATGGGATGGAATAGGATCGATAGGGCCTTTGATCGTGATTCAATTTTTCAACGGACGTAACGTCGGTTCGAGGCAATATCCCGGACAAAAGCCTTTTTACGTGTGAACGGTACAAACGGTATCGAGATAAAACTCCCCGGTACATTTCAATAAGGATTTACTTTTGCAGCTGCGAGACGGGTAGAGAGGAACGAATATTTTTTAAATGGAAATTAATTTAAATGAAATAATGATGACCCGACTTCTGGTTATTTTTAGACGCGTACGATACAATGGTTTGTAAGCACGAAGGTAATAGAGGGCGAGGAGCGAATCGAAATAAGGCTTTCCGTTCGGCTAAAATACTTGTTTACTTCAAACAGAAATCCTTACCCCGAGGAGTACCGATGAAATCTCGATAACGGCGACGCGATGGTTACATTGTAAAACGATCGGATTTTACTCGACTTCCCTCTCGCCTTGTTTCCGCGGTCGTCGCTCGATACGCTTTTCGGAACATTGATTTTATTTTGAAGAGTTCCGACACCGCGCTCCTATCCTGGCCCATCCGGTGGGGCAAAGTTTGAGGGCGGTGCTCTCAAAAAATAATATTTGCGTAAGGTCAAAGTTCTTTCTCGCGAAGAGGATGCAAGGGGACCGCGTGACACGCGCGCTTGCGAGGGCCGACTGTGAGGCGTTAGCCCGGCGTTCCTTACGCTCTTCCACTTCCACGTCCCAGTGTTATTCCAGGGCCGAAAATACGCCTCTATAAATATTTCCTATAAATATTTATGGGCCTCCACCTTGCCGCTTATCCGCCGGCATTGTCCTTACGCGGCATAATAAATTGGGAGGCGACAAATGCCCGGGCCATCTCCGGGAATCAAGGAGGTTCGGTGACCCAAATCGGGACACGTCAAACCCCGATAACGGATTCGATACGACTCCTCTTCCCTTTTTGCAAAGAGAGACCTCCTCTTTTTATTTTATTCGCGCAGCCTCGCTCCTTTCAGAGCGAAAACTCTACCGACCTCGAGCCAAACATATTCGTCTTCGTGGGTTACATCGAGCTTCGTAAAAGTCCGGTATCTAATGCGAGGTCAAAAATGACCAACGACTAAAGCGTCCGCTAATGGAATTGATTTCCACTTTAAATACTTTTGAAACGGATAAAACGTTTTTACCGGCCGTACCGTATACTCGGCCAATATTTCTTTATCGCATGCACGTTTTTCTATAGATTTAAAAAATATACAACGGTCAACGTTTTGAGTATAATATTTTCCCCGTGCACTCATTTGCAAGTCTCCGGAGGTTTGCGCATATCCCTGCCAGCGAAGCTGATACTACGACGAGCGAAATACCCGTAGAACGTCCAGGTTTCTTCGTAAATATTCGCTGTACAAAGTACGACATTTCTCAAACTCGTCGTACCTTCTCGTGGGGAGTGAATCGTTTTACGGTTTCTATACATTTTTTAAAAAATATAGGGAAAAGGGTGTTAAGTAAATAGATACGTTCGATCGGTTATACCCGGCGACGGGAATATCGCAAGATTAGGAGATTTTCATAAGGGATCGGAGCAGGCTTGGGCAACTCAAAATGCACCACGGCCGGCGCTGATCGCTCAATAATGTTCAAGGGTCGCGCATAAATGAGAATAATAGCGATCCCTTTCGCGATACCTTTTTCGAAATCTAGCTTTGCAACGAATTACGCACTCGTTGCTTTTTCCCGTTATCAGAAGAGAATTATTTAAACACAGAAGCACACTGAAAGCGTTCGATCGGTATAAAGCTAAAAAGCAAAAAAAAATATTACAACCAGATGCGAAAAACAACGCGCGTTGGACCAACAACGGATGGATTTACACAGTGGTAAATGTATAAAGTAAAAAGCGAAACACTCGATACTGGAAGAAAAAATGAAAGACACGATTCGCCATATACGAGCAGTGTGGCCGGTCCAGCATTAGAGGCTCGTCGTTTCGACGGCCCCGTATCTCCGATATTAATAATGTAAATGGTCTCCTTCCTTCCTGGACGTTTTTTCCCCTCGTCGCGGAGCATACGGACCACCCAGTAGGTCGGTCTCTCCGGAGAGCCGTTCCGTGAATTCGATCCGAAGATACACTACGTGCTTTTTACGGATATCGCCATATTTTTCTTACCGCTGACCTCCTTTACGATGGAAAACCTCTCCGCGCGATAGAACGTAAGCGTATTAACGCGGAATTACCTTTGCCGCTCGGCAATCGAGGCGAGGTCCGAGAGGAGCAAATACTCGATAACAAAGGGAATTCGTTCGATGAATGACGATCGAAGATTACCGGGAGTAAACCTCCCTGTTACGAGTTGGAGAATCTTCTAATGGCTCGGCAAATAGTCGATGGAAAAACACGTGGCACGGAGCGAGGCGTAATCATCGAGACGCTTGGAGATCCGTAAGAAAAGGATTGTACGATTATTGGCTCGCCGCGAAGATTTAATCGGGATCGATGCAACGAGAGCGCGAAGAACGCGAGAGAGCCGGCCGAGTCCCGGTGCGCGTTCGACGCGAATCGAACGCGGGATGGACACGAGTGGAAAAAACAAAAAACTATTTCAAAAGCGGTTTCGGAGGAGAAAATTGACGTTCGAAAGCGGAGGGATGCGGTGTTGTTCGATCGAAACTGGGTCTAGCGGAGCACGCTCGCGGAGACCGCGATTTTGCTTCGTGTTTACGCAGTATGACGTGATCGGTGTGCCGAATACTCGTTATTAACCAGCAGTTAGTGTATATCGATCTATCGGAATGGCAAGATACACGAGGGGTGGGCGGGGGCTGGCGGGGGATAGCCGGCTTTCCCCAGGCCGGCAGCACGCGGATCCGTGTGCGGCCGTACGGACGGCTGCAAACAGCTCGGGAATTAGGGAAATTACAAAGTTACGGGGGGGAGATTATTGCGAATTTACCAAGTTGGACGAGAATTATTACAAAGTCACGCTCGAGGAATTACTCGAAATCGTCGACGAATCGATAGCCCGCCTAGGAATACGATTAGCGCGTCTTCGGGATGAATTCCATCGTGTCTCGCTTTCTTCGACGGGCTCGGCTTATGAATTGAGCAAACGCTTTGTCGAGCGGGAAATACGCGGACGTGTCGAATGTTGGAAAACTGGGCTACGCTTGTATCGAAAATGATATTTGTATCGTTTCGAATTTCGAGTCGTATTCGCGGTAAACCGTATTATTACCGCCCGGGAGGACCGCGTTTAGTTTTCCAAGCATTCCCACTCGGAGTTCTCGTCTCCGATGCATCGCATCGCGCATTCTTCCGCGGTTTCCCCAAGTTCATACCTAATGTGACGTTTAATACACCGTAAACAGTTCCGAATGCAAAATACTTTATGCGGTCGCTCCGCCGGAATTTAATTGCTCGTTAGAAATTCACCCCGCGAATAATGCAATTGTCGAGGATATTTTGGTAGTTATTCCAAAGCGTTACCACTTTCTCGACGCGGCCCGTAACGGTAATGCGCGTAAGCGCAAAAGGAAAGAGTCATCCCTAGACGGTTATGCAGAGTGGACGCTTCTCGAGCGCGCGTGCATTCGAGTGATTTTCCAGGCTAGCATCCCTTTTTCTGAAACGGTGGCACGCAGCAAAGTGGATTGCTCTGCAAGTTTTATCTTCGCACAAAGCGTCTTTTCCTCCGTTTCTCTGTGCCGTGGAATTTTATATCGTAGTTTCTAGCCGAGTTTTGCAGCTTTGCCATCGAAAAATGATCGGGAAGCACGACAACGATGGTGCCTTCGAGATCCGGACAAAAGTGCTCCTCTCTCGCTTCGGGCTTTTCCGGCTAACGTTTCTAATCCTCGCCACGCGATCGAGCGCATTTTTGTTTATAAACGGCGATCGTAGGCACGACGCGCCGATCTCTTCTGCTTTCGCGAAACATCGCGCGAGGCGCGTCGTCCAAAGCCTCTCGACGAATGGATAAATCTTTGATCGAGTATTTATCCCCATTTATTTCCCTCGTGTACGACAATTACGCCGCTCCTCGTATTCGTAACGCAATTCTAATCGACGGATTACACCGGCAATTTTCCTCTCGTAACTCGCCACCATTCGTACTCGTATCGCGAAATTTCGTTATCTTCTCCCCCCCGCCGGCCCCGACCGCCCCGTATTTTCCTACATTATCTCATTCCTGCATTAACGTCACATCATCATTACGTCGAAACGATATTTACGCCGTTAAAATGCCGCGGCGTTACCATTATTTTCCACTTTTACGCGGCCCGCGTGAAAGGCACGGCGATGCCGCCGACGATAATGCGTAATTGAAAGTACGAAACGTTATTTTAATCGATCTAAATCGACTCTCCTGCATTAACGCGAAACAATTTCTGTGACCGAGGGCCGTCTGGCTCGTTAAAATTCGACCCCCCCTCCTCGCCCTCCTCCTCCCTCCAGCCACCTCCCCCCTCCCGGCCCTCTCTATCGCACTGTCTACCCTCGATGCGCCGCGCTCCACTGAAAGTGTCCTCCCGTAAAAACATAATTTAATGGGATTGATATCGGCCGTTTCTTCGAATCGTACAAATTCCTCCTCCAAAGGCTAATCGGTCGAAGCCGAATTTCGCTCGGTGTTCGGCCGGTGCGTGCTCGAAGCTTTGCTTCTGGATGAATACCATCGTTCTCGAGTAAGCCGCGACGCTGTCTTCGATACTCGATCATCCTTTTTATCGATGCTTTCTCACTTGTTGAATGTAAGTTACGTAGAAACTGTTACTAGATCGCAGACATTGTTGAGTGATTCGTACAGGGAGGCTCAAGGTATAAACTGATTTTACTTCCTTCTTGAATAGAAAAGTACGTTTTCGATCGTAGGCCTCCTCCGTTCCATCCTCGGCCTCCTCCGAAGGGCATTATTAGAATTAGAATTTTGACCGCCCCAGGGCGTTTCCTGCGCGATGGGCGTATTGGGGGAAGAAAAAGCGGGAGGAGGATGGGGAATGACGGGGGAGGGTGTGTAGAGGGGTGGAAGATTTTGTCGGGCGCCTCTTTATACGGGATAACTGTAAAAACGCTTTCAGCGCAGTCGATAGGTTGATGGCGCCGATACGTGAAAGTTTCTTTCGCCGAAACCGCGTATATTTCACCGGCGATATCGCGGGTTATTTTTCCAGCGAGGCGTAGCCTTCGAGGCTGCCATTGCGAATTTCTCCATTTGGCCGTTTCGCGCGTCATTTAATTATGTATTTACGGCAATGAAGCAACGGGCCGTTTCCATCAAAATATGCGCACCGCAGGCTCGCGGATTTGTCGGCGATTTAACGTAACTGACCGTAAATGAAACTACGATTCGTTATTTTAATCGTACCGAATCGTGCCGAGTGCATTAACGCGGCATTAGTGCGCACGGATATTAACGGTGCTCGCGTCGTTACACCTTCCTACCACTCCGGAATCCCTTTACCTCTTCCACCTCTCCCTTCCTACGCATTTTACGGTTTCTCTTTTCCACCGTCCACGCCCCTCCATCCTCGTCCTCCTCGGATAAGTGCGAAAGCTCGCACTTCCCAAAACCCTTAACCTTCTATTTCCCCGACCAAATAGTTTTAAACGATGTTCAAACGAAGAGAGCGGGACTTTTTTTTTTATTTTAACGAATACCCGACCAAGAGATCGTGCAAATTGTACGATCGCTTTAAAAAATCCAAAGCTGCGCGCTCGGTCTTTTTGGGCGATTCGCGGGTGAAAAAAATTTTACAACCGTATCGAGTGGAAAATCGTAGAAGTATGTCGGAATTTTTTAAACGGCCCGCAGACGAGGATTCCGCGCATCGCGCGTATCCTCTGGAAAATCGCAAACATACGCGCACGCCTCTTTTAAAAACCGAACAAAGTCGAGCACGTTCCTCGAAAGAAACTCGCTCGTCGAGGGATCGGGAAAGTTCGGCCTTTGCCTCGCTACTTTTCTCACGGCAACGCGAGTCAGACTGGACCGTTCCCTCGTAAAAATGACCGTATCGTCGATTTTTAAATTGGATACAACATAAATATAAATACATACAAATACGTTTCCGCGTTGGTTCAACGCGTGTTTTCCTTTCCATACCCGCTTCTAGTATTATTTGCTTTTTTACATTTACACGGATCAAACGCTTTCGGCGTGCCTCGACCGTTAAATTAATCGCGCGCAATAAAAATCAGTGCGTAGAAAATTCGTTGTAAAAGCGGTTTTCGAAAAAAATATCGGGAAAAAACGTCCACCATCCGTATCTCCGTGCGGCCCTAGGAAATGCCTCAGGTCCTCAACGTGGCCCGTAGTGCAATTTGGGTTGGCCATGCCCGTTATAAGGCGGGGGGCTAAAAGTCTCGCGACGAAGGATGCGCATTCAATTTGTTTCCCAGCTCGCTCGTCCGCGCCGAGTGGCTCGTATACGGGACGCCTTGCAGATGCTTATGCAGGCATAAAACTGGCGTAAAACGGACGTACCTGCCGTACGATGGAAACGTGGGAGCGTAAAGCGATCCGGTCGAAGCGTCGATCTCCTTCCAGGAATATAAAAACGCGTCAGGGGGGTGGGGTGGCGTGGGAGCGTCCTACGTTTATGAAAGACGCCAAAAAGATTATAATTCGGGTTTATTTCGTTTTCGTGACTCGGACGACTCGGGTGTCTAGACGCGTGCGTATATCATAACGGTACTTACCGCCGCGCGCCCTTTTCACTCGCAACGTTCCTCCTCCAGCACCGCCGATTTTAGTGCACCTTATCCTCGGTTCCTCCGCGAATCTTCGCTGCGGTATTATCCATCGGTTGGAGAATGACGCGCAGGAGTGATGCACGATTTCCTTCTTCGCCGCTCCATATTAACCCCTAAAATCATTTATCCCAGAGGTAGCCCAATTTTTTTTTTTTTTTTTTTTTTTCATCGACACGGACCGCCTGCAGGTCGAGGTCGACCCCTAGGGGTCGATATAGGCCACTTTGCGAGTGACAGATTTAGCCTACGAGCCCACCCTTCCGAGGTCATCCTAGAATCATCGAATTTGCATTGAAATTCCATAAAAAAAATTGCCAATCTCGATTATCCACCAGCTCGCTTCTTCCTCTCTCGTTCGAGACACCCATCGTTCCAGCGCTCTCCGCATGGATCGTATCGCAAGGAAAAACAAACGATTCGTGGATTGGAGCCTGGGATTTTCTGGTAGCGATCCGAGCCAAGGTCGAGCGTGCGACAGTGGGCCACTGTGCCGGCACGGCTGTTAACGCTCGCAAGGCTATCGTTCCGCGGGGAAATTGAAAAGGGCGAATTCGAAATTCACGAAAAGGCCGGCCCGACACAATGGTCTCGGGGCACACATCTGCCGAATTCGGCGTGTCTCTGACCCCCCGGCGCAGAGGCAGCTGCCTAATTTTGACGGCAGCCCGGGAGACGGCCGATACGCGGAAGGCCAATTGCCATGGGGCTCGTCCGGCCCAATTAGCGCTCTCCACGATTTCGTAGATCTCATTGTCGAGCCGCGACGCGGAGGTCATCGTCGAGACGCTTCTCTCGTAATCGAGGCGAGGCCTCCGCGTGGAAAATCGGGCTCCTCCAATTTACCGTGTAATCCTCTTCCCCTCGAACCTCGGTCAATAGTCATCGAAGCTTTTTCCGATCTCCCGCGGGGCAAGGAATCGATGGTGGGATATCCCAATTTACATCTCGCGGTTGATAATAGATCCGCGAAGGACGAGCAGAGGCGTCGGGGCGGATTAAGGGAGAGGCATCGTTCGAAAAGGATTTTTCTCATCGGCGGGGATGAAATTTGGCCATTCCTTACCGCGGATCGGGATCTTTATGACGAGCGGGAGAGGCGGGGTAATTTATGCCGAGGTGAAGTAATATTCCGCAATATCAACGCGGGTGACAAAGCGTGACGGAGGGTGAAATGGTGATTTCGAGAGGCGAGAGGCGGCGGCGAGGATTTATCGCTGTTTAAGAGAAACCTTGGACGTGTCGGCCTGTAAATATTACCTCGTAGTTCTTCATTATCCCTCGTTAATTTTCAGCGATGCTAACTACCTTCGTGGGGGAAAACAAGGCTCGGGAGGCTGTCTCGATGTACCGAAACGCTTCTTCTGGCTTCGCTTTGGCGAATAAATTTCCTCCTCGGAGCCTCTCTTCCTAAATCCAATTTTTAACCCCATCGATCGGTTTTAAACCGGAGAAACGAGCCAAGGCGCCGTAAGGCGGTTGGTAAAACGCGAGGACTTTGAAGTTCATTTAATAGAAAGTTACGGTGGAGAAAGGGCAATGATGTCGGGGAGGTACGGACGATTAACGTGCCGGTGGCATTAAGTACGAATTCATAAGCGAGGGACGTCAGGTTCGAGGAAGCTCGGCAAAGTTCCGAGCGAACTCAAAAATCGACGAGGCAAAAGACCATCGAAAAACACCTGGTACCCGTGCACCTCTACGGCGCCCGAGGTATTAGCAAAACACCACTTACCGTGCAAATTTAAAGCAGCAACACGTGCACGACGTCGGTGACTAAAAATCCAACTTTCGGCCGATAAACGAAAATTCAACGTGATATTTTCTAAAGGGCCAGCGGCGAAATTCGATTTCCCCTTGGCCACGAGGAAATACGCGACGCGGCCCGAAATGCGTACTCGGAAGAAGGGCGATAGGGCTCACCGAGGAATTATAGAAATTTCCGAATAAAGCTGACATCGATGCTTCGACGCGGAAAGCAAGGTAATGGCCGTGGATTATCGAGGACCTCGCCAAGGCAAACCTCCGTCCTTTGTACAAAGATGTTCCTACGAAGCGATACGTTGGAAAAAGGTCGACGTCGAGTATCTTTCGAAAATTGATGAACTTACTTCGAGCGATCTTCGAGCGATCGTTCGTGTTCCTCGATGGGGACAAAAACATCGGCGTAAGAAGCCTCGAGGAGAGGGAGGAGACGCCGTTGTTTCGAATGGCTTCCCCGGAAACGATTTCTCGTTTACATTTAAGTGTCCCTTGTAATTTTTGCGAATGGACCGTGGGGGCAAGGAGGCTTGGAAGAGGGGAAAAAAAAGGAGAGAAAAGTGCGCATTGACAGGCTCCGGTAATTACTCAGGACGGAAGACAAACGAGGGCGGATTTCAATAACGACAGATGCAAGGCCGGGCGGACTAAGCGGATGATGATCGATAGTTCGAAAATCGGCGATGCAAAAAGCGGATTTGTACCGCAGGCTCGTCGTGGCGTTACAAGGACATCGGCTGGAAAACTTTGCACGAATTATTTCGGAGAATGTCGGAAGCTTTTCGATGCTTTCGAGACTACGTCGATGTCGGTCTTGAGATTTAGGTCTAACGTCGAGTAGTACTCGACAACGAGTATTATCAAAGACGTGGCAGCGAAAGAAATGGACGTCTCTTCGATACTTGTACCGCAGTATCGACGCCTATTTAGCGCTAAACCTACCCGACTGGTAGGTCATTTCTTTGAAGCGCCATAGAACTTTGAGCCGAGGTATTTTTAGAGATTTTCCACGATTGTCTTTTTTACCTTTTTTTCCATCCTCTTTTCCTTTCGGGATACATTCGACGCGCCTAAATACGCGAGAAAAGTGGCTGGCGAGTTTAGCGTTGATACTTCTAGAAAGACATCCGCGCAGATTTGGCGATGCGCGATAATAAGAATGCACGCTTAATCGTTCGAGAAGGCATCGATTATAATATCCAAGCAATAAAGTAGGCCTCGACGCCACGCGAAAAATCCCGCTCCGGTGTTCGCGGCATCGATACCCATTTGGTCGTTATAAAATCGGTATTATCCGATATCGCTCCAAATGGCAGCCGCATTGAAACCTAATGCCGAATATCCAAGATTTCGATGCCTTTCAATATTTCTCATCGAGCGCTCGGGTATCGAATCGATCGAGCATCCGCCGATGTGCGCGCCCTAGGATCGCCAATCGCGAATCTCATCCGCGCGACGCTCGCGCGGATCAGCCCCGAATCGTATCGGAAACATTCCAGCCCCTTTTAGCCCTTTTACCTCCGCCTTTCGCGCTTTCGCGGGCCCTCTCGTGGCCCCGAGGTGACCCGCTTTTTCCACCCTCCTCCACTCTCGCCAGTCGACTTTTGTTAACGTCCTTTGTCCAGACGCCGTTAGGAAGACAGAAAGGAAGAAAGAAAGAAAGAAAGAAAGAAAGAAAGGAAGAAAGGAAGAAAGAAAGGGCTGGAGGGAGCAGGGGGAGAGGAGTAAAAAGAAGGGGAGAAGATCGGCCGAAGTTTCGCTTTGCTCGTTAGCACGGGATAAGATTTTGTCGATGAGCGAGGCAGACGCGAGTCCAAAGTAATTACGTTTGAGTCGGCGCGCTTGCAGAGGAGGAAATCTATCTTCGTGCGCGTCCCCTTCAAGGGAGGTTTCCTTTTAAGGTAGTAATGCCATTACCCCCTTGGTGGACGCAGCCGGGGGAGGAAAAAAGACTCGGTGGAGTTGGTCCACGCCGGATTTCGAGCCGGTGGCCGTTAATGTCGCTCCCGGATGCGTTTTCTTCGGATATTCGGACGCTGGACAATGCGATCCGACGATACTTTTGACGATCTCGCGCTTTCCACCCGGATACCATCGCCCTTTGTCCCATCTCGTCTTTCGTTTGCGCGAATGGCCAGACGGTCTCGAATAACCGAGCGCGATCCATTCGGAATTATCCATAGAAAGGTTACGGGATCGAAATCACGATTGGACTTTGAGAGTAGCGCGATCGCAAATTCGTTCGGCTCGAGCGCGGCTCGCGAGAAGAAACTTGTGTGAAATCAAAGACAAACGTGCGTCTAGGAGTTTTTGACGCCTGGAACGCTAAATGCCTCGGCTACTCGAAGACTCGACTCTCGTCCCTTCGTTAAACGACCCGAGTCGACGACGTTGTGAATTTAACAAAGAAACAAACGACCCCCCCTTGCGAGCGTGCACGCGATAATCACCGGCGTACGATATTCCCGGCCGTAGATCAAATGTCCCCCCTTCTCTCCTTCGACGTCGCGTTCCCCCCTTTTTTCCCTCCTTTTTTTCTTCTTTCCGAAATGCCAAGATTAAACTATCTACGCGATCTACGCCGCTTATGAGCGCTCGCGTTACTCGAGGGCATTAGGGGCGGCACGCGGGAGGAAGGAAAGAAGGGCTGCGGGAGATCGACTGGCGGAATAAACCGAAATTAAAGGCAACCGCCGCCTAGAGACGTGATGGATGCCCCTAGTTTGGACATCCAGACGATGGAAACTTCTCCGGGGCGTAACGCCCTTAAAACCTCTCGCCGACGCGTTTGAAAGGTTAAATCAAGTGCGCGCCACGGCTACTCGGCCCAAGGGTTTATTCCATTAATTCGCTTTGTCGGGCATATCTCCGAGCGCGGGATCAACCCATTTCGCCCAGACCTCGCGTTTGCGCAACATCTCAGAAAATCTCTCTTTCGGCCGCCGAGTTTATTCGCCGATACAATTTATTTCCCCCGCATTTGTCGGGCAATACGTCCTTTCGAGCGGGGCGCGTCAATATTTTTTTCGCCGTATTTCCATCCCTCCTGCTCGCCCTATCGCTCCTTTCAAAGATCGCGCGATATCCGTGATTCCGCGAGATTCTCCCAATTTCCGATGGTGAGGATCCAAACCTCGAAGGAGAGTTCCGCTTACGCGCTCCCGTCTCGAGTCGGCCGTTCTTTTTCTCCGGATTTCTGGATCGTCGTAAATCGGGAGGCCAGTTCGTTGCTCGCGCGCAAATTCCCGCCTCTCCTCCAAGGACGTTAGCCGCGAATTCGAGATTAACGCGCCTTTTTCATCAACTTCGTCAGAGTGTCGAAATTTAAGAGGAATATCCGTTAGGGAGGGTTGGGGGGAATATTCCAAACTGCGAGAACTAGGATATACGTATCGCGCGGAAAATTATTCAGAGGTGATATGGGCGGGACTCGGAAGTTCGGATCTTCCGCGTGGAAGTCCCCTATCCGCTATACCACCGTGGTTCTTTTTCAACGAGGTCCCTCGTTCGCTCACGGCTCGGTAACCGGTAGGTAGAGTCGTTCACAAACCCGGTTAACTCGCCGAGAGTTTCTCCCGATACGCTCGAGAATCCCTGGCCCATCGAGCGGGATAAATTACGGCATTCGGCGGAAAACATTTTTCATTTCTGGCCAGGGGTTATCATTGATCCAGTTCCAGGCTTACCGGCCGGCCCTGCCCCGAGAGCCGGTGGGCCGGTCGAACTTTTCGAAAAATTTCAATCTCTCAAATGGAACGGTCGGACCTCCTAGGTAATTGTACGAAATGCGGGCACCGCCGGATGCGCGCCTAAACGAGGGTAGGGAATAAAAGCAGGAGGAGAGAGGGACCGGTTTTCAATCGAGCTGCGCCCATATACGGGCAATGGTACGTGGAAAGTATTGCCTCGCGGCAGAGGGGGTCCTTAAAGTGCTCGCGGAGTCACAAAACACGCGCCCCGTCTCTCTTTGCTCCCTGTATGCACGGCTTAATCGAACCAAATAACCCCCTGGCTGCTTTCCTGCATTTCCCAGATTTTCGAGCTCCTCCACCGCCTTATTTATCGCCGCCAACGCGCCCCGTCGCGCAGCCCGTGCGCGACTTTCGCTGCTTTACCGCCATTCGAACTCCGTATTACTCTCTATTACGCCAAGTATCGATGCTCGAGGCGCGAAAGTCATCGGTCTCGTTTTTGCCCTCTCCTCGCGAGTTTATCTCGCGCGGGAGTGGGAGCGGACCGAGCGCGATTAGGGTAACCGCGAGCGATGGCGCAAGTAAGTTGTACTCTCGCCGTAACTCTCGGCAGTATTCTAAATATAGACTTTCGAGCGTAAGAACCCGTACACGTATATACCACCACGGGCCCTCGCCCGGGATGATCGACGAGGCTGATTTTATATTATCGACTCGGATCAAATAAATCTCCATGTTTCCCTCGTACCTTCCCATCGGGCCCGGTATTATTATTTTCGTGCTCCTTGCGAGAGACAATCGATGCTCCGGATGAAACTTCGGGGCGGGCCAATGAAAACGGCGGATACGAATGTGCATCGTCTCGGCGATACCGTAATTTGGGGGGCTCGTTTGATACTACGCTGGGAGAAATATCCCTCGTCGGAAAGAGAAACGCGAGAGTCGAATTTCGAACGAAGCGCTTTTTTCTCGCCCGCCCAAGGAAAATATTTTAAACGATCATTCGCGGCGTCGTAAATGAAAAAAATGTTGTTTTTATACGTACCACTGCGCGTGGTCTCATATGCAGATGTAATTAACAAAGCGAAAGCGTGGAGAAAAATCGGCTAGCTCGACGGGGACTCGAATTTTATTTTTTTTTTTTTTTTTTCACTCAAAATGGAATGTACGAGCAAGGCGACGTGTCTGGGCGGCATTAAAGCGAAAAAATAATTTTGCCCGGCCAAATCGGTCAAATAGCCGACCGTGCGTCGGTGGGCCGATCGCGGTACATTTTTGGGATGATTCCGGCACCGCAGCCGCGCGGCTGCCGGCTTCTTTTTTCCCCCGCGATTTCATCCAGCCGAGCCGTTGCCTTTTCTTTCTCACTTCACGGCGGCCGGACCGCGGAAATTCCCTCCCCTTTTTTTTTCCTCCGCACCGGGGCGCAATGAGGAATAAAAATACCGGGCGCGCTGCGCGTATAATTAATTTAAATTTGTACTCTTTCCGCGTACCCACGGAAAATCGGGGAGCGGACCGTGAAATTTATCGCCCAAAATCCCCGCGAATTACGTAGAACGCCGACGGACACGTTACGGGGTCTTGCACTTGGCACATATTCGCTGTTTCAGAGGTATCGTCGGTTTTTCGCGCCAAACTTCGTTGGAAAAATGGTTAAATTATAAACTCGACGTGCGTATAACGGAAATAGTCCGGCGCGGGAAGCACCGGTATTCCCCGAGCGGCCGAATAAAGCGGCGATCCGTTGCTCCTCGGAAAGGGATGTAAAGTCGCTTCGATCGAACCGCGGCCACTCTTACGTCCACGAGCTTACAAACGAGGATGGATCTCCGATGCGGATTCGTTCGGTTGCTCATAATGGACGTACGAGGGCTTTAATAAGGCGCGAGCTTATTTCGAACGTATCCGATGGAGCCGGCGGAGACTCGCGAGGATTGATCCGATCCAAGCGGGCCTCCGTAACCCGGACTAAGCCAATCGGTATCCACCCAGGAATGTCTTTTCGACCCAACTATAGGTACAGCTTTTAGTGGATCTATACGGTGGCAAAAGTACTAATTCTACGATAGTCGATTCGACCCAATGGAGAACCAGGCCGAGCCGTTTGCCATCCGAAAATGTCCGGCCAACTCTGCTATTTAGCCGGTTAAGCGGCTACCATAGGGAAGGGAACGGCGTCGGATGGCGCATAATCCAGAGACACGGCCGTGGAGGAGATGTACGTAGATGCAACATTTCGATGGGACTTTATCGCCAGGCAGTTGAATTCCTGGCTCCTCCAGCCTCCACCCCCCCCCCCCTCTCTCTCTCTCTCTCTCTCCCTCCCCTTGGCCCGGCCGTGTCGCCTTTGGAAGAGCAACGGGAGATAAAGAAAAATTTACGCGCCCGGCGCAACGACAAATGGCAAGAGGGAACGGGCCATTTAACGATTCGCGCAAGTTCTCACCTTCCTCACATTTCCGTGCTTTTGCAGCGGCAAAAAGGCCTCGAGGAACGGCGCAAAAAGCCCGGGCGTAACGGAAGGGAGAGAGGCGGAGGGAGGGAGGGAGGGAGAGAGAGGGCTGTAGGAGGGAGAAGGGGGCAAAGGGGCTAGGCGCAAAGGGAGGTCTTTATCGTTAAGGCCGGTCACGTATTCGCAGCACGTAGACACAAATTCGAAGGCCGTATAGCGATGGCACACGTACAGCCACGGGCGTGTGCTCACGTAACGTGTAAGGTATTTAAACGCATATGGCCGTTCCGAGGCATAAATATGGAGTCCTGCGACCGTGCGGAATGCGCAACATACGGCCTTAGTAGGTGGCGGGATAATGGCTACACGATCGTTATGGCATCGATGCACAACACGTTGCGTACCAACTGCCCGTCCTACGACCGGGCCCAGGATTGTTTTTCACCTCCATCCTCGCTCCAAGGAAATTCCATTCGTTCGTCGAGGCCGATCGTGCCGGTTGTCGTCCGCGCTCCTACCTACGTCCACGAGTTACGAGCCTATTCGAGAATTAACCGAGAGGCCGTTTTATCGTCCCAAATGTTGGCTCTAATGCCCGCACGAGGATAAGGGGTACACGCTCGTTGTGGCATCGACGCGTTGCTTATCGACTGCTCGTGCCGCGACTCGAGCCACGTTCTTCCCTCGATCCCGGCTTCGAGCTCGAGGAAATTCCATTCGTTCGTCGGGGGCAATCGTGCCGCTCCTTGCCTGCCTTGTTTCTTACGCGAACGATTAAAGGAGGAATTTACGGACCGATCGAGGGACCGTTTATCGCGCCACGTATATCTTCACTTTCCTACGTAAATCGGAGAAATTTTATTCCTGGAAATACGACGACGGAGCCTGGATTATAGCGCTGGCGTGGCGCACTTCGTTTTGTACATACGCGAAAATATCGCGAACTCGGCGAGCCCGACCCCCGATCGCGTTAACGAAACCGTTATCATCCCTCGGGGCAACCGGCTTACGCTTCGTGGACGATGATATTGCCCCTCTCGTGGAAATAATCATCGCCTTGTCTCGTGATAACGTGAAATTCTTCGTTGGCTCGTAAAAAAGTTGAGAAACTATGCTGTAAATTATAGCCCCGTGTTTCTTGTATAAAGCAACCGTTACGGTGGCCGGATCATGCGATGCCTTGCTTTTTCTCGCAACGGAATCGTTCTGCGCTCGTTCGAAGATATTATTTCCAACCTAGATTCCTAATAAACATGATTCGGGCAGATTCGAATCTACCGAGCGCGAATTGGAATTTATCGCTGTTAAACGAAGAAATCATCGCGTATATCTGGCTCGCGATGCATGCCGTGGCGCGACTCGTGCGAGCTTCGATCGGAGAGATCAAATTCGATCTCGGATCTCTCCGCGAAAAGGCACAAAATTTCTACCGATTTCATCCGAACCTTTGTCCCTTATAACCCAGACATCTCTTTGGGACCATTCGGACGATTCTAAGTTGGACGCCGGATATTCCACGATTAAGCTTCGTATTCCACGAAAAGCGTTCCAACGTTCATGATATTTTTTCAAAAACAGATTCGACCCGAAACTTTTTGGATTTTCTCTCGCGTTCATCCGCAAAAAAACTCCGTGGCATGGATTCCCGAAATTCTGTTCCGAACCTACTCTGTTTTCTCCACGAGGCTTATAATGTCGAGCCAAATATAAGTACACCGAGCAAGCCGAACGTTTGATCGTTCGTATCGCGCTCAAGCTTTATATCCGTTATGAAATAGTCATGGCGCAGTCGAAGCAGGTGCCCCCGTCTATCGACGATCGCGTTCGCGTCGCGCCAACTACTCCCGGTGTATAAATAATTCGGCGAGCGCGTAAACGGGTGTACCTGGCGTATTTAAAACGTAGCCTTCGTATCGTCGAAACGGCGTAATAATGAACCGGCGCAGGGCCCGACTCGACAAAGAGGCGCCGCGTGACAAATTTCGTCTCTTTGACGGCGATACGTGCAAAAACGGCCGCGCGCAATTCTCCCCCCGATATTTTTTCCGGCTTTTCGCGGCGCGTATCGCGGGAATATTAACCAACGGGGACAATAACCGATCGGCGCAGTTTTTCAGCCGCTGGCACGAATCGCGTGCGGCTGGTGTGCATGCACGGCCCGCTCGTGGGTATAAAAGGGCACGTAAGCGCGATGAGACGATTAATGCGCGAAGTCGGCTCAAGGCCCAGCTTCGAAGTTTCTCCAAGTGGCGGATTATCGGGGAGGGATGGAAAATGGAAGCTCGAAGGTTCGAGTTCGGAGGCGCTCGTTGTTGGAAGACGGACGATCTCGCGAATCGGTGCGCTTCGAGCCGAAGGATCATCGTCCAGAGATAGAGGCCGGGAAGTTGCTCTTCCGCGTTGAAGACACGGCTTTAAAAATGCACTCGCCGTTAGAAAATGGACGTTTCCGAAGTCGGCGGTATTTAGAGAAAAGCGTTATCCTCGAGGGGCGGAAAGCTCGAGCTTGGATTTCCACGTCGAAGACTCGAGCTTCGAGTGCGGCCACCTTTGGAAAATAAAAGTTGGCGGGACCGATGGTTTGGGGAGCGGAGCGCCGCCACCTTCCAAGGATGAACGGCGGAAGCTCGAATTTTGACGGTAACAAACCCCCGGTTTAAGTCCGGCCATTGTTACAGGACGGAGGTTCCTCAAATCGGCGCTCTTGAAAGCAAGCGTCTATCGCAAAGGAGCACCCACAAAGGGATACTTTCAAACTCGAGGAACGCGGATGATTTATTAAATTCCAGTACTGGCCGCTCGAAGGATGCGCCTAAGGGCTCGATAACGGAGATCGATGGAGGAGCCTTTTGCGGACTCCTTTTATTTCGTTCGGATCGCGCCGAACGGCTTTCCCGTTAATCCGACGAATGTTTATCGAATAAATTACGGGGCCAGATTAATTAACATCGAACCCTATTGTCGTTTCCTCGTCCACGTGTTGCACTCTCCGGCCATCGGGGGAAGTCCGAAGGCGCGCACAATAAAACGTTTAATTAATGCGCAACAATTAGCCCGCGATTAATGTCGCGCCTAGCGGCTCGATAAAGCGCATACGATCGTAAACGATTAATTTAACGAAAGTTTATCAAATAAACGTCACGGCAGGATTGCCCCCGACGTTGACTTCAAACCGCCGCTATTTGTCCTTTCCAAACGAATTTTCACCGATATATCGGACCCCTGCGCGTATCCCCATTTTCGGCAAATAATACAAACCGAGCATGGATATGATCAGGATTCGGACATTTTGCCCGTCAAAGCCAATTCGCGTATCGACGCCGATATTCTCCGAGTCGAGGACTTTTTCCAGCTCCATGCTCGACGAATCATCGCTTCCGTCGTCCCAGACGTCGCGGCCGTCTCGTTTATGTACTTCGCAAAGGCGTTGCGTCTTTGGAGCTGTGCGAAGTGGAGGGTCGATTAAAGTCCGTCGCATTATTTTTCAAGTGCGTGCGTGTGTGCGGAGGGCGGACCTGCGGCCGAGCTCGAAGTTAATTCGCCCCTCGGCTTTTCCACTGACCTGGCCTCCCTCGAAAAAGGGCGAGGGGCCACGGGGGTGGTTTGTCCGGGGGGGTCGCCAGTTCCTCCACGGCGCGTGCTCTCCGCGCAACTTTTCCGCGGGTTACTTTTCCGCTTAAAATAACTCGCCTTAACTCGATTATTTCTCATTAACTTTGCCGGCGCGCGGCCCCAGCCCTTCCTCCTCCTCCTCCTCCTCCTCCTCCTCCTCCTCCTCCTCCTCCTCTTCTTCTTCTTCTTCTTCCACTTGCACTGCCTCCACTGCCTCCGCTGCCGGCCAACTTTTCGCCACGGCGCACAATGGCCTCGCAGAGCTTGCAGCGACACCCTTCCACAAGATCTACGGGGTGGACTGTTTAATGCGTTGAATACCGTGGTGCGGACGATGAATTATAAAAGGCGAATCCTTTGGACTAAACACCGGTACGATTTTCGGATTTATTCGAGCAACGCACTCCTACAGGATGTACGCGAAGGCCTGTTTGAGGGGAGGGCGGTAAGGACGAGATCGCGAGAAGATTGGACATCCGTCTGGACCAAGTACGGGGGAGGACGAGCTTGAGGATTTACTTCAGCGACACTCTCCTTTCTAATTCCACGGACTAAATACGAACAGAGGGGAATTTAAGGATTTAATTCGGCGGGCAGTCCCTTCCAATTCTTCGTAATTAAACGCGAGTAACGTTTAGAATTGCGCCCGAGTACAGCGCGACGCGGAGGCTGGACCGTGCTAAACCAGGATGACGAACACGGTTGGTATTCCTAGCTGGAATCGCTATTACTCATATTTTCGCAGGGCTCCGCGAAAATGTCATCTCGCCGCTACTTTCTTCGAGCGTGCTTCGGTAACCGGAAACCCGAGGCGACGTCGTTTCGATAGGCTCGACATTCTCGAAAGGCCGCCGAGAGTTTCCCGGTAATAAACATCGGCTCGGAGCGTTGGCTTTGCAGGGCGCACTCCCGTTTCTCGAAAGCGTACGAGCGATTAATCTTCGGTGCCTGGAAAGAAAGCAGAGCCGCGCGGCATTCGCGGCTCTAATCGCTATTATTGAAATTCTCATAAGGCGCGACGGTTATAAAAGCCTCCGCGGAGCGTCGCCCAGTCGCCGCTTTCTTCGGATGAGGCCGCATGAATAAATAAGCGCGCGCCGCGATTAATCTTCGGTAGCTGGAAAGCATCAAGGAGGTATAACCGCGGGGGATAGTTTTTTTTCTTCTTCCCTCCCTCTTTCTTCTGCCCCTCTCGCCAAAGCCCCGTCGCGCGGCAGAGTTGTCCGCGAATTAAAGTTCGGCCCGGTGCTAATGCAAAAGTTCTTGCATAAATTCTATAAATACCGTTGCCCGCCTCCTCTCTCCCTCTCTCTCTCTCTCTCTCGTCCGCCTCCTCCTCTTTCAGCCTTCTTCCCACCGCTAACAGCCCTGGCACGTTTCGACGACACACGCGGATATTATCCGAGATATACGATATTTATTCCGCCGCTGCGGAGCGCTTCGACCACGGCGGTTACTGTTTTCGGTATTTATCCACGACCAACGGGAACCTCCCACCCCTTTCGGTAATCAGGACGTTATTCGAAGGAATCGTCGACGTAGGAGCTCGTTTAGCTCCATCGATGTTCCGGCTGTCGAAGCCAAAGGGCCAATTTGCCTTTTCACGGGTCGACGGTGCGCCTCGAAGAAGAATGAGGCCCGATGAGAAGCTTTATAAGCTTCTCTACCTCACGGTAGAACCGTAGTCCCTCGAGACTGCGTATGAGCGCGATCGTTTCGGAACGATCTTTCATCCATAATATGCGCCGAGGTGTACTCGAGATCGAAGCCCGCGCTATTTAATACCTAAATAGCCGTCGCGAACGGTTCCGGGCGAAGAGTCGATAATTTTCAAAATGTCCCGCGCCCCTTTGGTTTTTTCGACGCGCCGAATAAAGAGGATCGGCTTTCCCATCGGTCCGGTCAATTTCAACTTTCCAGCACGTTTTAACGTTTCGCGACGTCTCGAGGCTTTCAGCTATTTCCTCGTATCTCGAGATTTCCAGCTTTCCAGGAGAGAGTTTCGCAGGTTGAGGGATATTCAAAGCGATTCGAATCCTTTAAACGACCGATTCGGCCGGGCGCTCGCGAGGGAGAGAAAATCGAAGGTGTCCGTCGAAGGAGGGACGGACTTCGAAATAACATTTGGCGTACACCGCTAATGGAAGCGGGACGTTTCCCTGCGGAACGTACAAATGCGGCTCGTTTCCTCGCGCATGTGCCCTCCGTTTCCTCCCGCTCCTGCGGATTTCAACGACCCCACCGAGCATCGGACGTGATTTATAGCGTCAATTTCTTCCTGGTTTCATGCCTGAAAAACCGAAACATTTTCACGCGCTTTGACCATCCGCTCGAAAAAAGAGGATACGATGGATTTGAATTTCGACACACATCGGGCAACGATATCGGCCGATTCCGGAGCGCTCGCGGTTCATCCCGACGCGTCTACGTATCGTAACTCGACGAATCGCAATTACCACGGATTACGGCGCGATCTCTCTTAACTCCCCGTGACAGGGCGCGAGTAAGACGAAAAAGGAGTCCGCCGGCGCAAAAATGCTATTCCGGGAAAATATACAACTCGTTAAAATCCGTGAGACGTAACCGCTGCACCTTGGGTAGTTTTAATATTTCGAGCCGGAACGAAAGGCGTTCTACCGTGCATTAATCGGTGTACAAGTATTAAGGGATATAAAATAATGAGAATCGGAGGCCTGCTCGCTCATTTGCGCGGACACGCGGAATTCCGCAACGAGCGTAATGCTATGCCGAGTGGCGAGACGAAGGAAGAGACGACGGGGCGAGTCGCGCTGGTGAGGCAGGAGATAACGAGAATCAGGCCCCCAGGTTTAATTCGTTGTTCGTGCAATTACGATTGGCCGTCCGTTCGCCTGTCGCGGAGCGTTTAGGTGCGTACACGCAAGAACGGCGTTAACACGGCCACTCTCGATACGCCGCGCTCGGCTCACGTGAGAAAATAAACGAACGGACACACCGGTTCCCGGCCCTTTATCGTCACCGCTCATTCCGGGCTCACTTTTATCTTCCCTCGCAGCGTACCATTGTCGTTAACCCAGAATTACCCGAGGCTGGTGGCCACGTGCCACGCGGAAAACACGCGCCTCTCGTCCCTCGACGAGTCCATCCGGAAATTACAAGTGAGATCCGATCGCGAAAAGCCGCCTCGTCCAAGTTTCCATTCGGCCGCGAGCTCCGATCGCCCAACGCTCCAAATCCACGCGCGGGTGCTTCTGGAGGCACGCGAGGAGCTTGGAAAAAGTTGAAAATTCTATCCATCGATGAGGAGTAACTCGGCCTACGCACTGATAATTGGATGCTTACGGATTTATACAATGGGCGCGAGGATCGCAATGGAGCGCGGCTCTGGCCTGGCGGCGTTGCGTTGACTTAGCGCTCGACTAGTCCGTGACCTACTGATATTTAAAGTTGGATCTAAATTACCCGGGACCGTATAACTTCGATTTTACGCCGCTCGAGTTGATTTAACGTAATTTAATGTGGGTTATAAATTACGCGGAACTATGACGTTTACCATAATCTGGAATTACGACGTGTACCGTGATCTACTAATATTTAAAGTTCGCCCGAAATCACCGAAAATCGCGTAACTTTCCCTTCGCGTCGTTCGGCTTGATTTAATATAATTTAATACGGATTCTGAAATACGGGGAAACTATGACGTGTGCCATAATCCGGAAGAATCCGGAGGTGCCGTAATTAAATGCTCGATCTCCATAATACGAGTCCGAACTTCTATTCATTACGCCCCTCCTGTCCGCCATTGGAATACGCGTTGCACGGAAAAATTCAACCTTCCATCCTACGCTCTTCCAACCCTCGATCATTGACCTCATTGTTTTCCGCCGGTAGAATTTATTGCGGAGCTAAGCGTTTATCCTCGTTGCCGAGTATTCCCGGAAATTGTGCTAGATAGACTAACGACGTTCACGGTCTTGCCCCGTAATTTCTTCCTCGAAGCATAAGTGGGAGTCGCGTTTTAATCGAAGGAAATTGCATTATATCGATCGTCCCGATCGTGCATATTTTTTCAAACCCTCCACGGCCAACGGCGATTTCAATGTACGTATCGCCTCCTTCGAGCGCTTTGTCCCGAGCCAACAGCGGTTTATTTCCAAAGTCCTCCGGATTAATGCAAATCAAAAAGCCATTATCGTCCTACGCGATTCGTTAGCCATACATCGTTCCGTGGATGCTTCCCTGCAAAGCACTTTCGGGATAATCGATGGAAACAGTGTTGGAGAGTGATCGAATATATCGCCGTTTCGACGATGTTAAAGATTATATTGAAAAAAAAAAAAAAACCGTGTGCGGAATCATAAATTGATCCGATATTTTAGAACGGATACAAAGGCAAACCGTGGGCTCGCGTTTCGATAATTGGAAACTTTTAAAAAATACGATGGAAATTCTATACTATTTCAATAGTACGTATAAACATAAGGATCGTGTTTGCACGGTGTATCCAGGTCCGATGATAAATTCGAGGCGTGTAAAATGGAGAGAGAGAGAGAGAGAGAGAGAGAGAGAGAGAGAGAAGGATTCGGGTGGTTCCCTATCATCGGGCACTTAATTTGCCGGCGTCGATGGGGCAATTTGGCAAGAGAATTCTTAACGATCCTTTCAGAGTAATAATCTAACCAAATTGGTTTTAATTGGAATTAAGCTGGCGTTCGGCTAATGATCAAAAGGCATTTTTAGCTCCCTTAACTCTGTAAACACCGGTGAGCCGCCCTTTCGCGTGTTCGACCGGTCGATCGATTCGGTGCTTCGAGAATATCGAGGTGCCAATATGCGGATTATACTGTTTTCTCATTAACGCATTACATTTGGCGAGTAAATCCGTAATACGCTTCGATTAATCCGTCAAAGCAGCGCGTCCACACGCGCCGGTTTATATTCCCCATGTCTAATTGGTCTGCCGACGATGCGCCCTAAGTTAATGTCACTTATAGTAGTTTCTCGGATAGCGGATTCGCAAACTTTCCAAAAGGGGAAGTTGAGAAATCTACGGTTCTTCGAGCCGAGCCGCTTTGAGCAAGCATTCAAATAGCGAGGTCGATGGAGACGGAGTTGACCGGCTAGCAATTCGGAAGAGCATACAAAATTATTAATCGTTTCGGCAGCGATGTCGAACCTAGCTAACCCGATGCGGCGTAGGAAGATGGCAATCGAAGCTTTCCTTCTTTAACCACGCTCGAGAATTTCGGCTCAAAGTACGGCAAGCATAAGACGTTGGCCGCGCTGCGCGAATAACGAGGAAAAACACGGATCTTCCGTGCGGTAATGCGAAAGCACCGTAAAAATACGGCGTGGAGAAAAAAGGGGGAGGATCGGTCTCTCTTCCTTGGAAGCATAACCACGGTGAACATTTCGCGGAAATATTTACGTACATTTCGTGGCACCAGGGGTAGAGTGTCCCCTACCCGCGGGAAAATAAACGATTTGCCATGCAGCCGAATGTTTCAGGGAAGGCCAGTGGCTCCGCGGATACAGCCCTGCGACAGCGGAAAAACCACCCCCTCTCGGCCCTGCTGCCACCGGCAGCCGTATAACTGCACACCGATACGTGGGGTGTAACCACCAGCGCGAGCCGCCACGAGCGAAGCTCGGCTACTTTCGGCCGACTTCGTGCGCGCCACGAGAGCGAGCGAGGCACGCCTCGTACCGAGGGCGAGGGCCAGGGCGAGAGAGACGGGAGGAGTTCTAAGGACGCAGGGAGAGAGATGGCGCTTGGTCTGTCGGCGCTGAGAAGGAAGATGGAGCGAATTTTGAAGATGAGAGGAAGGGAGAGGGCACCCCGGTTGCGAGGGTGGGAGGGAGCGAGAGGGAACGAATTCTGAGGATGCCGGGAAGAGAGACGGGGCGAATTTTGAAGATGATGGGAAAGAAGACGGGACCAATTAAGGCAGTTTTGAGAGTGAGAGGAAGAGGGACGCATTGGCTTTCGAGGATACCGAGAAGACAAACAAGACGAGTTCGAGGGTGGAAAGGAGAGCGATGGGACGACTTTCAGACATGCAAGGGGGGGAGGTAGGAGGACTTTCCAGGGTGTAAGAAGGGGTTGAAGGGTACGCGCGCTAGGAGTACGAGGAAGAGAGGACGGATTAAAAAGAGCGTGAAGAAGAGTGAGTTTTACAAGGCACAAGGTTCCGAGCGTGCGAGAAAGGGACGAGTGAAAAGGCTACGAGGTGGAAAAGCAAGACGAAAAGTTTCCATTGGCATGAACGAGAAGGATGATGGGGAGGGGGGTGGGGAGGGGGGTGGGGAGGGGGGTGAGAGAAGTAGGACGAGCTCCCCGGTGGCGGTGAGGAAGGGTGAGAAATGACGAGTACCGAAGACGCGAGAGAAAGAGACGAGAGGACGGGCCGAGTAAAGAGGAAAGGTCGGGGAATTTTGAGGACACAAGAGCGAGAGCGAGAGATCGAAAGAAGACACTTCCGCCGGTAAGAGCGAAAGAAAACGCGAAACACTGGCTGTTCTCGATGCGAGAGGGAAAAACCGGCGGCTACCTTGGCTCGAGTGAAAAGGCAGATCAAGGTGTTCGGCTCCGCGGGAAAGGGACAAACGAGGCTCTTCCACCGACGCGGACGAAAAAGGAGGAAAGAGTAGGCAGATCGAAGTGTTTCGAAAGTAAAATAGGGAGAGGAAGGGAGAAGCAAAATCCCGCCTCTCCAGCCGTACGAGCGAGACGGAAGGTGAGGGCCTAGGAGGAAGGTCAGGAAGCTCTGAAAATTATGGAGAGGGAGGCGGAGAGCGAGAGAGAAAAAGAGAGAGAGGCGAGGAATACCCAACGCTTACATCATCGCAAGTGAAAGAGGACAAAGAGCGCTAGAGGAAAGCGAGACTAGGTGCTTCGGGGGAAATACCGTGGTAGTACCGGTTGAATGCGAGAGAGCGAGACGGAGGGTCTCGATTGCGATAGAGACGGAGAGAAACCCGTGATAAGGCACTTGCACTGGCACGAGCGAGGTGTAAGCTCGGCGGAGAAGGAGGGACGCGCCGCGAAGCTTCGAAGGTGGAAGGGTAAAACGGGGAACGGAACGTGACGTTTGTACTGGCACGAATAGGAGGGAAAATCAGGATGGGCGCGAGAGGGAGGCAGAGAGGAGACGCTTAATCGGAGGTGCGTCCGAGAGAGATGGAAGACCATTGAGTTTCGCGGGTACGAAACAGAAGCGGGGCAGCCGAGGGATTCACTGGTGGGACAGAGGAGGAAAGGAAAGTCGAACGGTGTCGGTAACAAGACTGGGAGGAGGCGCGCCGAATAAGGGACTCTCCGGCACGTGGATGGGAGAAAGAGGTATCCGCCGACGCACGGGGAGAAGCTGGATGGAGAAAGACGCGGTGCGATCGAGAGAGATGAAATCTGGGGGTGCAACGAGAGGGGCGGGGTGGGGGGGGGAGGGAGGGAGGGAGGGAATGGAGCTACCGAGGACAGAAGCACGACCAAAGGAACCCAACGGCGCGAGAGGCGAGGAGATAACCGGGGTTGCAGCCGAGAGAGACGAAGGCACGAGGGGGAGAGAGACGGAGACATTCAGGCAGTACCAACGGAGAGAGCGAGAGGAGGGCAGTGCCATTGGTGATCCACGGCTTGGGCGAGCGAGAGAGAAGGATGGTCACGAGGTGCTACTGGTGCAGCCGAGCGGTAGGGAAGACGAAGAGGTGCCACCAGTGGTGGTGGGACGGAGACACGATCAAAGGAACCCACCGATACGAGAGGCGCGAAGATAACCAAGGGAAGACCAATGGAACAAGAGAGGGAAAATGAGACGAGAGAAAGGCGGTGTACCATTCGTGGCCCTTGATGAAATACCGTAACACCGAAGGAAGATCAAGAGGTGCCGCTGGTACAATGGAGAGGGGGAGAGGGAGAGAAATTTGGACAGCACCGATGGAACGAATAAGAAGAGCGAAGCGCTATACCCATTTCAGGATGAAACTTTACAAGGTGCTACCGGTACGATAAACGATGTACCCAACAAAGTAGTACCTCGTATCAGAAGCGGTGTGGATACAAGACGATATCTCGTACAGGAAATTATACGGCTACAGTCGCGCGCATACGGCACGACCGTAGAGTAGCCTCATCGTCGACGAGGAAGGAGCGGGACAATAAGAGCCGCTGGCCGAACCGAGAGAGAAGTACCACAGAGCCACTGGTTGAAACCGTGAAGAGGCACGAGCACGTAAGTGCGTCCGTGCGAGCGAGAAGGAGACGCGATCGGGCAGTGGCACCGGTCAGAAGGAGGATGATACGGGGGAAAAGGGATCGCGAAGAAGAAAGACGGAGAGAAAGGCGAGTCCAGGGGGTGCTGCCGGTGCAGGTCGAAAAGGGAGACGAAGATGAAGGTAAGGAGGTTCATTGATGGGAGCGAGAGGGTAGCAGAACCGTGGGCTAACCCGATGAAAGAGCGAAGCGGCGTGCCATCGGTAGGAAAGAGAAACGGCGTCACGGGTACCATCGGCAGGGATGAAGACAAGGACACTGCACGGGGGGGGGGATACAACGTCGCGAAAGAAAGAAAGAGAAAGGGTGGGAAAGAGAGCGGCGGCAAGAGAAGAGGAAGAAAGGCCGTGGTTGCAGGAGAGAGAGAGAGAGAGAGAGAGAGATGCGGGAGCGAGTACCGGAGCGAGCGGAAGGGGGAAACTCCGGCGAGGGAGTTTGCCGGTATAGGGAAAGGAGAAAGGGCTATGCACGGGGGATGGAAAGGAGGGAGAGGCAAGTTCGAGACGGGGACGAAATCGGGGGTGGAAGGAGCGAGAGGAAGGATATCGAGTGCGGAGGGAGAGGAGAGAGAAGCAGAAGCCGGAGGGTGGGAGGAGCGAGAGGAGGGATGGAAGGAGTAGAGGGAAGAAGCGGGAGAGTGCGTAGGGTCGAAGGAGCGAGAGGAAGGACGCGGAGGGAGGAGGGAGGAGGAGAAGGAAGCCTACCGCAAGTGTCGGGAGGGCGCGGGAGGGGCTGGGGGGCTGGGAGGGGGGTTGGCGGAGCGAGCGAGAGGAGAGGGCGCGTCGGCATTGGCCAGGCGCGCGGCGGAGAGAGAGGGAGCGAGAGAGGCCTGTCGCCGGGGAGTGGGGGCAGCCGGATGGGTGGGTGGGTGGGGGAGTAGGCGAGAGTGGGGGTGTCGGTCGGCCGTGGGCCGCATTTCCACTCCGCACACGCGATCTCGCCGTGGGGCACACGCGCCTCTCCCCAAATGCCTCGGCGGCAGCCGCTATTTGCGCACGACGCGTGCACCTCGCACGATCGGGAGGACGCGCGTGTCTCGTGTCGTCGTCGTCGTCGCCCTCGTAGCCGCGACTCGTGAGAGGTCAAGGGGAGTGCGTGGCCAGGTACGACTCGGTAGAAGAACCCCCTCGTGATTTTCCGACGAGAGCGCAGGGAGTGCTTTCTCGGCCGGGCTACGGGCTGGACTAGTTTCGGTGCACGGATGACGAATTCTACGCGGCCAGTGCCGAGACCCTGACGAACACGAGTGACCAGTCGAGTGCTACGTTTCCCCCGTGACGCCCCTGTGAAGCTCCAGGTGCACCCGCACGGGTCCTGGCGAACATGGAGCCCGGAGGCAAAGTTGGACGACTGATGGGGCTGCTGGTGTTCTGCCTCGGAGCCTGGGGTAAGTGCCCTGACCTACCGCGGAGCGTTCGGAAAGGGGGGACTGTGCGAGGTGTACGATCGGAAAGATTGGAGATTGACCGTGTGCGTATGGCCGATAGCGAGGGATCTTTCTTAAATAACGGATTCTAGGCCGAGCGATGGTAGCGGGTCATCGTGGAAGTTAAAGGAGCGTGCAAACACACGGTGCGGCGCGTAGAAAAGGGAGGTTCGTCCACCGGGGGATGGCACGTTTCGAATTGCACGCCTCGTCTCTGGATTGTTCTACGCGATGCATATATTCCAGATTTGGTACCCGAGGATGTACTTCTACGCTTTGCGGTGTTGGATATTTTGTTTTTTTTTTTGGTTTTTACCGCGATTGATATGACCAAGTAATTACACGGTATTTCATTGCGTGTATCAAGATACTTCGAAGATTCGATAGCGGTTAAAAAGCTAGAAGAAGAACGGTTGAAAGTTAAACGACGGTTTCTAAGCTGGCCGAGTTTCGCAGTCGATACCGAAAATCCACAAAACCAATGTTGAGGAGCGAGGAGGAGAGCGGGAGGGAGGGGAGGGTGGAGGAGCTGTCGCAGTCGCGTGTTGCGAATTTCTTTCCTGACTGGTGCAGCGACCGTTGCTGTGTCACTGCGCGGTATTTAACGCGAAATCGCGTGCGTCGTGGAAACGCTGAAAACTCTGCCCACACCCCTCCCTGGTCTACGTAGATCGATATAACGTTCCACGCTGGCCAAAATGTTCGAAATCCCGCGAACCATCCGCCCCCGGTTGCGAATTTCCCAGAGTTTGCCGCGTAATTCCGTATCCCCTAAAGTATTAATAATGCCCGAAACTCTCACCGCCCTTTTCGTCGGATTCGATCGCGGATTAAAAACGCGATCGATTCGATTCTAATTCCACCTACGCATCTCCTCCTCCACCCTCGCTTCCTCGATCCCTAAGATCAGCGACGAGTCGCGTACGCCGTCGTGCGGTACAAATGCATGGACGATAATCCGGCAATGATCGCCGATTTTGCCAATATTATCGGAATTTTCTTTACACTATTCGCCGAATAAATATCGCCTAATCCGCTCGGTAATAGCGCAATGTCCGCGAGGCAATACGAGAAGCCGATAAAGAGCACTGCCCAGGATACACCCCCGAGAAGTCGCGTAACCGTTTAGGCACTCGCGAATCGCGGTGTATTAAAGGCCGCGCGTACAAAAATCCCCGCATTTTCGACAATGAAAACGGAGGTGATTAAGCCGCCGTTAAGAGGCTTACCGTTAATGACGTTTCGAAATGGGGGGCAGCGCGCTCTCCATCGGTCGCTTGTTTTCGATTTTCGACATTGTCCATCGTGCCTGCTCGACTCAGGGCCCGGCGTTTGACCCTTTTGCCCGGCGTGGCCGCTTATCAGGGCTCCGCTGAATGCGCCGGCTTTGTTTCGCGGCCGGTCGTCAAGCCCGTGCGTACGTTCCGCCAACAAAATCGTTTGTTCCCACGTTACTACAAACCGGCCGGCAGAGTTGAATAGCAATAGCGCGGTGCCAGTCACGGCAGGCAAAGGGTGAGCCGGGCCGCCGCATCCCCCAGGTTCCGCGTCGCGCGTTATCGTACCTGCGAAAGTCCAGGGCTCGAAACGTCGATCCGGGATCATCTCCGGAGCTGCGGCAGAGGGGTTTGGAATTTCGCACCAAAGGCAAAGGCTTCGCGTCCGGTTCATCGGCCCTGGACGATCGGCCACGTAGTTCGCTCGGTGCGAAAATAATCGCGGTTTTGGCCATTACGTTTAATAACGCAGACCGCGATTGTATTCGTAACGAGCCGCGATGTCGCACTTTCGGTGGTTTTCGGATCCAACGTTAAAATAGCGGGTGTTGGGTCAAATGACGTTTGCGGTAGGTGCGAGAGCCAAACAAAAAAGGGATCTGGAGGGCGCGCGCTCCACGTTCGTTGGCCTTTGACCGTCGCTCCATCATTCGGCTTTTGACATCCAATGTTCCCGCTGTCTATATCGAGCTCGCAATGTTTCGCCCCGCCTGAAACCGGGCCGTATTTTGTCACGTGGAACGGTCGGAATTTCGAGCGCAAAGTCCGAGTCTTTTATCCCGACGTCGAGCCTTAAAGATAGTTCGGCCCGGCGCTCTACCGTTTTAACGCGAATATCTCGCCAGCGGCTCTGCGGATTACGTAAATTTACCTAAGTATCCCGAGGGTAAATCCGATATCATCCGGTATCGCGCGGAAAATGATCCATCGGTAATCACGGAGATTCGAACACGGATAATCCTCGTGGAAATTCAAGTCTACGTCCGCCTGACCGCCGCGCCACGTGGGTTTAACGCACATTTTATCGGCCCGCGTGAAATTTCTCTTTGATAGCGCCGGGGCGCCGTCAAAACCGCCCCCTCCCTCCAGCCGCGCGTCGAAAGGGGAGAGGGGCGCGAGGAGGGAGGGGAAAAACGAGGAAGGAAAAGGAAGGAAGGAGCCACCCCCGGGCATAACAAACGTCGCATTGTATTTCTCTACGAGGCATATAAACCCAACGCGTTAGGGCGCGCGGGCCGTGGCGAGAAGAAAAAAAAAAAAAAAAAGGAAGGTCCGGTTATTCCTCTTTAATCGGGCACGGACAAGCACGCGAGCCGGTCTCTTCGGGCTCGTACGCCTCCAGCGAGCGCCTCCTCTATTTTTCTCCGGCCCAGCCCCACCCCGGCCCCCTTCTGAAACTCATTTCGCGATATGGGATAAACAACATCGTCGTTGGAATAACGCGGATGAACCTCGGCGTTACTCCCGCCACTGTCCCGCGGGCTGCCGCTCTTTGACCCAATTACCTCTTTGGTATTCCGATAGTTTTTCCGACCCTCCACGTCCCAGGGGCTAATGCAGCCGAGATAATGCCCCTCCTCTTCCCCCTCCCACCTCCTCGACCCCTCGGGCCCACCCTCGCCGCCAGCCGCTTCTTCTTCTTCTTGTTCTTGTTCTTCTTAGCTATGGGAAGCACGTTGGCCGTTCGATCGGATAAGGGGATCTTCGTTTCTTCGATTTTCCTCCTACGGAGGAGAAGACCGGTACCGGGGATCTCGAGGGTGGATCTCGATGGCGGGACGAGACGATGGCGCGTACGTGTCGCTTGGAAATATTTTAACACCGGGTTCCGCCGAAGGGCTGAAAAATTACACGTCCGTGGTTTCTCGTAAAAATCCCCGAAAGCCGCGAGGATGTATTTGTAGGAGAAGGTTAAGATCAACGCCGGTGAAAGGAATGGAGGCCAGGGCGAATACATCCGCGGGCAGTGGATAGTGGCCCGACCTGGTCGGACGCGTCTTTCGCGATTACAAACCCCGTACCGGCTTTCCCCGTTAAGAGGCCCGCCCGGATGAAAGTCCATCCGAATCTTGCTTTGCGAATGAAAGCCCCGGGCTTCCCTTTGGGGATGTGGCGTAATTCTGCCTACTATATTTATATAATGGAAGGTATTTTTAACGTTGATTACTGCATATCGCAGAAACAGGGCAGTTTTCCAATGCTATCGTTAGAAAAAAAATAAACACGCGAATAAAATTATCGCGAGATCATAACTCGGTCGCCCATACGAATAACGTACGATTTCAAACCATTTCCGTTTTAATAACGCCTAACGACTAAAAACAAAAGATGCCTTTTATCGTTCGAATAAACGTTATTTCAATATCAACGCGTTCCCCTCGAGAAGCCGGCGGGCTTCTTTTCGGGGACAAAGCGAGAACTCCGAGAGAGCCTAGACCAAATACGAGCCCATGGGCTTCCCGACCGAAAACTCCGGTAGTATCGCGCTCTCGGGGTATTAGACCCTCTTTTCTAGCTTTGTCAACCACGGCATTGGACGGGTAAGAAAGAATACGCGTGTACCGTCTCTGGCACGAGAGCTCCGAGGTAGGGTGTGCGTGGAAAAATCCAGGGGCGGCGGAGAGAACATTTCCATCGATTCCTCGACGATCAGCGCGATCACGGTCTTCCGAAGGTGCTCGCTCGATGGGCGCACGAGGAACGAGGCCCCGAGCTCTCGTCGATCGCCGATAAGGAGATTCTCGTATCGCGCCGCGGATCGATACGCGCCAGTCGTGCCGTCGAGCACATTCGTCGTGTACTCCAATTTCTGCGATGGGAGTGGATTAATATAATTTGACGCTCCCCGGGAGAATTATGCGCGGGCGACTTCAGCCAGGCGCCGATCTCGGTACGAATGCGCGCACACGCGCCTACCCGTGCACGGCCGCGGTGCCCTCGACGATAATGACGAAGATAATAATAATTTAATTTAACACACCGCGGGAGAAGGAGGTCGGTGCATCGATCTGACGCGGCGGGAGAGCTCGCGAGGTGCATCTTGCAAATATTAACCCCCTCGACTGCGAGAGGCGTATACGGGGTGTTCGCGAAAACCATTCGATATTTATGCGGCACGTGGCCAACGCCGCGCCGAGTGAAAAAGTCTTGGTAAACGTGCCTCGAAAGGTCGAGCGTTGTGGAGGATAGGAAGACGCTTTTTTCGCCACGCTTTTCGGATCCACTCGCCGGTGGTTTCGAGATTTTCCTTCGAAGGCGCTGCACGTCTCCTTCGCCTCTACGTACGTATGCTCGGCGTAGTTTGCTCGGAGACATTGGCACGATCGTGCGTAAAATGTTTATACGCCCTTTCTTCGTTAAAGTAATAGACCGGTATTATTAGCCGATAACCCTGCGATGCCAGATAGATTTGCGACGCGTATGAAAATTGGACGAGGACGTATATATTCGGCGAATTGGATCGATCGCTGGCTTCTAGGGCTTTACGTACTAAAACGTGTGATTCGCTCTTAATTTGGCTGACGCTATAATCGGTACGAGGAACTGTCGCGCGAATATTGCGCGGAGCAATATTGATGATGCTAACTCGGAGTGCGCCGCGGTCAAAGGGTTAAGCAGCCGACCGGTTACTCCCCGGAGGTCCCCCCCCCCTCTCTCTCTCTCTCTCCCTCTCTCTCCTCGTCCTTACTTTTACGCCCCATCTCGAGACTGCTACGAGGCCACGGAAGATTCGAGGGTGTACCTGCGTCCGGAGCAGGAAAAAAAGGAAAATAATGGAGGAGGACCCAGAGTTGGCTTATGAGAAATGCAAACGACGTCGGCGGCCTGCCGTCTCGAGGAAGGACCCGTGTCCCGTCCACCTTCATTCCCGACCGTCCGCCTTTTCTCTCGCGCTTATGAAGCCGCGGAAAAATATGAACTCGCGGAAGGCGTAGGAGAGCGAAGGTCGCTTCCAGAGGCGACCACTGCTCTCTCTCTCTCCCTTCCTCCCGGCGCCTAGTCGTGCGCCACCGAACTCCTCGCCCCTGGGAATACCTCTAATGCCCGATTCATGACACCTCGGAGCTTTCCAGCAGGACTCATCGTCGGTCCGGCACTTCTCCGCCCTTCCGTTAGCGATAAATAACTTTGGCCTCGGCAACTTTTTTGCGGGCCATTTGTGCGCAGCGTAAATAAATTTGGCTTTGCCAACTTTTTGCGGGCCGTTCGCGCAGTGTATAAATAACTTTGGCTTTGGGAACTTTTCGCGGACCATTCGCGTTGGATTATCCGCGCGGCGGAGAAATCATTTCGGGTTCATCAACTTTTCCCTCGTTATTTCCCCCGTATCGATGCGCGAGAGCCGGAAGCTCGAGGGGACGTCGCGCCGCTTAAAGGATCGTTCGTTTAATATAGGCGAGAAGTCTTTGGAAATTGCGTGCCAAGGCGCATTCGGGAGGGTGTCGTTAAAAATCCAGCGCGTTATCGAGCCATTTCTGGCCCTGCGACGCGTTCGACGCTTGTCCAAACGTTTGCGCGAATAATTACGCAAATCGGGGAAAGCAGCTCGCGTGGCGTTTCCTTCGAGAGAGCGCGGTTCGCGAGCCAGTGCGTATTTCAAATCGAGCACGTACCGGTGGTGCAGCGAGTACAAGCTCGGATTTCCACGCCAAAGAATCCGGCTATATCCCACCTACCATCGTTTAAACGAGCCACGGCCGTTCAGTCAACGACCGTTTCCCTTGATACAAACCCACTGCTTAATGTAAATGGCACATTTCCGTTTAATGCTAACGGCAATTCCAATAGAAAATTTACATGAAATTGAATAGCGGCTCCGGAGCCGAGCCGGCTCGTTGGTCGATCACGAAAATTATCCTCCGGCCATCGAGATCATCTTATTCTCCCGTTATACGAACTCCTCGGCCGTATCTTCGTCCGGCTCGATACCGAACGATTTCTCCACCTACGTCGAGTCATCCAATTTCCGAAAAAACAGACGAGATAGCCCGGTATCGATGAAATCTGGCCACGAACGCGTGATTGATTTTTTTTCCCTGGCTCGATCCATCATTCCGGTTTTTATGCATGGTTTTAATATCTGCGTTTTTTTCCTGCGGGATCGGGACCCCGATCGCTGGGAGGTTTGATTTGTGATTAAACCACGGCCGTGCCCGGACTCTGCTGGGGGGCGCGTATTTTCCTCCTGAAGCGCGATACGAGCTCTTCAGGATTGACTTTTTCCGATCGAATTTATCGTTGCTCCCTTTTTTTCCCCGCGTCCTTCTCCCGCTCGTTCTTCCGGTCGCGCGGTCAAACGCGAGGCTTCAACACTTTTGAGCCTCGACCATCGACCTTGGAACGTGCACGGGGAAAATCGACGCCAATAACAGAAATGCCAAAGCGGTTGAAATAACTCGCCTTTTTCGATCGACCTAAAAATAGGGTAGAGTCACGGCCGATGCTGACGAATGTTTCGGGAATCGCGATGCGTTGTACGTCATCCAACGACGAAATATTCAATTTTATTTAAAAAGGCATTGAATTTATTCCAACATCCAGCATCTATAGTATTCGCGATAAAGCTTTGTCCTCGAATATTCGGCCGATTTCCACGATAGAAAGAACCCAGTGATTTTTCCTGAAATTATCGGTCGCCGAACAGCGATTCTTCCGGCTCGCATTCGGCCCCCTATTCTCCATGCCGACTTTTAAATGGTTTCGACTGCAATATTGGATTCCGGGGCTTCGACCAACGATTGCTTTCGTCGTTATTACTGCGGCGACGGTTAAAAGAGGAAAAAAAGGGAAGAAAAAAAGGGAAGAAGGGAAGGAAAGGAAGGTAAAACAACAAGTCTGATATCGTAATTTCCCACGGACGCGCAATACCTATCGCGCGGCTCGGGCTTTTCCGAAATTCGGCCCGTCGACGCGTCGAAAGCCAAACCTCGTCCGTTCCTTTCGCGATCTCGCAAACGTAGCTGGAATTAGACGGAGGAAAGAAAGGACCGACGCGCGTAAGAGGCGGCGATGCAATATCATATTTAATTCCACGTACCGGCTCGAATATCGTTCGCCGTGGGAAAGCCGGAACGCTTTACGTCCGATTTATAAGCGGAGCAACGTTTCGCGTTACGATTCCCCTTTAATCCTCGCGTAGGAAACCGAGCAGCCGGATCGAGGTGCCTAATTTGGGTGGTTCGATTTTCCGCGAAATCACGGCCGGTGTATATTCCATGGGGAAAAAGGCGAGCATAACGGCGATATTGTAATTTCCTCGCTAGGTGCAATAGGGGCCACCGGGGTCTGGGCCGAGGGGGGTGGGTGGTGCCGGTAAGGGGAAGGGGGCGGAGGGGTTTGATTTCCGGGCGATAGTTTGCAGGCGTAACGGTGTGCCATTTCGCGTGCGCCGGCATTAGCACGCCGCCTGACATTCGACCCCCGATGAGCAATTATTATCTTCGACTCGGCCGAGCGATCGGCAGGGCCGAAAATCGGCCGATCTCCGGCTCCGTTAGGCGCGCCTGCACGCCCTCCGACATCGATTATCCGCGGATCGATCGCACGGAAGTCAACCTCCGAATACACCCTCGACCCACCCCCGCCCCATCCTTCATCGTGTATCGCCGAGTGTAGCTCGAATGCGAGCCGCCGCGCGGATTGTCTGTCGGTGGATAGATTAAATTCTTTGGGCCGCATTGCGTCGTACCGTCGTAAATCCCTCCATCCGGCAACTCCTCCCGTGGCTTAAGCACTTATTAGAAATTGCTTTTCAAAGTTCGAGGCTCAAAGCTGCGAAGGGGCTGCGGGAGGGGACAAAGGAGATTTCTGTATATCGTATATAAGAAATTTAATAAGAGACAAACGTCTTCCCCCGCGACCTAAATCACCGAGCTGAGCCTGGCACACCGGCTAGTTAAATATAATGCAGCCTCGGGAAAAACAATGTCCCCCTCGTGAGCGGGAGAAAGGGAGCGAGGGGTCGGGAAGGGGGAGCGGGGGGCTACCGGCGTGGAAGAGGAGAGAGCAAATAAAGAAAGAAAGTGGGAGCCTCCCCTTAATCGCGGCCCGATCTTTCCTCGGGTTCTCGACGGTGCATTTTGCGCTTCGACAAAACGAAGGCGACGCGGCCTTTCCTCCGCGGCCGTCGACCGCGAGGGGAAGGCCGGAAAACGCGGTTTTTCTTGCCCCCTCGGCCTTTGTGCCACCGTCCGACGTTTTGCCTGCGGAGGGGGCGGGGGGGGGGGGGGTTGGCGAGGGAGGGGCCGCGGGGGGAGGGAGTAATTAAAAAGAACCCCTCGCACAGAGAGGCGTGATTCGTTAACAATGGCAATATCGAGAAGTGCGCCTACCGGTTTTTTGTGCGGTTCTTATTCTCCTTTCTATGGGTACTTATTGCCGTGCCAAGAGACACGCTTCGCGGTTTAATCGCTATTTTCTTCGTATCGGGCTATTCCGCGTGTACGGAATGAATGGATGGACGCTCGGAAGAGGCGATCGAGATATCCGACTGCGACTCGAAATCCGGTTTAATTTTACTTTCCGATTTCGACGTTTTCGATTGCGTTGTGCGACATCGAAAATTACGGTTCGCGAGTAACGCTTTAATTTTGCAAGGAACGCGCGCGTATATTTGTGTCAAACTCGAATTAATATTTCACGAGCACCGGACGGTTCTGACGCGTCGGATTTTCCATCGATCCTCGTTTTTCGTCCGTCTCCATAACAACGTACCTTTAAGATCCTTCAAAGACTTATTTCTTTCGTTATACTTTTAACGAGCCGGTCGTTTAGACGGAAAGTTACGGAGGATTTTGATCGGTCTTGCGATAACGCAGCGGCCGAAACGTTCCGCGGCGCCTCTCTTCTCGTACCTTTCATCAAATTCACCCAACCAAATGTATCGTAATAAAACGACTTTGGGCCGTAAAAAATGTAAAGTTTCGAGGTTACATCGGACCTTTCGAGTACGATCGCGACTGTAAAGAAAGATACGTGCGATAATTATGAACGATCACGAGGGACGATGAGTTCGTCGGGGCGATGGTGGATAAAAATACCCGATCTTTGGTCGTCCGGGGAAAGGTTCTTCGGGTCATCGGTGCCGATACCAGCGCGTAGGGGTGAAAGGCGGTATTCTAATTGGCCAGTTAAGAGCTCAAATGCCGGATGGATACGCGCCACCGGGGAAACGGAGGATCGTTCCTGCGGTAATCGTGGGGGATTGTGAATCATAATATCTCCCCAACCCCATCATTGTTTTGTCAGGGTAATCTAAACGGAAGATCCAACCTGCCTCCGAGCCCTCTCCCCCCTTCCCTTCCCCACGCACGTAAATTCGGCCGTTTAAATCGCGGGGAGACGACCCGGCAATAACGTGATTTCCCCTCCAATTTTCCATACGAGTATCGCAAAACGAGAGAGGAAAGGCGGAGAAGCGTACCGTACGAGGGATACGATCAAAGTTTTCCACCCTCCGGAACTGTCGTTGGAGATATACGTTTAACGCCAGGACTGCCGAAGCATTCGAAATGTCCCCGATTTTTTGCAAAAATTTCTCAAATTCGTGACTCTGAATTTTTCGGGGCGCCTCTTTATCTTCTCGCGCCATTCGAACGATCGCTCTTAATCGTTTATCATTCCTCGGCGTTACCGCCCTTTCGTACTTTTATCGTGTACGCGTTTTTGCGTACGGCGTATCCACATACGGCGGGGCAAGCGTCGGTAATTTTCGTGTCAATCATTCGAGCGATGCAGTAGACCCCCAAACTTCGAGCGCGATCCGTTGCGAACAGCGGCTCGAGTTTCGACTTGTTCGAGTTGCCAACAGAATTTCTCCCAAATTTTTTCCTCGAGTTGCCGCTTCCGCGAAGCGCAGAGGTCTACCGTATGTCCGCGCAGTGACTTACCTGTGGCGGCAAAAAACCAACGACGCAAGTCCCGGAGAACGTGGCGTCGTGAATTCGGGAAATTTCCACGCGAAATTACAGAGCCCATCATTTTGGCAGGTTCCTCGATGCCGGCGTTGATTATCCACCCCGTTTTCCGGCTTCGAGGCGGCACCTTGACTTCCGAGGCGGCCGTAAAAGAGCACGGGCTCGCCCTTTGGAAATTACAATGCGCTACGTAGCGGGATTGATCTTCGCGCGATAGTTTCGAGATGGTAACGGCTCGCCATTTTGCCTGCGCGGACATTGACCTCTTAGCTCTAGTACGCCACTACAGCGGCTTTCGCGAAACCCATCGCTGTGTCCAGAGTACCACTACAGCGGCTTTGGCGTTGTACCTTTTTTTAAAATGCGATCGCATCGGGCAAAATTATATCGTTCCTTATCGAGGTGTACCTCCTGACATCCTCTCATCTCATATTTATTTTAAACTCGTCACACAAAGATACGTACGTAAAAAAGTCACGAATTACGTCCATAATTGTGTTCCAATGCAACTTTATAATGCAAAACACCATCGGACCAGGGTCGCGGTGTTACGGCGTTTAGGCATAGTCCGCGTCTAACACCAGCGTACAAAGGTACAGTGGCGCGTAAAGTCGAACCGTAGCTAAGAGGTTAAGGCGGGGAAAGAGGAGGACGAAGCAGGGGAGGTGCCCGACACTCGATGAACAATTATCTTACGAAGCTCGGGCGCGCAAGAGGGTGCACGTACTATGCGCAGCGGCTTCGTGGAAATGGGTCGCGGTAATGGCCACGTAAAGTCCTCGTGAAAGTTGCACGGTTGTTTATGATGGCGCGTGGACGTACACCCGCCAGGATTTACTTCCCACGCATCGCGGGGATAAATATTTTCCCTTTGCTATTTAGCCCTGGCATCCGCCGTCACGGCCATTTAAATGCCCGGACCTAGGAATCGCTGTTTTAGAACCTGGAAAATTATATCCCGGGGACGATGACCCTTGGAACTCGAGGAGGGATACCGGATATCCGATGCGTCGCTTCATAATCGGATTTATTGCGTAACGCTCGCGTCGCAAATTACATTGATCCTACGATCGTTTATTAACGACGCTTTACCCCAAAGTCGATCGCTCTAATCTTTACGCCTAAAATCCACCGCTTTCCAAGCCGCCAGGCATATGATGGAAACATCAAATGGAGGATCGATCCAACTCGTTTATCCTTTATACGCTAAGCGGTACCCTTCTTTGGCCGTGCTCGAGCGAAGCTTACAAAATTCACGGCGTGCACGTCGCGAGAGGAAAATTATCCAGGGACGATTCGGCGAGGTTTGAGAGCCGGACATTCGACGCGAAGGTCCGAGGCTCGGCGCGGGCTCAGCTCCTGGGGTTATAAAAGCTGAGCGTAAAAGTGGTAGGCGGTAAAACAACACGGTCTGGATACTAAAACCGGGCTGGGCGAATGCGCCTTGATTACGGGGGATGGGAAGGGTGGCGGGGCGGCCCGGTTGCGCCTCGAGGAATCACGGTACGATAATGTACGAGGAGATTGGAGGAGGGTAATCGCGCGCGTGGCTCCCGGAGGATACCGCGTCCTTTTTGCACTTTATTTGGCAAGGGATAATACGGCACGGCCCATATGTCGATTAACGCGGCACACGCGGATACCCATCGTCCTGGAATGCCGCCATTCCTCGCCCATCTGCTCGCCCCTCTTCGATGCAAACGCCAACGATCAAGATGTCGGGATTCCGAGCTATAAACGTATAATTGCTGGCACCGGTTACTTTGATCGTCGAGCGTTTTGCTTGGGACCGAAGAAGCGCGATGTTTCGTGGCTCGTGCATTTTTATTTGGAAAACGGATATTAGAAATGGGCGCGCGGTGATCCGTGAAACAGTCTCCTGTCGCGTATCGAGTGTAACAGCGTTCGCCAAAGGGATCTTTGTTGCCTCCCATAAATCACGATAGTAACGAGTGTCTTTTCCCCATGTCGTTAAGCATAATGGAAACCGGTTAATAGTGAGCGTAAAAATGGTTATCGCCACGCATATACCGCCGAAAGGAGATTCGCGATGGAGCTTTGATTAAACTCAGGTTTCGATGATGCAAATCTACGTACAGCCTCCTGTAAAGTATCCTTCTCTCGATGTCCGGCACATTAACGTTCGACCGATCGACCTTTTTCCCTCGATGCGCGTTGTATACCGCGAGCGACCAATAACCAAGGGCCGAACTAACCGGTAACTTCCCTCTGTACCGTTAAGCATAATGGAAAACCGGCCAATGGTGAGGGTAAAAATGATTATCGTCGCTGAGGCGAGACCGGCGAATGAGCTCTGATCAAACCCCTGCCTCGAACTCGGGGTATGTTCTACGCTGATTACATACACGGCGATTTAACACCAAAGGCACGAAGGCGAACGAAATAACGGGTCCGCAATTTGTTAGAAAAATCCCTCGTATTTATGACGTTACACTTTCGAGCACCGTCTACCATTTCATCGCGGTACTCGAATAATCGAACAAACCCATCAACTACTCGTTTGTCTAATCAAAAGCCTGCGTGGTTTATCCAAAAATCGCTCGACCAGTGATCCGTGGTTTTAGTGTTAACGAAGCGGCGATGCTCGATGACTAATCCCGTAAACCTGTTATTTCGAATATTACCATACGGGCATTCGGGACGGGTCCTGGATAGGCGCGATTCAGAATCGCGGGTTAGCGCGGGCAGCGAGGTTGAGATCAAAAATCTGGAAAGGGAAATAAAACAGCGCGGTGTTGGGGAAGAGATGAGGTGTAGGGCGGTGAAACCGCTGGTGAGAAGGAACCGACCGCATTGACAGCAGTCGGGTCGATCGAATCGGGAGAGGCAGTCGGAGAGCGAGAGAGAGAGAGAGAGAGAGAGAGAGAGAGAGAGAGAGAGAGAGAGAGACGAGAGAAGGAGAGGGAGAGGGAGAGAGAGAAAGAGAGGGGCGGGGGCTAGAAAGAGAGACGGCTGGTTAACCGTGTACACGGATATGAGAGTGAGTAATTAGGGTGTCTGATAATTCGGTTGTTCGGTGGAATGTTACGGCCGGATAAAAAGCACACGCTCCACGGCCGTTTACACGCGGATCGGGACTGAATTTCCTGCTGTTTTCCCTAGCATTAAACCGCTTCCCCTGTTTTATCAAAAAAAGTGTTATTTCGTCGACGAGCCTTTGTTTCCGCACCGCTCGCACGGACGAAGAGCGCTTTTTGAAAAACGATCGAGAAGACGGCAGGTACGTTTACGCGTTACGACGGTTATCGCGCGTATACCGGTACTTGGACCCTCGAATGTATTTCGTACGAGTAGGCGGTACGAACGAGAGTCTCCTTTGATTTTTATCATTCGATATCGCGGCAAAATCTCATATTCCGACCTTCATTGTGCGCGTCGTTGGGGGCTTATTTCCCCCCCCCCCTTTTCCCCTCTTTTTTCCCATTCGAATCTTTATTCCAAGAGTTCGCTCTATTCCGCGCGGATATATCCGCGGCGTTTAATCAGCTTTCGCGATGATATACGAGGATCAAAACGTGGCTCGCGCGCGATGCCAGGCATCGATTTCGGTGGGATCCCGCGCTCGTTCGAAATTACGTCGTTGCAAACTCCGCCGCAACGAAACCATCGTGATATTCTTGGGGGCCGAATGTTATCTTGGCGTTATATCATCCAGTGTCTCGGTGGTTGTAATACAAGCACTCTCCATAACGTTTTATACCCGTATATTTCAGCTTAGCGTTACGTTAGTACGCTTCAGCTCTAGCCTCCCTAACGATCTCCTCCATTTCCCTGATGTATATTTAAGCCCCAATTTCTACTTCTTCCCTATCCCGATATTGCTTCGGCCGATGAATTTTGCGATAAAAATAATCCTCCATTCTCGTAATCACTTACGTACCCCCGCCGCCTCTCCTTCGGCCCTCGACGCTCTCCTCGCTCATTGATCACGGTACCACCTGGTAATGTACAAACGAATATACGCGCGGTTGCTTAATAATGTAAACGATCGTCGCGGCCAGTGTTCCTCGGTCGAGTTAATCGAATATCATTTTTGCACGTCCAGCCGCTCGGTGCGAGGGGTAAAGTCGGGACAAACCTCCGACAAAGTGACGAGCGTTTCTATGCAATATTTATCCTAGTCGATATGCAAGAATTCACCGGGAGAGTTTAAACTCGTATTATTCATGCGGATAAACACGGCTCGCACTTTGATGTTTACGGTGTACACTTTGATGAAAGACAAACTGGGAGTATGTCGATCGGCACTCTGGGTAGGAACACCGGCGTGTCGGTGGAAAAACCTTTCCCGAGGGACCAAAGGAGGAACGTTCGCGGCGTACGTTTCGCGCGGGGCCTTTTTCTCGATTTTCCTTCGATTCCCTAAATTGCGCGAGGCTCGCGTACAATTTCCCTGACGGTTCTATCCTACGGCGCGGCGCTCGGAAGGAAGGCCAAATAATCGGTTATTAAAAATTGGGCTAATCTCGGCGCGCATGCGATCGGCAGGAAAGAACTCGGAGGAATTTCGAGGCGCTTCGAGGCCAATTGGCCGGCGCACGTCAGATAACGGCGGTGACTTGCCCGATATACGCCGAAATTGCACGTCCCGCTCGATTAAAATGTTTCTCGATCTGCACAGCCCCCTGGCCATCGAATCCGTATCGTTCGCCGAATGCAAAAGCTTTTTGGCGATAGCCGGCCGTGGCTCGTCCGAAAATAAAGTCCCCCGCGCTTTTTCTAATTTCCGGCAATCCGGCTATGGCCGAGATATCGTGCATGCATCGTAATTTCCTGGATTTTTCGGAGAGGCCAGGAAGGAAGAAAAAAGGCCAAAAAGGGAGGTCGATCCTCGTCGAAGTGTCGAGGTACAAAATAATGGGGGATGGTTCTTAATTTAGCGGGGCGTTGAAAAACGTTCCTTCCATCCTCGGATATCACTCGTACATCCACGAGCGACGCGCGCCTTATTTTCTTTCCGAACTCGATATCGATAATGATAAGAATAATACTCGTCGATGCTTCCACGGAGAAAAGAACCCTTTGTCGCAAGCTCGCCTCGCGCTCCCTCGCAATTACGATGACATTTACAATTATAATTACGGTTACCTCGTAATTTGCATGGTTTCCGCGACTCCTCCTTCGCCTCTTCGTCGACGCAAAGTGGGCAAAGCGCGATCGAACGAACGATCGAGACTATTTTTCTCTCAGCGCGAAAAGTCCTTCCCCGAAGGGGGCAACTCGAATATAAGCTGCAACGCAAATTGGCCCGCGCGAAGCGGATAAATTGTCTCGAACCGCACGGAGCTGAAGCGCAGATTTGAGGCAAATTGCGCCGGCGGAAAGGAGACGCCGTTTCATTTCCAGGATCGGCGCGGCCAGCGCGCTTCGCCCTCCGCGTCCTAGGAAACACGCTCGGGCATCTAAACGGCTAAAACGTCCGGTCGGAAAGGACGAGAACCTTTTGGGTGGTACGCCGGCGTAATGGCCAGAAGTTTGGGCCCGTATTCTAGGGATTTCCACCATCGCGCCTAACTTTTCCCATTCGATAATGTACGTCGCGGTTAGCGGTGCCGGGCTATCCACCTCGATCCCTCGTAACTCGGTTTATTTTTAGGCGTCACCTTCGGCCCCGCCTCTCTATGGCTGCACTCACGAGGAAGAAATAACGGCCGATCCTTGGAAACTTGAGGGAATAGACCGTTTTTGGGCCCTCGAGGAGGAAAAACAGCCCGACGTTGCTCGACGCTGGAAAAGTACCTTACCGACCAAACTATTCGGCCTTTTTAGCCGCGTCGAGTCGATTCCGATCGCCGGATGCCTCGTTCTTAAACGTTATAATTTCATTCATCGAAATCGAGGGAAGAAATATCCTCGAGATATTCGACGTCCAGGGATGACTCTCGAGATTCTCCGTTCGGCTTTTTAAATGACTGTTACTGGAAATCAAAGGGGAAGCGACGTACCGTTGACAGCGATGCGTGTAAATAGAGCGTTACGCGTAAGTCACGTGTAGGCCGCGTGGGGAGCAGAGAGCGCAGCGTGAGCCCGGCTGGACGGCCTTAACGTTCGATGCCAAAAAAGGGGGGAACAAAAAGCGGGATCGTACCCTCGTACCAATCTACGGCAAATAAAGTTCTTAATTGAGGGCACGGTGCGCCGGAGGGGGCGGAGGAGAGGAAAGGGGGGTGGAAAGTTACAAAAGGCGTGCGTGAAACGTTAATTAATAACGAAGGTGTAGAACGCTCGGTCGGCGGCGCGGCAAGCCTATTATGTATTCGTAGAAACTTGCCGCGAGCGAGAAATAACGATGACTTAATTAAGTAAAACGTCAAAACCGACGAGTACCGCGCAATTTTCAAGCTGGAAATAAAGCGGAGGATCCGGGAATACCCTCCCCCTCCGCCCCCCACCCCCTTTAACCCCTCCGCCCCTGCCCGGACAAAACGGTAATGTCCGTAAACCAATATTTTTAACGTAATTTTCGTGCTCTTTAAACCCCTGAGCAGGGCGAATTAAAAATTCTTTTGTCCTCCGCATCGTCCGCTTCGAATTCATCTCACGGTCCCTTCGTTGCGTCGATGCCGCGTCCCCGCGGCTGCTGGCATTTACCAAAGGTATATTATTCGATGGCGCTTTCTCGCTAATCGACTTTATTCGCCCCGCGAAAACGTTAAGAGGCGTGGATCCACCGGTACGCCCTAGCCGCAAAAGTACGATATTATTAATAACGACATTATCATCGGCAATCGGTAGATGGAGCTTCGCATTTTCATTTCCAACGAGCGAGCCGCTCCGCGTGTTTTCCGGCTATTCGTATTCCGAGCATCTTATCGATTTGGAGGCACGAAATACCAATGTCGACTTCGAACGCAGCGTGTAACCGCGCGCCCGGCTACGCTTAGATATTCCACGAGATTTCCCATAACGTAATTGCACTAATGAATAAGGCCGCCCGTAATGATGATTCCCGACCGTCAGCCACCTTCGTGCACTTTACCGTCTTAATATCCAAACGCTCCGTGCAGTCGAATCATACCCTGCAGAGGTCGAATTTAATTTTACGAACGAAGGGGCGCGCATCGGTACTTCTTCGATTTTTATTTTTGCCACCCACCGATCTTCCGCGATTTTGAATCACCCGCTACGATACACGCATCGCGTGGACAGAAGCATCGAGGATGGACGGAATTCGGACTCCGATCTCTCGCCTCGGAAGTCCAATGTTTCCGCGCGTTCGATTCTCCTTCGTGGACGCAATTCCAGCTCGAAGAGTAGGTTGTCGGGCAGAGCGCTGGGAAGAGGCTTGGGAGAGGAGCGGCTGGCTGTCGAGGAGGACGTCCTCCGCGCGTGCAACGTCATTCGGGGCCGTGGGCTCGCGTTACGCGTAAATTGACTCATTTTCAATTAACGGCGATGCCGGCCGATTAAAGCGAACAGCCGTGGCGCGGCCCGCATGACGAGTACCATCTGCCGTGCGTTTCAGGCGCACGCGGCGCGCCCATGACGTTGGAAAAACCGGCCGGCGGCGTTTAAACACCCGGCCGCGCTCCTGCACCGGGCTTATCCGTCCTCCACGGGCACTAAGTGAACCACCCATGGACATATGCAACCGCCCCCGCCACCGCTCCCAACCCTCGCCCCCGCAGCTTCCCCGGCCTGGCGGTCAGCGCTCGTCCGACGGGCCGGCTGGTACGAAAATCCCTCCTTTATCGAGACGAAGGTTCGAGGTGGATGGACTCGTCGACTTGTGCGAGGAACAACGGGACATCGTTATCGGGCCTCGAGGATTGCAATGGAGACGCGTGCGAAACTGTTTGGAAGTTTTTACGATGAGATCAGCTGCGCTAGGAACATCGATCGACGCGTAGTCTTACCCACATCCACGTATGACCGACGAATATTTTTTCGCCCCGTCGCACTCCTACGCCCGGTTTGCTCGTTTGTTCTTCTCGTTTGCCCGGTTCTGGCCCAGGGCGATTTATCGTTAGTATATCCCGAAGGATCGGAAGGAAGACGCTTATTTCGCAATATGTCGGATTTTAACCGTAGTCGACTCGTGCTCGTCGAGGATTTAGTAGCTCAGACGTCTCGTGCTCGAGTTACTTGTACGTTAATACCTCGGTTTGTACCGACAACGCACGTTTATCTCTCGCGTTTGAACGGGTAAACGTAGAAGGCGGCGCTCGGAGACACTGGCTCGTAGGACGGGCACCGGAATCCCGGTTTCAATGGTTAAGGAGGGCGTGTATAATCAAGGAACGGTACAATGCTCGGTAAAATTGTCCTACATTAATAATTAAACAAGACTCGAGCCATCCGAGCAGCGTAAAACAATCCGGCGTGCCCTGGCCCCGCTCGAACTTTCGGACGTAAAAACCGTCGCTCGCGGAAAACGCGTTCCGCGCGCTCCTATAGAAATTTATCCTATTCGCGGGTAATTCATGCATTTTTCTAGACTCCACTACTCGGCTTCCAGACTCGTCGAAACGATCGTCGATCCTCGAATCGGTATTATCGCCGCGTCCTATCGACGCTCCTCGCGTTGGCCCCAGGATCGTTTGACCGTCGGTAAGAAGTAGGTTTACAGGTCCGCCGACGGTTCCTAGCGTCAATATTATTAGACAAGCTCGTTTCGAACCGCCGATGCTGGGAGTGCAAACGCGTAGCTTCGTTATCGGCCACGAAGTTGCGCCGAGGCATTCACCGGCGTTCAGGTTTGTTCTATTTATCGATACCTTAATTGTCGCCAGCCGCAGATAACTCGGCGGGCATTTCTGTTTCTGGTCTTTCACTTTTGTTGCCTTTAGTGCGGGACGTATCTCGGCCGCCATCGAGCGTATTCCGCGATATCGAGTACAATGTTGAGGGTAATTTTCTCGGCTGAATAGAAGCGATTCCCGTCGTTTTACAATCACCGTTATTCCACGGAGAAAACGCGAGGGCCATTCCGGGCTTCGACGCCGCTTTCACGTCTCTTCCATTATCGACACCTTAATTCTCAGAAATTACCCACGACTTTCGCCGAGCCCGTTAATTTGTAAAGCTCCGTTTCCGCCCTCCTAATTCCCTCGGTTTCTAGAGTAAATTGCAAGTTACGCTCGTTCGGGCTGTCGGCGCTTATTTGCTCGACACTTTGCTAATCGTGTCGGTACAAGAAAACGCATTGTCTGTCAGCGTACATTATTCGCTAATTCCCGGCAACTCTCATCGATGCCGGTTAAACGCGCTTCGGACGATTAATACACTCGTACGGCCCGTCGTGCTTTTTTTCAAGGTAAAATCGAGGGTAAGAACGACGAGCGTGGAGCCTGAGTCGCGATAACGCAAAAAAGAAATCACCCCGGAAATGCTTCGTATTGAAACGCAATATATTTATATCGACCTACGGATCAACGGGCAAAAATGACATCCCGTATCGGTGTATTGACCCTTTATACGGGTAATATACTCGAAGAGGGCTGAAACCGGAGTCGAAACGACGCACCCAACCGCTTTGGTTTAATCTCATCGCACCATTCCCATCCCACCGCGGGAAAATTACTCGGGGATCGGTAATTATTTCGCGTTTAACTAGGAGCAAGAGGCCACAGGAGTGGAGAGTGTCTCGTAAAAATGGCGGGGTTGGCAACCACTGAGGCGCCTTGTGCGTGGCACTTAGGCGCGTGTCGATGCCAGGGTGGGTGGGGGTTGCTGCTTATGCTCCATACGCGGGACACGTCGGTGGCCTGCACTTTCTCCTCGGTGCCAGCAGCCCCCCTGTGCCCGTGGGAGCCCTCGAATTACTTCCGTGTTTATAAAATAAACCGTCGAAGGCCGCGGGGAGGGGCGCCAGGGGGGCATCCACGCGCCAGGTCTTCGAATACGAGCTGTTAAAAAACCCGTAGGTACACAAAACCGCGCGTTTTTGACGGGAGCTGGCTGGAGGGTGCGCGGTGGGGGCCGGAGGGGGTGGAGGGCTCGGGGCTCGCGACTAACACAAAGTTTTCCCACGTCGAACAGACCTGGCCTGGCTTTCGACCTTTCCAGAAATAGAATCGGGAGATAAAATAGCGTGGGCGTCGTGTCATCGTCCTGATTACTTGCTAGAACACGGATTTACGAAGGAGTTACAAAAGTCCATCGTGTGTAAATGTGCGAAGTGGGAAAGCCTTTATTCCCTCCTCGTACGGGAGGGCACAAAAACTGCCCTTTATTTTACAATGATTTCAACTCGATGCAAACGTAATTAAACTAATTGTCGTACGGGCGAATAAAACCTGACAAATAAAATAGCGGCCGGGTATACGCATGCGCGCGTATTAATGAACTAAATCTTACGCGAGGAATGAGGGTTTAAAAAGGGGGGGGGGGGTGGAGATCGTCTCTGTTCTTGCTGGCTCTACCATTCGTATATTTGGACGAAGCATTAGTCTGGAATGGCCACGATGGCTTCGGTGGTGCGACATAAATTTTTCAGCGGCGACCTTCGATCTTCGTGGATTGACCGAGGATCGAACGGAAAATCGATCGACGATGGTCGCTAGATTACCAGCGAGCGGAGAATCGACGCGTCGCTGACGTATCGGGAGGGTGCGTGTTTAGATACGCGATAGGAGCCTATCGATTGCTATCGCGCTTGTCATATGCCGTATTAGCGATAAGATCTAACGGCACGTGACGTCCGTCGAGCGAAAAGAAATTTACCAGAGCTAAATAAATAAGGGATGATCCGCAAATAGAATCGTTATCGGTACACGGAACGAAATCCCGAGGATGAACGAACGAATTAAATATCGCAAAACCGTTGAATTTCACTGCACAAAAGTATTGTACAGATCCATTCGCCTCTTCCAGCGAGCGTCCTCGATTGGATTTCGTCTACAAATAGGTCTCTTAACCGAGGCCACGCTCTCCATTATCTTTGGCAAGGATTCTTCCTCGTAGAAGTCCAAAATCTGGCCAGCGCTCCTTCTACATGCAAGGCCAGGAAACCGTGCAACGATAAATTAGCGGTCGATCATCGTTAATCGTCGGGTTTCAGGGGAAGATTGAAATCCCTTATCGGCGTTTGCTCCCGAACGAAAAAGCAACCGTTGGCTATTTATTCCGAGCCCCTATCCGAGTAGCACAAAAGCCTCCATTAAATTTACATTTTTATACGTCTGATCGGAAAATCGATCGTCCATTAATATCATTTAGCACGGCTACATTTGGTCAAAGGTAGCTCCCACGTATTTATGCCGCGCTCTCCGCTTTTCGAAACGTTCATCGCATTTTCATTCTTAAATAACCGAATGCCGAATCGATGGTACATCGGAGTCGCATTCATAGTCTTTGGCGCGATCGCGTTCGCGAAAGCGGTGGGACGCGATCGGTCTGATTTAGCCGTCCCTCACAGCTATCGGTACTTCGCGATAATTTGCATCGATAATACATTTATATCGCATTAACATTGCGTCGTCTTCTCGCAATAACGTTATTAGCGCGGTTACGTTCGTAGCGCATTCAAGGACAGGGCTATTCATTTTCCCCGCGGAGCTCGCTCTTCGAAACGCTCGTTGAATTCACATTCTTAAATACCCGATTGATCGATCGATCGTATCTGTCTCGCATTAATATCATTAGCACGACCGCAATCGCGAGGGCGGACGGCAATCGTATTTCGATATATTTATCCGGCGTGCTAGTCGGCGCTCTACAAAATGCTCATTAAATTTGCATTCTTAAATATCAGATTGATAAATCGGCCATATCGAGCCCGGCATTAATAACATTAGCGTGGATATAAACGGCTGGAATGGCGATCGTGATTGGAGCCAGCACCGGTGGACTTTTGCATCTGATAAATTAGCACGAAAATATCGGATTTTGCCGGTAATATGCGAAATTACGTTTTGCCCTGAGAATGAGCATGCATTAAAGTTAATGTAAATTTAACCCGCCTACCTGTTAGCGGAGGAATTTTTCGGTTATAAGCGTGGATGGAATCGTTCTGCAAATCCGTGTAATGCATGGGCCCTGGAAAATAAGGAGATATCGTTGATTTAGCGATGATACTAAAATATTCGACGTTAAAACTATTTATTGTACGAGCGGAAACGAGAAAATGACAACGGTGTCGATATCGTGCAATTTTTGTATTCGCTCGTGTCCGTACAGATATATTTCCACGGGGCATACAAGGAGATCGACGGAGGCATGGAAAATAATGCTGTTGTTTCCGAAATGCTTGTAAATGTATTGGTTTCCAGGTTGGTCGCGATATGCTCGATCCAATGGCTGGTCACGGCACCAGTATCGTGAGGTTTTCGGTCGACCTCGTGAATTTCCAAATTCCACGCGAATACCAGCCGGTATTTTCCCGAACAACGAGGTCACTCACCAGCGAGGACCGGCGGACTCGTTCGCTAATAGCGGGATTACAGGTGTAATTTATTAGCACAATTCGGAAGGAATTATAACGGTAGAAATAGCAGCCGTATATTAATGGAATTTATAATCGTAACAGGCATATCGCATATTGTGCCGGCATTATGGCGTTTCATCAGCGGCTTCATTAGCGCGCACCAAGTTTGAAAATAACCCGACGGATTTTTGCACCGCCGACGATTAACAAGAGGTATTACTTGAAAAAATGATCAAAGCCGATTCTGGCTCTCGGTAAATGGACGAGTGCGAGTGTCGCGCGATCGTTCGAGGACTCGGATCGATCCTTTCGTCTCGAACAACATCGGTTTCTGCATTATTCCTGGAGAGTGAATATCGTGCCGCACGTCCGAGCATATTTCTCGGGGAACAGCACCGAAACGTCACTGTAAGCAGGAAGGACGACTGTCGTAAACAAAGGAGTTTTAATATTTTTTACTCAAATTTATGCTGTATTCGGATATGCATCGTTTTTTACGGTTCATCGCTGTACGACGTTTATCTTTGTTTTTATCTTCGATATAAGTGGACAGAGGGTACGCCGAGGAACCGAGCACGTTACAGGAACAACGCGATGCGTCATCTAATTTCTTAATTTGGCGCGTAAACACCGGCTCCGTTGGGAAAGCCAGTCACGAAAATTTCGGTGTGATTACCCGTAAATGCGCTCATTCACTTGCGCGGACGTACCTGAAAGGGTCGTAGGTCTCATCTGCTCCGAACGGAATTCTGATTGGCCATCTGCCACTCTTAACCGCTCCCAATTTTCCGAAGTTCCAATTTATCCCGAGGAAAGCCTTCCGAGTGCTATCGGTTTCGCCTCGATTCCGATCAGAAAAGTACGTATTTTAATTTTGACGCGACGACTCTACCTACGAGGGCAGCGAAGCAAGTCTCCTTTACCGTGCGCGTGAAAAAGCGCTATCGCTTTTCTGGATCGTCCTTGTCCAGAATATTTGATCGTTCGTTATCGCGCGAAATGTACGAATAACTGAAATTTCGTAAATCGTCAAATTTTTGCGGAGCGTTATTCGTGTCCCGACGAGAAGTATAAATAATATCGTGTTAATTTACGTTGCTCAATTATGCTCCCACGTTCCATAAAAGACCCTCTGTATTTAATACCCTACCGTTTCAACGACGATAAAATTTTCACGATTCTGTACGTGGCGGTATTTGGATTCAAAGAAATCGTCGTACTTTTATCGTCGTTTCGTTAATCGGGATTAAAATTGGCCGAAAATCTCGCGCCAAATCCAGAGAAATTGGGAGACACCTCGCACCGATAATCGTTGCTTCGCGACGAGCGTTTAATTCGCAATAATCGCGATGCCATTGCGTGAGATATCGTCTCGTCGCATATCGCCGCATTATCGACGTCGCACCGCCGTTTTAATTATTCCAGGTTTCCACCGGGTTTTCCCTACAACCGCACTCCAACGATCTACAGAGTCATTCAAAGCGGTTCGTTGGATTTCGCAAAATTTTATTTTCTCCCAAATTTTTCTATCGTTCCGACGAAAAAAATGAATCGCCATAATTTGGTTTCTTACCTTATACGCCATGGGTGAAAGGTTCGCGAAACGTAAAAAAGATGGTCGTCTTTGAGCTCGAAACGACGTAATCGAGTCGACGCCGGAAACAATGCGAATAGCGCAGAAAACCGTGGAGCGTCAAAGGTCGGGATCTCCTAAAGCTCGAAGAACCTCGCTTTGAATCGGCGTGTACCGCGTCATAACCGCGTTGATGGCTACCAAAACTAAACCTGCGCGAAATCCGTGGAATCGTTTTGGACGAGCCTGTATTTTCCACGGCGGCTGACCTGTATTTGCCGGAAAATACCAGCACCGATTTTATGGACATTAATAACCCGATGGTAATCGTCGTTTATCGACGGTAATTTCTGACGTATCGTCCCGGTGCCGATGCGATTATTTATGCCCCCGCAATACGTCGGCCCCCGCGTACAACGACGCACTCTGGCCTTTTTTTTCACGCGGTTCCAACTATAACCGCTGATAGCGCATACATGCATAAATATATTATTCGAGCCGCGCGGATAGAACGTACTCGGTCGGTGGTGACCGGCAGGTTTTCTAACGCCTCGCGTGGCTTTTTGGGTCGTCCGAGGGAGATAATCCGCGGCATCGTTCGTGCGTTCGAAGCGTGTTCTTTGAATCGAATTCGTTTACAAAAATAGACGCTCAAGGTTTTGCTGTAAGAATGCCGATCGGGGGAGTTTTTGAGATAAAAATCGGACCGTGCAAAGTTTGGAGTAAAATTCGAGAGATAAAGTTTGAGGAAAAAAGTCGGGAGTACTTGGCGCGCACTTTTGTCGAGCGTGTAATATTACGCGTGGAACGTATTACCTTCGAGGATGTTTTATCTCGGGCTTTAAAGCCCCTGGATGCCGCTGGAAACCGTGGATCTCGCTGTGTTCCGCTAAGATTAATTTTGCAATATTAAAAAAGCCAAACGTCCACGGCGAGGCCGTGTACGGAACGAGATGTTTACCCCCTCGTGGATGGAGGGAACGTTTTCGCGGTTTTTTCGCCCCCCTCCCGCCCTCTTTCTCCCTCTCTCTCTCTCTCTCTCTCTCTCTCTCTCTTTCCTGCCGATGCCGGCCCCGAGAGGAACGGCATTGTCGATCGAAAGGAGGACGTATCTCGTGCACGTTATTACGCCCGGCCTCATTAAGGAAATTCTATAATGCGTAGTAATACCGTGGAAACCGAACTTTGATGCACAAAGTCTCGCGTCGCGGGGAATAGCTTTGTATTTCGCGCATCTAACGATCCTATCCGCGTGAATAAATGTTCTTCCCCGTCGTTTCATCCTTCACCGATGTGCCGCGACCTCTCTTCCTCTCTCTCTCTCTCCCTCTCTCTCTCTCTCTCTCTCTCTCTCTCTCTCTCTCTCTCTCTCTCTCTCTCTCTCTCTCCCTCTGACGAGACTCGGAAGACTTACCCCCCAGGCGAGCCGCTATTATGAGGACTTTCTAAAGGATGATAGAAAATAATATAAAATATCTACGCTCGTAGGGTATTTTCGCGAAAGCTCGATCGAAATTTACGAGACATCCCTAAGACTGTTTCACCTTCGACGCCGACCATAACGAGTATTTTACGAGTCGATGCGATTAAACACTTGGCGCCAACGAGGGTCCATTGGAAGAACACCGATGGTGGGAGGGGGGGGGGGGGGGCTAATGATATTAAAGAGGGCCGATGTAAAATGGTTGTTAGGTTCTGATTTGTACGCAGGGTTTTGTTGTGCCACGCAGGCGCCCTGCGATCGAGCGATACAAATCGTCCTTGCGTGAAAATAATGAAATAAACAACGGTATTACGTTGCCGCTGTCGGGGAAATTTGTTGTGATTAAATTCTTCGCAAACGAGTAAACGCATCAAAAATACTTTACGACCCGATACGTTTTTTCACGGCTGGTCGTGCATCATCGCGCGGCGCGGCGTTAACGTGAATTATTTAGCCCCCTTTTTTTTTCTCCTAAATAACAAAAAATCGTTACCCGCACGCGGGGGAGGGGGTGAGCGGTTCGACGGAATTATTCCCAATTAAGTTTGCGATAAATAATCAGCCGTGACAGTGCGTAGGTATCGTTCGACGCGTTTTTCGCGCGAAAGTTCGCATAATCCGATCGCGTACACGTTAACCCGGTCGTATCTATCCTTTTCCCCCCCTTTTTTTTTCGATTAACGACGGAAATATGACGCGATACCGAACTCGTATTCCGATGGCGGTGCAACGAGGATAGATCGCCGAGATTTATATCCCCGCTGTTTCCAGATTTTTTGTCGTCCTCCTACCCGGGCTACGCCCCGAAGTTTATGGAGTACCCGGTTACAAATCTTTTTTTACGGCAAATATCTTGGCACCTGTCCTAATGAAAGGTCGCCGCGGCCCGGCGGTCCTATCATCTCGATAGACTTTTTGCGTGGCCGCCGGCAATTTGTCCTTACGGAGCTGGATAGTGGCGTGACCAGGACCCAAATTTCGAAATTGAAGGGCTACGAAGAAAAATGTTCCGCGATAAGACCTCCGCGCGTTACTGCAACCGAATTTTCCCTTTTCCTAACGGACCTACGCCCGATCGGCTCTCGTTATACCGACTCGGCCTGGTCACGTCCGAGACCATAATGCTCCCCGCACATGCCCCTCATTTTTCAGATATAATTCCACGTGCCTCGAACGAATAATTTCGCGGTTATCGTAAAATTCGACGATGCCCCTACCCCCTCTTCGTCTTTTAATATTATTTTCCCGCTATTTTTTCCTCCTTTTTCCGCGCATACATACGTAAAGGCCCGATTTTCTTCCTGCCGTAAGTTGCCGGCAAGCTACGAACGTCGTTTACGCCCATTTATTGGACGCTGCTTTGCGCTATATGCGTGGGAGGGCTCCATTTTACGACCGCTTTATCGCTATTAATACCCTCTTTCCTTACCCGACATTGCAGCCATCGAAGCGCTCGCGATACGTACGCGATTTCTCTCTTTCCTTCGACGTTCTCAACGATTTCTCGCGAATCCTGGGTAATCGAGCGAATCCCTTTAGCCTCGCTCTATCTGCTCTATACTTTACGTATGCACTCGCGATATCTCCAATGATCGATATGCATAATCCATATCCGAAGATAATTCTCGCGACGCGGATTTGTGCTATTGGAGATTTGGTGGATTCCATAGGAGGTTCATCGGCGCGACGATCGGATGCACGAACCTATTCCAGCGTAGCTCTCGATTTACTCCCGGTCAACGCTGATAGCGTTGACCACCTTTAATCAGACGGCGGCCCGCCGGCGCCAAAGTACAAATTAAGCAAATATCGGGTGCAAATCGTCACGTATGTTTACACTCGCGGTGGAAACGAGATTTCTCGGTGCACCGCCTCGATGCAGGAGGGGGACGGGGAGGGGCAGTCTTTCGCAATGCCGCGCACCAATAAAGGTCCTACCGATTAATTTGGCCGCGGAAGCAATTTCGTGGAACCGCGCTCGAAGAAGAGGGGCGAGGGTGCGAAGCGAGAGAGGAATAATATGTAGACGATGGTCACGGCCGGTAGCTCGCGCTTTAAAAGGTTTTGCTCGACATCCGGCGGATCCCGTGTCGCGAGTACGGAGCATCGTTTCCAGTAGAGCGACACGCTCGAGTTACGCACGATCTAATTTGCGGAAGAGACGAAATTTAGAATTCGCACTTACGAGAATTTGCATTCGCAGCGATGAACTACGAGGCGGAGAGGTTTCGCTCTTGTAAATGAACGAACGGATACGTAAACAAGCGTTAAACATATTTTCTTTGGCACGAATACGCGCGCATACGGGAAAAACGGTGCACGCCCATATCTCTGCGCAAACGTGTCGAATAAAATATGTACAAGCCGTGCACCTGTTATTTCACGTATTCATACGGAGGACGTACGAAGCGTACGTTTTACGAAGCAAACTTTTTTCAAGGTTCAACCTTGATGTATAAAAAAAGACGCAAAAGAGCTGCTCAACGCTGGTTTCAATCGGGAGCAGATATCCCTCATCGTCGTTTATAACCCGCTCGTTACTGCAATTCGACTTACATCGCTCGAAGAGGAAATGAAAAAAGAAAAAGAAAAACAGAGAGAAAGATAGAGAGAGAGGGGGGGGGGAAGAAAAAGAAAGAGAGAGAGAGGCGCCTCGCGCGTCGACACGGGAGGAAGATGCGCGAGTAAGAGGGCGCGTACGACGGAGGAGCGAGTTCGATCCGTTCTCCCAGCGTAAAACGCGTCGAGTGCAAAGGGTAACGGGACTCGACGTTAACCCCCGAGGCGAGTAACGACGGGCGATTCGGGCGCCGTCCCGAGAGGAGCACCCTATAATTTCGCCCTCCCTCGAGGCTTAAGGCCACTTAAGGAACGGTTACCGGCCTCGCGGCCATTGTCACGCCCGAGCACCTTTGTATCCTGCCGATAACGGAGATCTTTCTCGTCGTTACGTCGACTCGATACGAGCGAGACGGAGGGGAGGGGAGGGGAGGGGGTGGGGGAGGGGGAGGGGCGGCCTTTGTCGAGGCGAGGGAAGGCTCCGACGATTTTTCAACGTCGATACGTCGAAGACCGGTTACCGGGACAGGTGGAACCTTATCGAAGCTTGGCCCGATAGGCATTTCCGGTAGAACCGCCGGAACAGGCGGCCGGGAGTGCGCGTAACGGGTGTCTCGGAGGTTTGACCGCGGGACCGACGAACCGAGCGAACGACCCTACGGTTCGTACGAAACGCGCGTTGTTCTTGGAATCGAAGCTTCCACCGCGACTGCGCGGCTCCTATCGAACGAAAATCGCGTTCGTAAAAATTTGGTCGATACGCGTGGTTCGCGCGCCGATCGCGTCGACGTGAAAAATGATATTCGCTCGGCGAATAAAAAGATTCGTTCGAAAGGAATAAATCTGACGGGGGGGGGGGGGGGAAATAGTAGGGCCGTGATTCGCTGAAAAAATTCCAGCCGTCCCGCGGAGAGTAACCCCATAATTTCCTACAAAATTCCCGAAATTTGTGACGGTGCACTTTTGGAGAGTTCACGTCCGTTTCTTGCGCGCCGTTACGATGATTAAATGGATCCGTTCGATTTACCTCTTGGGTCCCCGCATTATTCTCTCCGTACCTTTGTGTTTCGCGTTGATGAGGTATCGATCGGTAGTTTTGCCGTTAATACTTTGACCGCTCCCAATGTAATCGAACGTCCATTAACATCGGGCCACGATTATTGCGAATGCCCTTATTTCGATGGACGAGAAAGGGGGCGTCGTAGGATTTTATTCGGGACGGGGCGTAATTTAAAACCTTCCTAAAAGTCGCGAATCGGATGCATTAGGCGTTCGATTTTTTCTCCTCGCGCTTTCGACGTCAACCACTATGGTCACCCGTCTCCGAGGCAGGCCTCGGAATATCTTTCGAGCGCATTATCGCGCGGAAAGCTCGGAAATGGTGCCGAGAGGAGGCGGGACGGTGTTGCGAATAGACTCCCGGATCGAAATCCCAGCCATCACCTTTGGATTTTCCCCCCTGATATGTATACCGTGGAGGAGATCCGCAGCGGGATGGAGGAAGTATCGAAAGTCAGCCGCAAAAAGGATCGGAGGCTCTCTCGTCGACGTCTCCGCGATACGCTTCGAAATACGTCCAGGATTTGTGTGTCGATTCTACCACTGGACGTCAGCGGTACAAAATTCCGACGAGAATTTTTCGAACCCTGGATAAGGATACTGGAATAATAAAAATATCGAGCATCGCAAGGCGCGTATCTGCCGCGACGTGGACCTGGGCAGGGTGTTAAAAAAACATTAAATATTTATACGGTCATTTGCAGCAACGGCCGCCAACCGATGGCCCGCGAGAAGATTTTGGTGGCACGCGGAAGAATCGTTTGCATTTTTCATGTTTTATCAATGATAAGACAAAAATGATATTTCAAGAAATTCTTATATTCCGAAGGACGATTCTTCCGAGTTTTTAATCCATTCTCCCTTGAAACGATGAATTTAGCGCTCCTCGAGAGCCGAAGGGTCGGCTACGGCTAATTTGCACGCTCTACCTACGTTCACCGAGGCTTTTTCTCTCGTTACAATGTGCTCGCGGTATCCTACGAACGTCGAATGGTTTTCCTCGAACACCCCGCAGAATTCAATCTTGAACGGACGGGTTATATTATAGTTCGACGTCGTCCTCTGTAAGGCGTGCGAGCGGCGCAGAAGCCGATAGCACACGCGCGCACACACGCAGGGGCCAATATTTGTACGCGCGAAGTTGGCATCGGTTTCCTTTGGTCAAACCCCCGGTGCGGTGTCCTGGTATTTATCCTGCAAACGGCCCAGGATCTCGCCGGTAGTTTGCCGGCGTAAATGCTTAACTCCACGGGGTGGGATAAATAAACCACCCTCGGAGGAAAGATACATCGGCGCCCGCTAATTACCGGATTTGTGCCCAGAAGATCCACCCCTCGGTACCCGCAATCCCATCTGGAATTTTATCCTCTCCCTCGCTCGCTCGAGCAACCAGTTTCGGTCTACCTCGATCCACCGTCGATTTTCAACCTGGAGAGATTTCAACCTGGACGATCGCGGAATTGTATACGACGATGATGCTCCTCTCGGAGGCCAGGGGAACTCGAATGGAATTATGTTTCTTAGCGCCAACATAAATAATCGCTCGATTCGGAGAGGTCGGATCGAGAATGAGATTAAAACCGATCGTTGAACGATTTATACGATTATGCGGATGATAACGAGGAACGACGCATGGAATGACGAATGACAGAATTACGTCGCGTTCGTCGTCTCTCAAGCGAACGAGGGGAACCGATGAAATACAACTTTATCCGTGGACCTCTTTTATTCGAAGCGTTCATTCGTTATACTTCCCCCGAACTTGGCCCGCCATTGTGCTAGGCGGAGGGTATTGAAATCCTTGATGCACCTTGATTTCATTGTCCGATAACCCGCTTCGAAACTGTTGATCTCTTGGGTCGTCGCTCGAAATACGCGACAGGAAAAGTTTATCGCGACTTGTACATTTTTTTAGTCGGGCAACTCTCTAAGCCCCTCGAAACTAGTGGCTTCCAGAATAAACGACCACGACGGCCGGCGCTGAGAATAAACTCTCCTTCCTCGCAAATCAAGAAGCTGGCCCAAGATCGCGAAACGACTCGCTCGTAATTACGTTAGATCCATCGCCCTTCCATTCGAGATACAAAACTTTACGAGAAGGAATAATCGGGATAAGGACGACCGAGGAAGCGGGGATCCCTTGTTTTTTTTGTCGAGAGGAATGCAACAGGAAGGTCGGAGTGGCCGTATTAAATTCAAAAAGAAGAGTCACGACTCCGGAATTGGCCTTTATTTCGGGTTTACGGTCCGGCCAGGACCAGATGAGTCCTTTCATCGGCCTCCGGCCCGGGGAACAACCCCGGCCCCCTCCCTCCGCGCCCTTGCCGCCCTCACTTTTTTCCCTCCTTGGGCCGCGCGCGATGTAAATCGCCGAATGGAGAAACTATCCACGGAGAGTTACGATCTCCGAGGGTTAATCATTTTGGTTTCAAGCCGCCCCCCTCCCTCCGCCCCGCCGCCGCCGACTCTTTGCACAGCCGCGTCGGCGGATATTGAAAAATTTGCCCCTTCGCCTTCATATTTCACCTCCCCGAATATTCCCCGGTAAGAGCTCTCCTTGGTAACTTGGCAAATATCTCTTCTATATTAACGGTACAAATTTCTGCTAGCATCGAACACACCTATAGCCCTAACCCACGAGTGCTCCCCCTCGGCGCTGGGGATTACGTAAGATTGAAACGACGAGTCCGACTCGTCGTAACTTTACGAATATGAGAGAATCCGTAGGCACGATGTGGAGCGCGTACGAAATAAATGACTGGTAGGGCGCGATTGTTTCGGGCGCGCGGGTTTCTGTGTCAATGGGCGATCTGGGAAACGGGGGGAAATTCTATTGCACCTTCGTCGGTCGGGATTCCTCCTGGATTAATCGCGGCGAAAGGGTTCGGGCTTTGCGATCGAGGAATCGAGACTATGGAAATTCGGACGAGGCGAGAGTCGAACGTTGAACTCATCGCCGAGCCGGCGATCTAATAACGCATTCTACGCGATGAGCACGCCTTCGATCAAAGAAGGCCGTCTGGTTTTTGCATCCTCATTCCCCTTGCAAACAACTTCCCCCGGTCCAGGATACAAAAGAGTTTCTGGCCCGGCTGCAGTTGCCCCCAATTTTCGCGGTAATCGAGAATACGCGCTTACAAAGGGCAAAGGGGGCGAAATATTCCTCCTTTAGCGCCCTCGGCATGCTCCTGCGATTTTAACGAAAATCCGTCAAAATCCTCGCGGATAAGCTGCGCGTACCAAACAGCGATCGGCTTTTCGCGATCGAAAGAGAATACCCGCGCACGAGTTCTCCGCTCTATTTCGAGGAGTCGAAAGCGTACGAAGAGGGAAATGATGGAGCGACGAGAGTTCGTTTGGCGGTTGCCAAGGTAGGATGGCGAAAAGGCGAGTGTGCCGATTTTGCGCGTTCGCGTTGACCATTTGATTTATCCGTGGATATTTCTCGCCGCGAAATAAATCAATGCGCACGGAGCTATAAAGGGTTAAGCGTTAATTTAGTTCCCGGCAGCGTCGCGGCGCGTGTCTCGCGGGCGTAGCTCATTAGGTTGTCGCCGTAACACAGTTCTCGTGTTTGCACCGTCGATAGTAATAAAAGCAAGTGTCTTTATTACCGGGCAAACTGCCGTGGAATCGCACGAATTCACGATAGCGGATAAAGAGAGGCCCCTACCAGCGCCCGGATGTCCGTGTAGATCGGCGTATTTGCACGTTCCGCCCGAAAAGTTCCGCCAGAGTCGGTACACGGTATCGCGCGGTTCAATGTCGCGCGGCTATGCGACTCCGGAGCCACGTTTACGTCTCTTCGTCCCTCCAATAACCCCGCGCTCGTTCCAGCGCTCCTCGGGATATCGCGTTAAAAGGACAAACTTGGGTTAAACACCGAGTGAAATTGAGAAAATCCAACTGGTGCTCTCCGTAACGAGACTCGGTTGTTCTTCTTTCCTTATCTTATCCTTCGAGCACGATCGAGAATTTAACTCGCGACGGTTGCCCGCGAGCGTTCCGCGCGTACGCGGAAATTCGAGATTCCCCTTCCAAGGAGCGCAGAATTTGTACGAAAGGGACGCTCCATCGAAGCCTGGGTCTTCGGCGGTCGCTCATACTCGGAAATCCAGGTTCGCGCGAGAGTCGCGGTCGACGTTGCCGGCGGCTCGCAAGATCGCCGATAACTCTGTGAAATCGTTAACGTGAAAAGGGCTAAATACGGCGATAGATGCGATTAACGTGGCTCGCATGTTGCGGTCAGTAACGCCGGCCCGATAATCGGCCCTGTCAGAACGGTTATCGCTGAAACCGAGCTTCGTCGCTCCCTCGCCACTGCTTCGGCCCCGTCCTACGCGCGCTCGCTCTGCTCCTGCCTCTCCATCGATTCCTACGACAACCTCGACCAGCGCTTTTTTATCGACGAAAGTTGGCTTTGCGTATGTGGCCAATCGGTGTTGGTAAAAATATGGTTTGTTAAAAGCTTAAAATATATACGGAGAACCAACGAGGCCGTTGGTAATAAACGAGAATCGAGGTTCGGCATGGAATCGGGCGTCGTACTTCTTCGCGAATAACGACGTCGTACTTCTTATCGCTCCGTCAAACTCTCCATCGAAAGGTCGATACTCGAATCTCTCTCTCTCTCTCTCTCTCTCTCTCTCTCTCAAAAAAAAAAGTAGCGTAAAAACTCGAGCGAAAACTAAACTTACGCCTACGTACGCCATCTTACATGCGAAAATCGCGGCCCCACCGCACGGCCCTGTTCAGGGACTTCCGCTTCCTTTCTGCGCGGCGGATGGGTTATTCCTATCTCGGGTAAACACCGCGGCTTAGAAACCCCGCACGCCACGCGCGCTCGTGTAACAAGGCGCGGGGGAAGCCGACTATCGCCTACGCGGCGGGGTTAACGAAGTTTTTTTTCGGGCCGTGAGGGCTAAATTGGCCGACGCCGGACGCGCTTTGGCCGGACACGGACCCCCGAAAGTTTCCCCGGCGCGAAATTTGGCGCGAAGTCCATCGGAAAAGCGGGGCGCGACGACGCGTCGAAAGTGTCCGCCAAGCGGCGGATCGACCCTTTGACTCTGGAATTAATTGCTTTTCGAAATTTACGACGTGCCTCGCGCCTCGCAGCGAGCGCACGCTCGTTTGACTCCTTTTTTATCGGAACGTATTTATCGTAAGGACCGACGGCTACCCTGGATCTTCCTCGTTGCCTCGTCGGGCGAAATGCCCGCCCGAGAGAGGTTCTCCTCGGAGACGCGAGCTTCTTCTTCTCGCAGGGAGGGTAATTTTAAAAGCTAAATTCCATGAAAAATTCCGGAGCGTGTAGCGCGCATCATAGCGAGCGCAGCGGTACGTCGAGCGAGGAAGGACCTTCGATCGAGGCTACGGGGGCGCGTAGATGCTAAAAGTCGCTCGACCGTCGTGGTTATTTTCAAAACATTAAACCGCGCACATCTCACTCGACGGGTGAACCGTGGAAACATTCGCGTTGCGACAAAGACTTATTCGAACGCGGGAGTTTTCATATCCCCCCGCCCCCGCCGCCTGCACCGACGGAGACTTTATTTACAACGAATCTCCCGACGAGCTTCGGGCCAACCGCGCACCGAGATACTTATCCCGGCTTTCCTCCGGCGACCTCTTCCTTCGACCTCCTTTACCGAAATTACGGTCACACCAGGCTGGCATTTTTGCTCTCTCCCTCTCCCCTCTCCTCTCTCCCCTTTGAAGGAACACGCGTAAGGCGAGCTCCCACGGGGCCCTGGGAGATCTTTTCAGAACTTCGTTATATCCGCCGACACGTAGAGGAGGCGCGGAGGTTAAAATCAAACGAGTGCCACCACCGTGGCGGTTGCCGTTGTGCCAAAATCCTCCTCTCCGCGCCCCTCCGCGCCCCTCCGCGCCCCTCCGCGCCCCTTGGCACCCCTGGAAGCGCCGTCCGCCGTGGAAAAAGGCGCATTGTCGCGATGCATAATGTCGCGGCGGGCGGTGAAAGGACTTTCAGAAAAAGTTTTCCCTTTTTATTCTCCACCGCAGGACGGAGGATGAGCGGGTGGTCGGGGGGGGAGGACGAGGGGGGAGGAGGGCGGGGGTGTGAAAGAGGGGCAAAAAGACCGCCATCACCGTCCGTCCGGCCTTCTTACACCTCGCTGACAATTTTTTTCTCACGCCTCCTCCCATTAACCCTCCCGAGCCTGGGCCCCGCGACGCCTTCGATGAGGAACCGGAGTTGCACTTTTGACCGGCCTCTCGAGCCCGGGGCGAAGGGGGCTCGCTTTGCTTCCGCGCGCTATCCGCCTTATCCGCCGGATTCCACGAGGCGCTTTGACATTTTTCGAAGGAGAATGCGGAAAATTGGATAAACAAGGACGAAGGACGAGTTTTCCGCGCTGTACGCGGGATATATATTGGATTTCCTTTTTTGTCCTCATCGACGTCACCCTCGCGAGGAGACTTTTTTTCCCTCTTCGTTTCGGTACATTGCCTCGAGTTAATCATAGTTTTCTCGAGGATCGTCCCACGTTCGGCGAGATTTTTTTGCGCTCGAGCAATGATTTTCCGCCATTTAATTTCGGTTTCCCGCGCGTTCCAATCGCTGTACGATCGTAATGCGCGAGTTCAAAGGAAATGCGACGTATGGTGGATTAACGCGTACGCGTCCGCTCCATCCGGGAGATTCTATTAGTCGGAATGGGCGAGTCAAAGTCGGCGGAGTGTCGTAGAGAGAATTAATGTCCGAGCTGGCCGGGTTAATCGCCGACACGGATTCTTGGCGTGGGCGTTAATCGCCGTCGAAAAAAACTAATTTTCCAAGCCCCAAATATTTTCCCTCCGTTGTTCCAGCGGCACTCTGCGCCGCTCAAAGTAAAAAGTGACCTCCCTGAACGCGAATGCGGACGTACTCTGTTAAAAACTTTGGACAAACGCTGGAATTAAATCGCGTTTAGTCGGTGCCTCTGGACAAAGATCCTTGGTTTTGGAATTACTCGTCAAAATAGTCCCAGGCACTCGGGTTAACGAATTTCGAATCCTCCGGTCCGTCTTCATTTCCCTTGCTCGCCTACTTCGATCGCGATTCTGCTCACCGTCGGGACGATCGATTCGCGTAGAATATCTTTGCTCCTCGCTGCTCGATCGGAATCGAGGGCTGCTTTAATCGGGAGACGGGACGATCTTATTTTCTAGGATCGCGCTCGTACTTCCTACGCTCTTTGTACAACCTCGTACGAAGAAAGATCATTTCGATTAAGGCAAATCTCGAGGCGGCGAGCCGTGCGAAAAGTAACGTGAGAAAGTAATAAATCTCGGCGGAAAGAAACTGGAGTACTTTACGGTTCTCCAGAAATTGTTATCCACGGGCAGTTTTTACGCTCGTCGAGGTGGAAAATGCGGGGGAAGATTTTGGGGAAAGGGGAGGAAACTTGGCGAGGAAAAGAGGAGCCCCGCATGCGGGCGAATCAAGTTCTTATCCGTCTACAATGTACACAACCGCGGTGGTCGATGCACCGTTTTTCGGAAAAAATCCATTTCGATTTTCAACGCGGGCACCCTCGCGAGGGCTCGGACCAAAACGCGTCCAATTTGCTCGCGTACTTTGCGAGCTTTGAGAGAATATACTTTTTCAAAGAAATGACGAAAATGGAAACTCGCAAGATCGAGCGTACGGCTCTCGAGGGAGACTATTTTCTCCTCACAATGCCGCGTGGACCGGCGTTGCCAATAAAAAAGGAGGAGCCAGCAGCGGTGTCGAGTCACGTTAGATATCGGTTTATCGCGATCGTCGACTGATTAATGGCTGTTGGATCACGGACTCGCGCCGTTAACCCTTTGCGGTCCAAGGCATTGTGTCTGTTTCATCCTCGAGGAGCTCGGATTCGGGTTTCACATTCATCTTCGAGATCCTCGAACGAATGACCTGCCGGTGCCAATAGCCGAAGAAACAAACCGCACGCTCCCTCGGTCAATCGAGACATTTCTCTTACGAAATTCCGATGGCATGCACGATGATGCGCGCGTTCTCCTTAACTTTCAACACCCTTCAACCCACCCTAAAGATCGCAACTCTTATTTTTTTTCACGAGATAGGATAGGGATAGGATCAAGATTCGCGTAGGAATCTTGAGCGTATAGGCGCTCGAACGTGCGAAAACGTGCGCGTGTCGGTGCGCGCGGTCTATGTGCTATAATTTGATCGAACGCGTCGTTGACAATTTCTAGTCACCGGCCATCGAACGATCGTTCGATCGGTAGTCTTATACTTTTGCGAGGAAGAAGCTGGCCTCGGGCATCGACGTGTTTCCGCACGCCACTGGTCTCGCGTATCCGCTCCACAAACCGACGAAGAGAGCTCGACAAGACGGGAGCGCGTTTTTACACGGTGCCTGTTACATTGTACCCCGGGGAACAATGAGCCTTTGGGTAGCAAGGTAGGCCGGCCAAAACAATATCTCCGGCAAGTAGAATATCAGATGGTGCCGCGACAAATGCGGCCGGACAATCGGCGATTCTCCTTTGCAGAAGTGCACGGCGGTTTCGATGCTGCGCTTGCCAATGGGACGATTCTTTCCTCGTTGTTCGCTCACCGACGATCTTAAAGCGTCGAGTCGATTGCCGGCGTTTTACGGGCTAATCGACGATATGACGTAAATGTTTTTACGTTTCGCATTACTTTACACTTCGTTCTTCATCGCGATTTTTAATTTTACGATTCGTATTATCGCCTTTACGGATCTTTATATTCGTTTCGATGTTGCGCTTCCAACGTCGGTCCTCCACGGATATTTTTCCGATCTCGGACAATGAGAGAACGACCGTTCCCGATAGACGTCTCGATTTCAAACCGCGTTTTAATTCGCAAATTTGGGGGAAAATATTGGAGAAGGGATGGCGGCGTGTCGTTGGAAAGAGGAAAGCAAGGCAAACATCGTCTGGTCCGTAGGAACGATCAAACGTAGAGCTCTTCCGCAAATCAATTTGGCCTGGAAACGAAGCATCGCCGGAAGCCGGCCGAAGGTCTTTGGTATTAATCCTAAATGAGTGGTACTTCGGCACCTAAGCCCCGCAATTTAACGTCCAAGGGGACGCTGGGCGTGCGCTAAATCAAAAAGTAATCGTAAAAATTCGACCGACGTAAGGTATCGTGCCATAAAACTCGGTGGCGTCGCGATACAGGTTATCGCCATTATCGAGCGTTATCCTTACGACGAGGGACTTCCAGTCCGGAGATTACCATTTAAGGTTTACTTATTTATAGGATGCGCGATATTTCGCCGACTATCGGCCGGCATTGTTGTGCCAATGTACCGGCGCCCCGGCATTATACATTCGTATCTCGGAAAATCGTTGGAATACCTTGGGCGGAAGATTATTCGATCGGAGACGTAGCTTATAAAGGAGAAACCGCGGTATCTCCCGACGCGACCGACATAGATATCACTACCGCGATGTATCCAAACATATTTCAAACGTCCACGAGAAGGGATAGAGAATAGAATGGAATAGAAAATTCTTCCCAAAGGCGTCCTCGTAAATCTCGGGAATTTTCCTAAGAACTCGAATACCGATTGCTTCGCCCACCTTGGCCGTTCCGACGTTAACGAAGCGGACCACTTTTTTTCCTCCAATTACCCGTCGAATCCTCTCGAGATGCCTTATTCCAGATAATGATATTCCCCGGAAAGGGTCGAACGTCGGCGTTTGAAGTAGTCGGAGCGGAGTGACGGTCCACTCGCCGTGGGTCGATTAAAACCGGTCATCGTCGGCTTTTCCAGGGTCCATCGGCAGGCGCGGAACTCGTCGAGCGGATGTCCCCGAATTCTAACTCCCTCCGAGATTGGCCTCGGAAGAGGGGAGAGGGCAGGAAGGAAATTCCGGTCCCCGTGCGATCGGTTTTGCGGATGCGGCGTATCCGCCGATTTGGCATTGTCGCTCCCGGCGTCAATGGGCGCACGCAGGTAGAACGACGCACACGCGCGTCATCCGCAGTTCGAATCCTCCATCGCGTCATCCTCGCTTCTCCCGCCTCGACCCATTGTTTCGCGGATTTTTGCCATCGAGCACCGCGCTGACCTAGACCGAACCCTAATATTTGAAGGTCACTTTCACGCTGCCGGAGCCGGAGTGGGCGCGTCGCGCCAAAAATCCTCCTCCCTATCGGTATTACGGCTTTCGCATTCGAAACTCAGATCACTTTGCGAGTCGGATTCCTCCTCGTATAAGTCGAACGACAGGAGGACTCTCTTGGAAGTCAAGCGATTTATTATCGAACGAAGCGTTCTCGAGGACTTGACTCTGCGCGGGGAATCGACGCGATCGATCGTGAAATCTCTGCTGTCAGGAGTAACGACGACCGCCTCGCGAATACGTAGGTAACGTTATGGAGAAGCATTATGGACGAATCGATTCTCTGCCGGCGCGTCTAATTTTTGGCGTCGAAGGCCGAGCAGATTAACCGGGCCGCTTTAGCGTAGCTTTCGAGCTACCGAGAAAGTTCGCATCTCTATCCACCGCGCCGCTCGATTCTGCGCCCTCCGCTCGCTCCGCTTTTTTTTTTCTCCTAGGCGCTTTCATCGAGGTGCCAGGAGGAAAATTGTCAGCCGTGCGGCGCGTATCCCGGAGTTCCGCGGTGATTAACTTCTTCACAGCGAGAAACTCCCTCTCGTTCTTCCTTTTTCGCTCCCCAAAACGGCGGCGGGGGCGCCGCACGTTTGTTCCTGTCCACCAGGATTGCGGCATCGAACAGTGCGGTCATTCTGGTCGCCCCGGGTGCGAAACCGGAGGACTCAACTTCTCCGCGATTAAACGAACCGCCCAACGACCGAATCTACCTTCGTTCATTTTCGACCGACCTTACTTCCGCTCGTTTCTACGATATCTATGCACCCACTGCCCTAGGTGCCTCTCCATGGAACCTCGACGTTCCTAGATTAGTCGCGAAAGTTTCGCCGCTCGCACCACGGATTCGATTTAATCGAGCAGACTTATTTTCGGAAGCAGGAGAGGAGAGTTCAGGTGTCGGGCTTCATCGAGCGTGTACCGTGGTTAGGTTTGGCCGCGCGTTTTTGGGTTCGAATCGAAATCGTTGCGCTCGATCGGTGTCACGCGACCGCCACCTCGAAGGCGCGCGATTCTCATCTCGACAGGCTCGATGATTCGTGCGAGCGATAATATTATTGGGGCATAGCGACGAAAGGATCCATTTTTCCGGAGCCATCGTTTCGTCGACGACCACGAGCTCCTACGGCTTTGGTTTGACGCGACGCAACGCGGACACGCGTCAATCGGCTCTGCGCCTCCCAAACGAACGACTCTGATTATCCCGTCCAAAGCTGGAGCTACAAACGATCGAGGAGAATACCGCCGAAAGCGGACGAGAATTATCGGCGGCCGCGCGCCGCTCGTCGTTTCGATCCTCCTCCGTGTATCGAAAAAACCGATTTTCCGCCGCCGTCCTCTTACGCCCCCCGACGCCTCTCCCCCTCCTCCCTCCGCGCCCTCCGCGCCCTCCTCGCCCTCCTCCGCTTTCAATCCGCGCCACCGTCGAATCTTTTTCCCTCGATTCGTTTCCATCGGATTGGCACGCCGGCTCTCGAGTCCCGCAATCGGATCGGTAATTAAACCGGAGGAGCTTCTCGGCAGCTGCAAAGCCCTTCCGCATCGTCGCGTGGCTCGCTGAAACGCCCGCCGCGGAACGGAGGAAAAACAAAGGGGGCGAGGGGCCTGGAAAGGGGGATGAGGTATTCCATTACACCGTCTGTTTGATCCCCGACCGTTCGTGCCGTCCGCCCACTCTCCCCGATCGCCCCGACCCCCCCAGGCCCGCCAATCCCCCGATCCAACACCAACATCCTCCAAGGCTCAACACTTTTGCTGACCGGCATTCTCGGTACGTGTCGGACGCCTCGAACGTCGGGACTGAAATCAGGATCGAGAGGAGGTCTCCTCGCCGCCCTCCCTTCCTCGATGCAATTTTCTAAATTCGAGGAAAATCGCCTTACCCGGTAATGCTGGAAATTTTGACATTTTTTACGATTTTTGTCGTACGGAGGACGGAGCTGGACGTGTCTTCGCGGCTCGTTGCTTATGGAAGTACGATCGGGATTTTGGCTCGTAGGAGGATACTGATTTTTTCCCAGACCGGATGGTCGATGCGGCGAGAATTATACTCGTGCGTATATTCGGCCTAGCACGGTCGTATCCTTCCATAATTTTCAATGGCGATCCTCGAAGACCGAGTGCCGCCGTCGCGCACGATTCCTCCCCCCCCTCGCCAGGTATCGTACGCGAACACCATTCGTTATCCCTCGAACTCTCCCGCCAGCCTGCATTCGTTGCGACGATAGGAGCGACACTTCCAAGGGGCGAATTATTAATTACTAGCAATCCAATTCCACGGCGCGATACCTCGCGGTGGAATAATCGCGAGCGTACCTATCCGGGGTAAGAGCATCGCTTAATTCTTTCGCGGTGACCTAAAATCCCCGGGTATTATCGGGGATCCGATTTGCCGTTGAGGACCGAGGCTCTTAATAATTTCTGTTTATCGAATCGCGGCGTGGCACCTCGCCGATCCATCGACGCCGGGGAATTCCTTGGGTTTTAGGTCGATTACTTCATTTTTCTCTACCCTCGTCCGACCCTTCGCCCACACCCCCCTCCCCGCCTCGCGCTGCCCCTCGCCCCGCTCCTTTTTTTCCACCAAGGACGACCTCGGCGGACGACGTTCCTCGCTCTCGCGGACAAGGGGGGGGGGGGCGTGAGAACTCGGAAAGCTGCGCCCTTATTATCCGAGAACATGCGACGTCTCCGGACGTCGTGCTCGGTTATTCGTCGCACGATGAGAAATACTTGAAAACTTCGAAGGGCCACCCTCGTTATCGTCGAGACGCGCTCTCGTGTCTTATCGCGAACGACGAGCTCGCGGCCCTGTCCTGCCGGGAGAACCTTCGACCTCCGACAGGTTGCAGCCTTCCAGAAATAAGCAGTCGCCGGCCGGACGACGGCCGCGGAGCCCTTTCATCGATTCCTGGCCATCGACAAAGGGCCACTCTCGATCGTTCGACCGACGAGAGAGGATGCCGGCCGCTCCGATCTCCGACCTCCTACGAGCTGTACTTTCTTTGCTCTTTCCAACCTTCGGTCCAACGAAACGGTCGGAGCGGGCCATCTCTAATTTCTGATCGCTATCGCTCCAACGAATGGGGCTGTATTTTACCGAGACCGACCATTGATTCGCCGATGTATATAGCCGATTAAGTGGATCCGATTACTTTCCCTTCTCGTTCATTCTTATCCAAGGATATAGCGCGCTTTGATCGAAAGGGCGGCGAGGGGCTCGGGTAAGAGACGCGACCGTTCCAAAAATAAGATTCCCGCATCGTTCGTTTAATCCTCGATCGAGTCTGTCCGCGCCTTTTAAAAGTAATGGCGCGAGGAATATTTCGGGATCCGAAATAAAAGCAAGATCCCGCCGAAGAATTTAAGATCCGTGTTAATCGCCACGGTCCTCTCGACGTTGTTCTTGCACCACCCGAGTTTGGATGACCCAAAGAAATTCCGCTCGTCCCGGGGAATTGCCAGGTTCGCGAACGTGCGTTAAAATGCCAGGCTCGTCCTTCGCGGAGTTGTCCCCGTCAAAAGAAACAAAGTATAACCGCTTTCTGGACGCAAAAAAGGGAAAAAGGGAAATAAAGAAGAGGGAGCTCGAAACAAAGGCCACGCGTATCGAGGAAGTTGTTTCGGTGGGAATTACAAGAGCGTTAATCGGCCTCGAAATCGTCTCGGCAGCAGCGGGGCGCGGACGGCCCAAGGAAATCCCATTCGTCGCACGGAACGCCAGGGCTTCTGGACGCTCATTGGAATACCAGGACCGTCCCCGGGCGGTTCCCTGTTTATTGCGCAGCCGTTTAAATACCTCAAAAGGCGCGACGTCGCAGGTTATTGGCCGGTCCTCGCGGAAAGTTCGGTACGTGAGACGGATGAGAAATTGTATCGTCGGGCGTTAAACCGGCCAAGAGAGTAGGGAGAGGGAGGAGGAGCGGGGGGAAGGGGGAGAGAAAAAAATTACTGCGCGGAAGTTCCTCTCCCGGTGACTTTGGCCGTGCGGAGAATAACGATTAGCGTTTCTCCTCCTCGCGTACGGCTGCCTCGTCGTCTGGCCCGAGGGAGCGACCGGAAGGACGGCCCCGTCCCCCTCGGCACGAGGCACGAGGCGCGGGGCACGAGTCGGGAGGGCCGGGGTCGGGGGCAGGGCGCTAAGACGCGGGAGAAAGGGGTGGCGCGGCACTCGAGGCGTGTTTGCGGGGACGAGCCGGGGTCGAACATCGGCAATTGGCCCGACCGGAAGGACCCGCCGGCTTAAGGCGACTTAAGCTCGAGCACCGAAAATCAAGGGAGATAGGAGCGGCTAATTGAAACGGCAAAAGCACGAATTAAGTCGCCTTCCCGCGCCGGAGCGCCTCTTACCAGCGCCCCAGGACTGCCGAGGGGAGGAGATCGATATCCATTCGCAGGGCCCTAGGAGTTTCTCCGGCGCGGCCTTGATCCCCGACTTAGCCGCGGTTAACAGATCTCTCCCATCGTTTCGACGTCGTTGCCCACCGAGCTACGCCCGGGTCGCTCCGAACGCTGGGCCCTCGTCGCGGACTTCCCCGGGCCGCCCCTTGGCCTCGCCTCCAACTCGCTTCTTGGTCGACGCCTTCCCAAGGAAATCGCCTTGGCGGCCCGTGGCGGAGCCCGAGGAGACAAAGAGGTATCCGTTTCGTCGCGGACGAAGGGCGAGCCCCGCGCGTCGAGTAGGGGCGGCCAGCGACGGCCATTCGGCCGGTGGACACGAGGGGGAGCGGAATTACAGGTGTCGTCGCTTCCAGCCGCTCGTCTGGCCGGACCCTTAATTTCGTTTGGGATATTACTTTACGGAAATCGTACACCGTCCGTGAACGAAGCCGGGTATCTGCCAGCCGCATCGGCTGGCCGGCTGCTCATTGCGGAGAGGGCAAACGGTGTCGCGTGTCGGGTTATGGGGCGACTCCAATGCCAAGTGGCCGGCCACCGATCGACCGGGAGAAGGCCCGGCTTGTCGCCCTCGATCGCCTACACGCCTCGCCATAAATATTGGGGCATGGAAAACGAAACGATCGCGAACGCTGAACGAGGAGCGACCCTGAACGCGGAGCGTCGATCGATCCCGATCGTGGAGAGCGAAGCGATCGTCGTATATCCGCGGAACGAAGTGATCGCGAACGCGAGGGACGAGGGAATTTCGAAAGGGCAACGAGGGGTCATCCTCGTTTCCTCGAGGCTCGACATTCGAATCCTTTAGCCACCGAGCGCCGGTACGGCGACTCTCGTTTGATCATTTTTTTAGGACGACGCGCCACTACGGTGGCCTTCCTTCGAGTGCCGCTTTGGGACGGAAAGCCGCCGGTAGTGCCTCGATCGTTTCTCTCGCGTCGAATATCGTTTACGTTACTTCCGCAACGTGGAAGTACCTTTATACGTTTCGATTCGCGTTCCTTTACGCGCATCCGTGTACGGTAAACGTTATGCCTTATTCAGCCGTAACCTTGCGCCAAGGTAAACACGAGTAAGCGCATTGTAGATGGTATTGGAGCGCGCATCGCTACACCGACGTCCTTTACGTACGATCCGCGTAAAGGGTTCGAATGAGCAGAAGTCGCGTTAATTCCCGACAACCGTCGTATCCTGCACGAGACCGGCAGATGTCCCGATACGTATGAACGAGGGTGTAGACACGAGCGTCACGTACGAGATGCCCGAGAGAAACCATAAGTCGAGCGAGAAGGAGAAGCTCCGCTAGAGACCTTTTCACCCTCGCTCAACCCTCCTCACTCCTCACCCCGCCCTCCCCCCCCTCCACGCTTCTCTCGGCCGGAATAAGGCGGAAGGAGACGTTTTAATAATGGTAAAAACGCGGGGGAAGAAGGCGGGAGGGCCGTTCCCTAGTCGAAGGATCGATAGTCCTTCCGGGAGTAGGAGAAGGTCGATGCTTTGCCCACCAGGAGGTACGAGGGTGTAGCGGATGGAGGCTCGGACCTCCACGAGGAAGATCCAGATTTGAATCACGCCCTTCGCTGAATTTTCCATGCTGTATGCGCGTTGTAAATTTCCTGGCGAAGCATCCGAGTTAAATCCTAGGCTAAATCGCGTTAGCCATCGATACTAAGATTCGCGTAAATAAACAAGCGTGTAGGAGGTACGACGGTCCAGCGGACAGAGCCTAGGATCTCTGAATTTTCCACGCGATACGTACGTCGTAAAGTTGATGGCAAAGTGTTCGGGTTAAATCCTGGATTAAAAATCTAAAAAGCAAATATAGGAGTTGCATAGGCGGGATCGAAGCCAGGCTCACCTCCGATGGAGAATCTTCTGTACGATACGTACGCCAGATTCTTTGGCAAGATGTCCAACTTAAAGTGCAAACTCTTAAAGCGATCGATCGTACCGTTTGAGTCGAAAAATCAAAGAGACATCCCGCTTCGAATCTCGTCCATGCGAGGAAGACGATGGAACCCTCGCTGTCACCAACTTTGATACATTACTTATGACCCACGAAAGATTCCCCGCTTCGAATTCCACCGGCTACGCGCGGATTACCGAACGCTTCGTCTCTCCTCCTCCGTTAGCAACGTACGCCGTTGAATATATTCCTACAAATTACCATAATACGATCGAAAGCCGGACGATAATCGAATTATTTCGGCTACAAAAGGCGGAATATTTTTCTCCGGTTTCATTCCTAGTTTTAATAACCAACAAGTAGGCTTTGGATCGATGGACGAGCCCTCGCCCAACGGTAATCGATTCGGGGAATAATAATATGAAACGGTCTTTTTCAGCCAACGGATGGCGTAATTCTTTCTCCTACGTTTCGATGCGGGCTTCGTACCCTCTTCGGACGATTACCAACGATTCGGTTAGAAGCATCGCGCAACGATTCCCGACCGTTGCCACAAACAGTCAATGGCATGGTATAAGCGTCGCGCAGGCCCCGAAGATAAAGATAGAAACCGTGACTCTCTTTTGTGGGTAAAATTCGGAAAATCATTTCTCCCAACGCGACGTTAACGCCCAACGTTGGAGGATCATCATCGATGTTCTCCCGTGCGCGTTACAAATCGCCAGCGATTCGTTATTCCAGGAGGTACAAATCTTGGGCGGATCGCGGATACGTTGTCCAAAGCTCCCCCTTTCTCTTCTCGGTGTCATCCTCCGCGTCCACGTCCGAAGGTTCGATGGGATTTCGCAGCGGAATCGGGGGGAATAACAAGGGGGCCGCGGATGGTGGGCAGGATAAATGGTTCTGCCTGTAGGCGAAAGCGAGAGCCTCGAGGTCCCGGTTCGATTCGTTTGTCGGCTAAAGGTAGGACGATTTGCGAAGTGCTCCGCGATATCGGTGCACTATCGTTGATGCATTTCCTCGCATCTTCGGCCTACCTAGGCCGCACGTCTCCGGCATTGGGCGGAGGAAAAATCTATCGCGCCGTCGAGCGGCCGGGGAGGAGCGGAGGAGGAGGAGGGCGAGGGGCGCGAGGAGAGCCGAGAAAAGGTAAAAAATAAATCTCGAGTGGCAAGGCGCGAAGTGGGGAACTACCATCCGAGCTGCACTTTTCGCGCACACACCATTGGGGAGCGGTGCTTTTATTTTCTACCTTTCGGAAATATCACGGAATTTCAGCTTCCGTCGCCATATCGCCTCGTCTGCGTAATATAACGGACGCGAGGGATCCTCCGGGCGGATTTACAAATTTCCTGACGTCGCTACGACGCTCGGTAGCGTCAACTTTTCCCCCTTTTTTCCCTCGTTCGAATTCCCGCTCGCTCGCTCTCGCGTTGCCGCCGATAAATGACTTTGCGATCGAGTCTTGGATGACCGACAGGTTTCGGCGAAATCTCGACGGAATGAGCCGGTCTGGAGAAAATTGATTTACGACGGCGGTACTAATATGTTTTCTACAAACTATCGGCGAGGTTGCTCGTAACATTGATGAATTCGCTCCCAATGAAGCGCGAGCTCGTGTAAGCTCGTAATATATTGCACTCGAGTGTAAAGCGTATAACGATCATGGTCGTAATACGTAAGTGACAGGAGCGAGGTTGTTTGCGAGGAATTACCATAAAACACTAATCACCCACTCGAGGTGATTACCATCGCACCAACGATCTCATCAACTTGGTATCGTCGAAGCAAACGACTTCTAATATTTTACGCGAACCACCGCGCTCCTACTTTTGACGTACGAGGAGCTCGTGGCTGTACGTTGCAATTATCGGGAGTATATTTCCTTTTTGGCCTATTTGTACACACGTCTCTCTCACTCTCTCTCTCTCTCTCTCGCACCGCCCCCTATTCTACTCTCCTTCGGCCTCCACGCGTGCTCTCGCGTCGCTCGTTCCCTCGATTCTCACCTCGATTCGCGTCGCTCGTTTATCCCCTTGTTTTTACCCCTCGCCACACCTCGCCTCTCCTTCTCTCCTACATTCTTCCAGCCGTATTGGCCTAGACAGTTATCGCTATTGCAATATGTAATTACGAGGGGCGCGGTTGCTCCTGGGTAATTAGCATAAAATACTGATTCCCCACGCGGCTGGATTATCGCGAAAGGGGAAAGCTGGAGAGACCGTCGACTTTCCGGGAGCAGAGCGTACGGCCCGTTCACGATTTTCGTAACTCCGCACTTCGTTCCGGAAAAATAAATACACGCCTCTCTCTGCCCTACGTAATCGCACACCTTGTTATCGCGACGATCGATAGAGCGACGAGAGAGCGTCGCTCGTATATTTTCTATCGTTGCCAACGAGACCGGTTAAGTCTCCGCAGTGCGCCGTCATTTTTTCAAATATTTTCAACCGTCCAATTTGCTGGCCGGACCGATCTTATGTTTGCCCCCCCCCCACCCCCCCCACCGCCACTGCCAACCGCCCTGCCGTAAAGCGACTTTGTTTTCTCCCGGGTCTATAAATCATCGTAACTCAGAGAACGACCCTACAAATCTCACCGCACGGGCCATTACCTTCCTATCTGAAGGCACGGATTTTTCTTCCTTTTTCTTCCTCTCTCCGCCTTTCTTTTTTTTTTTTTCGTTATTTACTTACGAAACATAGGTTTGCGCGGAAATAGATAACGCAGCGCCGTGTTCGGGACGTTAACGACCGGCCGTAAAGGGAATCTCGATCGCTGCGAGACGATCGTTACGTAGGTTTCGTTGCCTCGCTGGAAGAGAAGGACGGTTTTGATCGGTCAAACGCGAACTCGGAGTGGCTCGCGTCGCGCGACTTTGGACTCTTTCCACCGCGATTCGTTCGAGGACGATCGCGATCGAACGTCGTTCTTCCCAATTTCGCAAATGGCCGATCAACGAGACTCGCTCGTATTCAATTATTACGATCGATTATACAACGTACACGGTTGATCCCAATAGGGACGCGTTAATAAATCCAAGCGAATACTCGCCGCTCGAGCGTGGCATATTGGGTCGTAACATAAATAAGTTGGATTATACTCGATCATTAGGGTCGATCGTAATAGAAATTATTTGCTTTCGGCTCGAATATATCATCGTCGAATGCTAAGCGAGCGACCGCATTGATTTGCACGTTTCTATGTAAGTTCGGTGGCGATATATCATCGGCGAGCGCTAAGCGTCCGACCGCATTTATTTGCGCGTCTCCGCGTAAATGACCGTACACAGGTTCGATCCCTCTCTCACTGCGGATTGGCGGCGGTGCGGCAAAGAGTTAATTATCCTAACGAAGTAGGGAGGGTGGCGGAGAAGGATCGAGCCCCGCAGCTCCGACCCCCTTTCGATGATCCGTATTCCGGTCAGCCGTGAAATGACGGGCCTTCCTCTTAAATATTTAACGCGAGCCAGGGGAATAAATGCGGCCCTTCCCTTCCGCGGGATACTCGCGGAAAATTATGCCGGGGCATGGAAACCGGCAGGGCGAAGGGAGCCGGGCTAAAAAATATACGCAGAAATCTGCCGTGTACATGGAGATGTACGTACGTACGTACCTACGTATATACCTATACATATATACGCGGTAAAAGAAAGAGAGCCGTAATAGCCGTGTAGGTGGAAAAAAGTACCGTAATTCATGCTAAAACCAGGACCGCCAACGGATCTTCCCGCCCTCCTCCGGTTTTTCCATTTTTCTGGCCGCGATCGTGGGGGAGGACCAAGGAGAGTCGGAAGGGCCGTTATCCCCATAACAATAATAATAACCGCAATAACGCGTGACCGGGGAAAGAAATTTATATCCTTGCCGGAAAGGCCGACAATCGCGGGGCGGAGGGCGCGCGACCGATGACGCCGCGCTTCCTCCTCCGATCTTCAACGTCGCCCGGTTAAATTCACTCGGTCCAATATCCGCGAGAAAATTGATCCCGAAAGATTCGAGGAGGTACGGCCGACTTTTCGAGGCGAATTCTCGTTAGAGGCGTCCCAAACCGACGAGGCTGGAGTTTAATTTCGGGGCACGATCGAGGGACCGTTTACCCTCCTCGATTTTCGACCGTCGAACTCGAGGCTCGCACCGAGCTCTCGCGCTTTTCCTGCAAAATTTATGGGCTAAACACAGCCGGCGATTCGTATCGAGATGAGATTTTTCAGCCCGGGAGCACCCCTCGCGCCGCTCGATATCTCGCTCGACTCCGTAAACGCGTCGATGTGGCGAAGAAGGCCGACTTTTACGCACTCGCGTTTACCACCCGATCGTCTTTCCCTACGTTTCTCGGAAGCTTTTCTCTTTCTCTTCGCGTTTTCCCACCTTCCCTTCCGATCAGGCTGTCCGCATCGATTAACGGGCCAATACGGCGGCCAGGATGATCGTTATTGTTCCCGTTGGCTTTTCGTGGCGGCGCCAAAAAAGAGGGGAAAAAAGGGAGGGAAAAAAAACGGAAAAAAAAACTACCACCCGATAATAATAAGCGAGAATTATGGCCGGTGATAAATAAGCGCGTTGCCATAACTAAGAGGGTTAAACGGATTCCGGGAATCACGGGCAGGAGTTTTACAGCCGTTAAGCAGTGCAAATATATAAATTAACCGGGAAGAGCCGGGGCGGGAGGGGTGCGCGGTTTTAATTAAATATCACCGGGGTGATTTACGGGCCACGAGGACGAGTCTACGAATCGGTATTTACGGGGCGAAAAGGGGGCAAAAGGAGAAACAGGTGTATCGCGGTGTCAGGGCCGATCGGCGCCGGCGTTGTCGCAAAAATTATCGTCCCGATTATCGGTTATCGTCGGAGGGCGATCGTTGCGGGACGCACAATAGGAATCGGCCATTGGAGGGGCGAGTTATTCGACGGCGGCGGCCCGAGAGGATCTGGATGCCGATCCTGGGGATTCCTAATTGCCCGGGGCCACTTCCCCTCGTTCTCGAGCACCGCCAATTTTGCCAAACTTCCGGCAGAAAGACGGTCGGTTCTTACCTCGATGCCACAAAAGCGCCGCGAAGGGATTCGATTCTTGGCCCCGACAATGCCGCAGAAACTCTTCCTCCATTCCGAGAATTGCCCTTGGAAGAGCATCGATGGCCCACGAAAAATGTACCTGGAAATATCGGGATCTGGATTTTGAGGGATCCTCGAATTCCGCGTCGAAGCGTGGACTCCCCGGATACGAGAGAGCGGCTCCTTTTTTTCTTCGCCGCTCTACTTTTGGCCGATTATCGATAGGCGTCGCTGAAACGATCCCGACGCGTCAAAAAAGGAAAAGAAAAAAAGGGAAAAAAATAGAGAGGAGGCGTTGACTTCATTGACTTTCACTCTCGCGTTATTGCGCGTTATAAACAAAGGCCGGGACAAAAGGAAGCGAGGAAGGAAAGGTGGTGGTCCGCTTTACCCCGGCCGTAAACCCCTCGGTAAGGCTAGACGGATCCTATTCTGGAAATTCTATAGAAACATCGGAGGGATAGGAATGTTTGCGAGAAAAGCAGATGGGTAGGAATTTTATTCGTCGCCCTCGGGTGTGCGTCGATGAGGAAAACCGGTGGCCCTCTCCCTCTCTCTCTCTCTCTCTCTCTCTCTCTCTCTCTCTCTCTCTCTCTCGCTCTCTCTCTCGTCACATATCAATCGAATAGAAAGATCTAGCCGAGGGTCGCTGATTCTCGAAGGGCAGACCTTCGAGGCTCGGGCCGAGGAACGGATTGATTCGCTCGTCGAAGGGAAATTCCCTGTTTCCTCCCTCGAATCCCGACTCGTGCTACGACACGTTAGCGGGCCGTGGCAGAGCGTAAAGCCGTGCACCCGGAAGAAAAGCCGGTGAAAAGCCAACGGCGATCGAGCCGTCGAATGGAATAACGGCTTTATCGGGCTTAAGTCTATTTTCCATATTTATTCATATTCATATCTCGCGACAGCTCTACGATCCGACACATAAATTCTCCGCTCTCGCGCTACTCCCAGGTGCGCGTTACCCTTTTGAATACTCGTCGAGGATTTTCGTCCCGAACGACGATTAACGGCCGCCTTCCCTCGGGTTTGTCTTTGGCCTGCTTCCCTCGCCGACAAAGAGGCCCATGGAGAAGGAATGGAACCGAGCGTCAAAGACCCTCCATCGAGCTTTCCTCTTCTACGCTCGTACGTTCGCAGTATCCTAGTTCCACGATATCCTAGTTCCCTCCTAATTTCCCGGATTTCGCCTCAACCCTGGATCGCGACGCTTGGCTTCGAGCTCGAAATTGATATTGGCGAGCGTGGCCGATGTCTCGCCTCGAGGATTATGGAAATGGAGAAATGACCAATGCCTGAGTCACGGTTCCTCCCCGCGGCTGGTGCGCCCGTGAGTCATTTGTCCTGATAAAAATCGGGGGCGGTAATAGGGAGGCCGAGAGCACCCTCGTATCGGCCGTACTCCATCGGGGCTGACGCTTTGCCGGCACTCCGCGCAAAACGCACGCTTCCGGTGTTTAACGTCTCTTACCGGCCGCGCCGAGAGCGGCTCTCGTCGGCGCGGAAACTTTAGCTCCCCCGTAACCCGAATTCCTCTTACCTTTCAGTCCCGTTGAAAGGAACTCGGCCAAAGATCGAGCGAAACGATGGAGCGCGTATTGGCCCGTTTGGTAATGCGACACATTTCGTGGGACGAATGGACGAGCGATTCGAAAGCGCGCGTAAAACGACGCGAATGCGACGGGCTTCAGTTTCACGAAGACGCGACGCGACGTGGAAATTGATCCGCACCGACGTGGATGCCGGAACGTTCGTCGCGCGATGATTTGCGCGCTGATTAGCGGAGCGCGATATCGAAGTTTGGACAAGGGGATCGGTCCAAAAGACAAATCGGCCGCCTGCGTCGAGCCTTGGAAGGACTAATTTCACCGCGATGTACAAAGCATCGGTTCGGCGCAGAAATAATTAGGGTTCTCGTCGCGAAAGATGCCGGTTAAAGCCACGATTATTTCCGCGCCAAGCCGATAAAATCCAAAGTCAGAAATGCGAATGGAATTTCCACCGAAACTCGGGGTAGATCGTGACCCGCTTAACGCCCCAAAGTATTTCACCCCAAGAAAGGTTCGAGCCCCGCCCCCCCCCGCCCCCCCCCGCCGCGAATCTGCCGCGGAATTTTCGAAAACGGGGCAAAACACGCCGAGATATCGGCGAACGTACGTGCGGTAGGGAAATGGAAATATTTCATAGAGTACGGTATTGTTGCCGCGCAAAATGCTCTGTTTTTGAGCCTAGCTTTCCGATAAACAGGGGGAAATAGAGTTTGGAAAATTTCGCGCCGGGACGAGGGCGAATTTTGAAAATCGACGCGAAACTGGAATGCCTCTCGACGACGTATCCGGCCCGACGTAATGCCTCAATTTTGGCCAAATACATCCGAAGGGAATGGCGGAATATTCCGGGGCTGAATTCTCTTGGAACGTGACGTTATATAGCGAATACCTCGCGAGGCATTGCCATTTTCCACGTTGCGTCTCCTCGATGTTGGATCTTAATTTTCGTCGATGACGCTTCGAGGAACCGCGGGAAGACGGAGCGCGGGAATTCCTGCCGCGGGGGCAGGATCGAGCGAAAGCATCGTCGGAGAATCTTTTTTCCTCGGCACCGCCGCCTCGCTCATCGGTCCAACGAAGAATTCGATATTTATATGGATCTATGCGAAGAAAGGTATTCGCGTACGGCAGGATATATTCTCTAACAAAGTAGCGAGGAGAAATTCGGTTGGCCAAGAGACTCGGGGAACGGATAATATTTTCTTAGACGCTGCGTACACACAGCGTTGGAGGGAAATTGGTTAACGACCATGAGGATGAAGGATACAAGGTTGTAGGAAAGAGCATCCGCAAACAACTCTGCGTAACTTCATTTCCCGTAGAAGGTTCCTAACGGGCCGCGAAATTCCCCCGCTCGGGACATCGGATTTCAGAAAGTCGACCGTTTCGAATACCTTTCGGGGCCAACCATCCGGCCAGGAGTTTCAATTTCGGCCGAAAATCTCTCTGGGAGCCGCGTCCCGTGCATTCGCGATATTGAAATACTCCTCGAAGGAAGTTCACCCTCGGCCCTTTCGTTGTTTCCAGTTTGATTCGCGAAGAACCGCCTTTGGCCCGAACTTTCCTCTCTCCCTCCCGCCCTCTTTTTACCCCTGGAAAAGCGGCGCGGAAAGCAGCCGGGCAAAGTTGGCTTCGTTTTTCCTAACGATATCGACGATGGCCAGGGAAGGATAATTGGTAGCCCGCGCCGCCGGATAATGATATTCCGTTCGTTGAATAATTCATTACGATCCGGATACCTCGGAATCGAGCGGCCGAATTACCGGTGCACAACATCGTAGATCGCACGCCCTTTCGTATTTATCCATCCCTCGTATTTTTGCCCTCCCACGCGCGCCAGGAGCGTCGAAGTCATCGAGACGCGATCGAGGATCTTTCGCGTCGCGCGAAAAAAACCGCCGGGCGCGCGTCTTCATTTGGCCGGTTAGAAAAATAGCTCGACTTCACGACTTCGTTTACTCGCTCGGAAAAATCGCTCGGCGCCGCGACTTCGTTTAACCCGGGATCTATCTTCGTTTACTCGGGCAGAAAAATTGCTCGACTTCGTGACTTCGTTTAACCCGGTATCCAACGTTTAAGCCGGCCTCGTCATCGCGGAGCCTACGATACGGACATCGTCGAAAAGGATTCTTCGCGATCGATGATCCGTAAGGGATTCAAATCAAAATAAACTAACTTACCTCGTTATTCCTTCCGCCGCTTTGGCATTCGCGTAGTAAGGATAGAGCGGACAGGCCTCGGTTCGGCTGACCTTAATGTGCCGAAAATCAAACGAAACATAATAACCGAGAGGAGGAGGAGGAGGAGGAGGAGGAGGAGGAGGAGGAGGAGGAGGAGGAGGAGGAGGAGGAGGAGGAGGAGGAGGAGGAGGAGGAGGCGGAAAGGCAGCCTTTGGAGACTCGCGGGAGTAACGAAGCGGGAGGAAAGATTGTGAAGCGGCGGGGGTAGGGGCAGGAAGGGCGAGGCGACGGAAAGGGCATATAAAATAAGACGGCGGAGGGCCCTGAGAGGCGATGCCCGGAAAGAACTGCGATTCGGGCAGGGATACGGACTGCATTATTCCCGGGATGGGAGGAAAACGGCGAGGAGAAGCGGACGGAGTTGCGTCGACGGGATAAGAAACGCGAAAAGGCGGCGTGGCGAGAGAAAAAAAAAAAAAACAAGAAAGAGGGAAGGAAGGATATTCAAAGCACGGAAGTGGAACGAATAGGGGGCGGGGGAGATAGTGGGCGAAGTGCATTTAATCTGCGAAATCCCGACCGGGCAAAAAACCTTGGGCTTTGTATCAATTTTCCGACAAACGTGCCGGATTTTGATGAAATAATTCCGGACGCACTTATGCGTTTTAATTAACGCTGCGCTAACGTAATAGACCGGAACGAACCGGCCGCGCATTTGCCTCATTACGAGGCGCACATCGGGCTGGCGGGGGGAAGAAAAAAGCGAAAAATGTGCGTTTAATCCGAAATCCCGGAGAGCAAAGAACGCTCGGCTTTCGTATCAATTTTGGGGGCAAACGCGGTGGATTTTAATAAAATATATTCCGGACGCGTTTGTACATACGTCTCTATTAATGTTCGGCGGACGTAAATTCACGGAAACGCATAGGTGTGCGTGTTTTTGGAAAATTCGATACGGGAGTGTATGCCCCCAATTACGAGACGCTATCCAACGTCAGTCATGGTTACTTATTACAGGATGTCCCCGTGTCCATTCCTGAGAACATTAACTTGTCCGTACGTCGGTATTACCGCGCTAATGGCTGACGTGCCTGCGACGCTAAAGTCCAATATTTCAGAATGAAAATTAGCCGGCTCGTTTTGACGCGGCACGGTCACCCTACTACGCCTTTCCTTTAAAGAGCGCCCGGCTACGGCTCGATTGAATTAGCCGGGCAACCAACGACGGTGCCACGACGGGTATTCGAGCAAATGACGATTGGTCAAACAACCGACCCAGATGCCATTTAGCGTTTATCGAAGCACTCCCAATGTCCGCGAAATGCGACGTACCGCGCTCGCTGGTTGTTTCGAAAAATACTCCCAATCCAGGGGGACGTTCCGCGATAAATTTGAGATCGGATAAAAATAATATTATATTACTCTCGTAAAGGAGGATAAGGGCGGAGATGCGAACTCGCGAGTCGTTCCGACGAAGGACGATCCGAGCGAGGATAGCGGGCGGTGGGGACGAAATAAGAAAAATACGTGGAATGTAAAATAGTATCGTCGACTGGTAATTAGAGATTAAAATCCTCGAGCCGCATTGTTCTACCGGTATTCGTCACCTTGCACAGTACCCTCGAAACTATATAACAGCGGCGATCGATGGCAAAAACCAAAAGAAAAGGAACAAAGGACGAGCGGGCGACTGAAAAAGTCGGTGGAGGTTGGGCCAACAAAGGGCCGGTTATCTACGAGTGGGCAAACGACCCGGAAAAGTCTTTTTAACACCAGAACTACTAGCCACTGTCCCGACATATCTAGGTATGCTTACACGTACCTTTGGAAACGGAAGAGGACAAAGGGGAAAAGAAGAACGTTCCGTTTAATCATCCACCTACCGCAACAAGATCATGGAAAATCCCGGCAAATGCGCCGAATTCATTTAAACCACTTTGATAAGAGACCACGAACCGCTGGTTAGCGCGTTAATCCTCTATAATTAACGGTCACTTCCGCGCAAAGTTTTACTCTCGCGTTTATTTAAAATCCGCGCTAACCAAGAACCGCTCCCCGACCCAGACGAATCATCGCTAATCGACGAGGATCCACTTTTTTCGCTTCTCGATGCAAATTTAAATCCTTACACGAGAATACCCAAGAAATCTGCCGCTCCGCGAAAAGCTATTTTCCGTAAAGTACCAACCCTCTCCATCCAACGTAAAAGGAAGCACGCGGATCGGCGGGAGGGCAACGTGCAAAAATGCTCGCCGAAATTCCCGGTTGCGAGAGGTTAATTTCTTCATCGGGAGAAAAGGAAGCGGAGGGTGGAGGGGGGTAAAATTGCGGCACCAGAAGGAAGTATCGTCGAGTGGGGCAGGAACCGAGGGTGTTCGATGGGGCGAGCGAGAGGCAGGAGAGGGTGGCGGGACATGGGGACGAAATAACGAGTGCGGGGCCGGAACGCCGCGAATATGATTCATTCCGGGTGCGTTACGAATGATAACTCATGCATATTGAACGCCGGGGGGTCTGATTTGTCCCGTGAGTCAGTCTCCCGATCTTCGCTACCTCCGCGTCCTCCTCGACTCGCCCTAGTCTCGCTCTTCCGTCGATAACCGCGCTTTTATCGATGGAAGAACACGCGCCCTCTTATTGGACGCCTTTCTCGATCGTCTCCGCGCTTCGAGCGACCGCCAAAATGGTCGAAGCCGTCCAGGGCTATGGTACAGTCAATGGCGATGGGTTGAGAAATCGAGGAAAGAAAGCAAATGGAAAATAATTCGTCGGAGAAGTGGTTAACTTCCAAAGAGAATCGGCACGCCTCCGCCGTCGCCGTTAATTAGGTCGACGAAACCGCTTTTCCCACCGTCCTCCTTCCCGACGTATTCCGCTAATGAACGCCGGGCCAATTTCGATTTGCTCGCCGCTTAATCCGCCGGTTCTGCCCAATATTCAGGAATATCCGGGGTGCGGGAGGCTTAAACGATCGTACAAAGCTTCCCACGTTGTTCGATATTGCGCGCGTTCGTTACCGATGCTACAAACGCGTGACACGATGGAAAACTTGGTTATCGCATGGTTTTACTATTTTAAGCGCGCGCCGATGAAAATTTACGGTATATTGTACGGCGATACGAAAAATATGCCACGGTGTATGGGGGGTTTTTATTAAATTTTAGACGCGCATACGTGAAAATCTGTGAATATTGTACGGAAATACGAAAATTACGTTCGAATGCAAAATCGTTGAAACGGCTAATTTTGGTCTACGCTAAAGCACGTCGCCGCGTCGAGACCGAAATATCCATGGAGCGCACGTTAAATATCAGAGTTTCATTGAGCTTTGCCAAATCAAAAACACTCGGTGACAAACGTTATCGCGCGTAATGTACTTTGAATATTTATACGAGGAGCGGATCGACGTGCTCGAATATCGGCTCTAAAGTCCGGTATTTTGTCGGAAGAGACTGCGGTAAGAAGATAAGCATCTTGGGATCATAGAGCGGTGAGACGCGAAAGTTTGAATGGCAAGACTCTAGAGTCGAAATACAGACATTGGCCCGAAATCTCTCCGAGTAACATTGGGCATCGATCGTTTAACTTTAAGGTAACTCGAACCTGCCATATCCTTATCTTCCATTATTCCTGCTCGTTCATCGCCCGGCTAATAATGGATCGAGTAGCACCGTTATATAATCCCGGTCTATTAGGAAACGCACGTGACACGATCAGCACTAATATCCGGATCCTTTATTCACGAACAATTATCCTATCCGACCCTCGATCCACGTCTCGTTTTTATGCGCTTCTGGGAACAAAAAACGCCCTCGTATCCGATTGCAACCGTAATGAACTCGGTGTTACGAAACATCCACGATGTAATTTCTGCCGCGGGTATCGCCGGTACGAGATCGGCGGAAACGCAAAACCGGTGGAAATCATTCCTACGACCACGACTGCGTCGACTCTAACGACGCGGCTCGTGTATCGACGAGCATTGCAACCTCTAGCCCGGTGTGGCCAACAAGAGGCGCCAGAGATCGCCATTATTTTCCACGCTGATAATTACGGACCGCCGACCTTGATCTTTCCAGCATGTTCGAGCCTTTTTCCCACGATCGAGACTGCCAACAACGTTTCAACTACCGACGCGTCTCGACGACGCGGGAACCCATCTCCGACTCGATGTCTCTCCAAAATGAATTCCCCATATCAGCAGCGCGGATCTTTGGAAATTCGCCGTACCAAATCGAAGGTGTTAATCTCGCGTACAAATGTTCGGTTACGTTGCGCGAGGCCTCGTAAAATCGGAGATAAAAAGGGAGGAGGTTTGCGAAGAAAGGGTGAAAAGTAAGGGGGAAGCTCCTTTCCGCCACAGTGGATACGCGTGAGCACGAGTGGATTTAATATCTAATAATTCCCAGGCTTATTGCGGCCGTATAAAAAGGAAAGTAAGGGGTAAGGAGGGCTGGAGGGAGTTGGGAGGGAAGTGCAGGAGGGGGGTTTAGGCGAGGAAACGCAAAACTGCACGGGTCAAGTGGCACTCGCCCGGAAAATGGCTTTTCGTACGCATTCGTTGCGCGAACACGGCTCCGATTCCCTTTCTTGCGAAACGCAAATTTTTCTAACCCTCCCTCCTGAGGGAAGCGACGATAATGGGACACGCGATTTTTGAAATCCCTCGCTCTACCTACGGGATTATGCGCCATGCTCTCAACGTATTAAACGGCCGAGCCGGATCTACGCATCGGGCTAAACCGATTTTCATTATTCCCGGATATTTCCTAGTCACCCATTCGCGTAAGCCGCAGCTCGTAAGTTTAGGATCGCTCATCCGGCGAGAGGAGAGGTCGGCCTTTTGCGATGGAAAAAGAGTAGCGAAGAGATTTATATGCAAGGTGTTGGAAAGAGGGAACAAAAACGTATTTGTTCTTTATTCCAAATAAAGTGCTCCGCAATGTCGTCGAATCCATTGGGTACTGCAGGAATGCGATTGTTGACTCGCGTTGATTTAAAATCACCTCGCTCCGTCGAAATTCCTCGTCTTCCATTCAGTGGGGATTTTGTATATTTTTTATATTTCGGTTATGAAAACGACCAGCGTCCAAGAGGACCTTCGTTGCTTGATAAATGGTTTCTCGGAGGGCATCGAGAAAAACACTTTGAAGAAACCGTGAGAGCAAGGAGCTCTCGAGTGCGCGCCAAAGTGCTCGACTAATATACAGATTCGTATCGATCTATAGAGGGGAATGGAGTCGTGGGAAAGGCAAGGATTATTCATAGACCGGTGCCAGATAACTTCCCCTTCGCGACGAACTCTGTCGGCAAACGTCTAGTTAAATCTCGTGCCGAAACTTTGGCCGAAACTTTCGGAGGGGGAGCGCGTCTTATCCTTGGACAAACTCAAATTTTTCACGGATACAAATGTGCGACTAGCGTCTAGTTTACGTACACAATGAAATCTCGATTCATCGTTTCCAGAGACGCGTGCCCCTTCTAAAGGATAAGTGTGGGAGACCGAGGGATGCGAGGAGAAATCCAAGGAACGAGGAAAGGTGTCGAGCCTTTGTAACCGAAGTTTTGCCAAACCAGTCCGGATATCGTTTGAACGTACCGCGCATTCATCGCGCCTCGACGCGATTCCCGTCAGTCTTGAGCCATCGAGCCTCGAGTCCTTTTTCCTCCACGACGATAAGATGGCCATTATCGAAACTGCCATTGTCCTCGTTCTTGGTCTCCAAGATGCCTATTAAGCGGACAAATAAAGAATTTATCTCGGAGAAAGTTGAAAAGCCGGCTGGCCCGGAAAGCGGCTTTGTGAGCGAATACCGTTGAAATTTCGCGTTATCTTAATTACGAGATCGTATTCATTTTCGGATCTCACGGAGCCGAGGCAACAACCCGCGAAACGAGTTAAACGAAGTCGGCGGACGTAGCTCGTTTCGCTGGAAAAATAACGCTGGTCTCATTCAACGGAAAAATGATGCTCGCCTTAATTCGGTGCCTCGAATGGGAACAAATTTTGTTCAGGGGACTGAATGAACCTTTTGCGCTTAAACACTACCACCGGGGAACGTTTATTGCGCCGCCATTTAACTCGCGAGCCGCTTGCCACCTTGACGTTCACACGTCGGGGTTACTAAATTCGTAATATAATACCGGCGTATATACTTACCTCGGAATTATTTCCTCAATGTGCACCCCTCAATACCGGAACACTTTGAGGCGTTTTCGCGCAGACTATGGGTTTTACATTCGTCCGACTGAACGTTTGGATTGCGAATCGCGATGTTCGGAGCTTTACGCGGAAAACATATGTACACTATAGTTCCAACGGTCTAAGCCTTCAGCTCTGTACGGCGAGTACACTCGTCGCGAAACGGTGATATTCGTCGAGAGCATTTTTCGCGGAATAAAGGTAACGCAACGTAAGAAAAATACAATTTCTTCGTGGCAGCAAACGCGTTAAAGCCAACCTTAAAACGATGGCTCCGTATTTAAGCGACATTAGCAGGTTGAAAATCGCGCAAACGAACCAACAACGTCCAGATGCTTGGACATTCGCGTAGGAGCACGTTTCGAAGGCAAGGGGTTAATCCCCCTCTCTCTCTCCCTCTCTCGCCCTCTCCGCGCGAGCTTACAGTAGCGAGGCTCGGAAAAACGACTAACGAGAGGAGGAAAGAGTCAAAGGAAAGGGACGTTTCGCCCCGTCAAGCCCGTGGAGGAAGGCGCATATCGTTAACCCGGATACGAAGCCGGCCCAATTTGGACGGCCCTGTTCCCCGGAAAGTAATCAACGTACCTCGTTGAAATCCAATATACGATGAAATAAATATCGTCCTCCCGCAAGCCCGGTTCTACGGCACCCTGGTGTATTAACAGCGCATTATACCGCGGGGTAGGAGAGCCGGACTCTCTCGATGTTGCAGGGTCAACCGAGGGCCACGATAAAACTTCCATTACTCGGACCGAGCCATTATTGATATTCAGCCGGTAATTGATATATCGAGCCGGTGATTGATAAAAAAAAATCACTGCCCGGATGTCCGGCCTGGAGGTCCGCAGAGGCCATTTTCCCGGATAGTACGATATTTAACGCGGTAGCTGCCGAACCTATCAAAATGATCCTCCCGTCATTTCCTCCCCGCGATACCCCGCTTTACGAGGGGAGCGAGTAACTTTAACCCTTCGGGATCCCAAGCGTATCTCGGAGTCCCGCTCTTTCTCGGAGATATCCTTCGCGATGGCCTCGTGCACGCCGATCAAAAATAAGCTCTCGCTCGGTTCTCCGTCTCTCACTATCGAAACTTCGTCCTTTCTCTAAATCGGGAAAGGGGATTGATCCTCGATGATCGAGCGGGTCGCGAAAGATCGATGGGCCCACGGAGTTCCTGCCCGATCTTTGGATCCGCAACCGGGAATAGATGCAACCGGTTGATTCTAATTCGATCCATCCTACCGAAATTTGGGGGAAAAATGGACTTTTATGTAGGCCCATTGAGGGGTAATAGCCGTGTTGGAATCGGCAGAGTGGGCGTGCGATGGAGAAAAAATGAGAGGGAGAGCGGGGAAGGAGCGAGCGAACGGGAGGGGGAGAGAGAGGGCCGAATCGGCGAGGTTAAAAGGCAATTCGACAGAACGGTCCTTTTGTACCGGGAAATGCTGTGCAAACACGCGTGAGAATGCGTCCGCATTCGCGTTGGCGGCACGATTCATCGACTATGACGATTATCGTTGTCACGCATCGGTGGCTATCCATTATGTCCATTATATCTTCGCCGTGGTATACGCATAAACCGGCGGATATACACGCCGGCTATTCGTCGCGATACATGCCGGCCTCTCCACGGTTGTCCCTCATTAAATTAATCCCCGCTAGCGCCGATTTTTTGTCGGCAGCTCGACGATCGTCGCTTCGAAATCGTGGGGCGGGCAAAGGCGCGAAGGGGCATTTTCGAGAGACTCGTCTCTGGAAAGTAAAACAGCCCTCGATCGCGAGGGCACGATCGCGAGGCGTGTAAGGTCCGAGGCAGCCTCACAAAAATGATTTAAGATGATTTATTTACGATCGCTTTCGGTGGATATAACTAGCGGGGCGAGGGAGTCCGAGGATTGATTCGAGCGAGCCACGTGTATAAATATAATATGAGAGTGGAACCCTTGGAGAAAAATCTCTCGAGGAATTCTTACGATTCGTAGAAGTATACTTATCAAGAGTCAATGTCGAGTATCCCCTTTTTGGGGGTAGCGAGAAAACCTTTGGGAAATTTAGTGGTTAGAAGTGGAATGTAGGGGGGTCGGCCGGACAAAGTGCCGATGAAGTGGGGCAAAGGGAATGGAGATCGAGACGGTGGAAAACGTAGGGAGTAACCGAGAAGATTCTTTTCTTGTAACAATAAGGCGGTAATGCACACGTAATCGCATTAATGTAACGTACGACGATGTCGTGCAGCGCGATATTACGAAAAATATGAGCTGGTCGTAAGGGAAGCTGGGGGCGTAACGTCGATATTTTATGTTTCAGAAACGAGCGCCCTGAGGATGCTGGAGCTGGTCGTGCCTCAACACGTGGTTCGCGGTCAAAACATACGTCTCGAATGTAACTTCAATCTCGATGGAGAAACATTGTACTCGGTGAAATGGTACAAGGACGGTAACGAATTTTATCGATACGTACCGCAGGACATGCCGCCCGCATTGGCCTTCCCGCTGCCAGGTGTTACTGCAAATGTAAGAGTTATACTTTATCTCTCGTCGCGTTTACCACCGTTACGTTCGCGACCGTAAATTCGTGACGCGATAGCGGGCTACGTTTTTTCGTTCCTCGTTTATCCAATTAAATTATCGCCCTGCTCTAATTCGAGATAAACTATGGCGCCTGTCGATGGCATTTTGCGAACGCGCAACGCTCCCCCGCGTGACGCTATTTACTCGAATAATACAATTAAGAACCGTGCGCAGCGGTACGCGCGTTATCATTTTTCAATTTCGCGAATGTCTTGCGTATTAGTAATTTCCACCGCGTCCAAATGGTGGCGCGGAACGAACGACGCGCGTTTTAGTAGCCGACTCTCTCCCGTAACTCTGATAAAGGAGATGGATAGAAATGGAGATCGACCACGGGCAGAGTCGTAATGTCGGGGAAAGTAAAGCCGCGATCGACCGAATGAAACGATGGACTAAACTGCGCGACCCTCTCGATAATTAAAATTCGAAAATTGCCATTTGCGCGACATTCCTCCTTCTCCATCGAGATAATTGGAAACCCGTAACGCGCCAAATTGACACGTGCAGCTGCCGAGTATGCGTGGAAAGTTGAGTATAGCCGAGCATCGATCAGCGCTGTTCGATCGTAATTGAGTTCTAGATAGATCTTCTTAGGCCGTATCGAAAATAAATCCGAGGCAAAATACGAGCTTCCATTGCCATGCGAAACGGCAATCTTGGGTATTACATTTAGCGAACTTTTCCTCAGATACACAATTCCACCGAACGATCCGTCGTCCTCTATTCCGTGAACCTAATGAGCAGTGGCAGATACAGATGCGAGGTATCCGCGGAGGCGCCATTCTTTCAGACGGTGTCCGACCACTCCGACATGCTCGTCGTAGGTAAGGAACGCAGCATCGTACTCCAGATACCATACGCGTCACGATCCGATTTAGAGCCGATCGACAGATTCGGAACGAGTCGATGCAACGGGATAATTTTCAACAAAAAGACGAGTCCTACGATGCCTCACTTTGGATTTCGGTCCGAGAGTATTCTCATTATTACCATCCTCGTACTCGTATTCCTTCCAAAGTCGCGACTCGGACGTTGAACCGGCATCAGAAGACACGGACACGAGGCGGTTCGAAAGCCAGCAACGCAATCGTCTCTCCCGACTTAAGTCGATGAAAGGGTCGTGGAAGAGAAATAAACAGGCGCGGTGGATGCGCGCCGAGGATCTCCTTTTGCAAGGACGTCCGCGAGGGGCTCGAGGGGGGGGGGATGGAGGTAAATAGCGGCGGTGGGTTTTGCGTTAAAATTTTTGCCCTCTCGAATTTCCAGCCCTGCCCGAGGACGGCCCCATTATCACGGGGAGGCCGGGACGGCATCGTTATCAAGTTGGGGACGTCGTGCGGTTCAATTGCACTTCGGCGAAGTCGAAACCAGCTGCCATGCTCAGTTGGTTCATCAACGGGGAGCCGGTAAGTGCCTCGCGCGGAAGCACCGCGTGTAACGCCGACTTTCCGCCTTCTCGTGGGTATAAAACTTCGGGGTTGGGGCTCGTTGGGGAGGAGAGGAGCGGCGGGGAAGGGGAGGGGGGAGAGAAAAAGGTCCCGGTAATTCCGCGCATTTGGGCTTTTTATACGAGCCCCGACGACGCGGTAATAAACAGGAGTTTATTCGCCGGAAACGCCAGCACCGCCTCGCGATGGAAACGAACACCTTTGCAATACGGTGCTCCTTGTGCTTCCTCGGGATCGCTCTCCTCTCGGCCTCCGTTCCTTCTTATTTTTCTACCCGAGTTTACTCCGCGCACTCCAATGGTCCGAATCGATGCGGAAACCCCAACGATCGCGAATCGCTCCGATCGACCTTCGTCGTTGCTTCGTACACGCGCCAGTCCCGATCCGTCGCGATACTCGGTTCCTTCGTCGAGATTCGACCGGTGAAATTTTTCGCCGAGCGAGATAATCGTGGGTACGTCGATCCGCGCGCGTGGCCCTGAAATCGAGCATCGGGAAGAGGGTAGATTCGAAGATGGAGAATCGAGGAAATGCGGGGACGAATCCGAAAGCGATCGTCGTCGATTGAAATTGGTCGGGGATTAAGTCGGAGAAAGGGCGTCCGCGGAGGATTTTTCTCGATCGAAATTAGAAGATCGCGGAGGGAGTGGAGAAATGGTCAGAGGTGGTTTATCGGTTGGAATTCGATTACTCGGCACGAGGGGTAAAACGCGTCGCAATTTTCGAGCCGGGAAACTTACGATCGAGCGGGCGAGCGGGCGAGCGGACATTCTGGAGGGCGGAGGGGACGGAGATGTATGGTCGTTCATACTCGTTACGAATGTTACGAGGAAAACAACGTGGTTTACCTCGGGACCTAATAGGCTTACGAGGAAAATGATATCTTTATTGGACATCTCGCGGCACGCGAGTCGAGGGGGCCCGTAATAAAGGGACAAACACCCGGGGAGCTTTTCTTCCTCCTCGCCTCGGCGAGCGCTATCGCATTACCGCGCCGGGGAGGAGTCCATTTCGCGGAAGAAACGGAGACTGTGCCGGCGCACTGGATAAAGATTCGAGCTCCTACCGGCGCGAGGTCCTGCCTTCAAATCCCGGCCATTACCTCTGGACTTTTCCACGCGATACGCGTACCGTGGTTCCGGTGCTTCGGCAGCCGCCTCGAACGATCCGACCGGACGATGCGCCACGACCAGAGGGACCCGCGTAACGCGACCGTCAATAAAATACGCCGAGCGCTGTTCTCGAAATTTTTATACTTCCCAGCGATCGCCTCGAACGTGTAATCGTAGGAATTTGAGCAGCACCCGCCGTCATTTTTTCGTCGCGAGCACCTCGCAGTTATCGAAGCACGAACGTCGTTTCGATTTTAAACGAGGACTCGTTACCCGCTCGATCGACGTCCACGGGGAGACGGGGAAGGAATCCAAGTGTACTTTATCGCATAATTATGGGCCATGCGTGACGGTTGATTTTAAAGATCGCGAAACAGTCACGGAAGGAACGTTAGACGAGCGCGAATGACGCGCGAGATTAACGCGATGAAATCATCGTAATTCTTAACCGACGGCCCGGAATGGCGTGGAGGCCGCGCGAAACCATTGCGGTTCACCGGCGGGTTACAACTCGGCGGACAAGTTTCACCGGGGGGACGATCTTACGTTTCGTACAAAGCCTCGTGGCACGTGGAGAGAGAGAGAGAGAGAGAGGGAGAGAGAGAGAGGGAGAGGGAGAGGGGGGCGGGGGGGAGAGGGAGAGAGACTCGGTAATAAAGCAACGAAACGGGGCCCGTCGAGTTTCTCGCCGCACGTTCATCGAGTCTATCGAATTACCCGGCTACTTCCGTCCCGCCGTGGAAACGGAATACAGGCGCGGCTCTCGTGTTTCACGAAAATTAGCGGCCACAGCGCGTTTCCCCAAAAATGTCCGGGGACACGTCACCCTCGCCCGCTTCGCCACGCGTGACGGCTTTCCCTTTTTCTGTCCGCCTCCCTCCTTCCACGGCGATCAGGTCGATACGCAGTACTTGAGAGGACCTCACATCACGGAGGTGGATCGCGAGGGTCTGGAGACGGCCGTACTCGGTCTGGAGTTCCGTCTGCGTACGAAGCACTTCAAGAGGGGAGACTTGAAGATCAAATGCCTGGCGACGATAGCGACCGTATATTGGAAATCGAACGAGCTCAGCATAGAGGGTGAAAGGCCCCTGAAGATGCCGGTAATGGTGAGCAGGGAGACAAGGGCGCAAGGCCACACGCACGCGGAGCATATCCTGGGTAAGGGCTACTCCTGCCATTCTCTCTTCGTTCCTCCGTTTTTTTTGCCCTTTTTCGCTTGTTTGTCGCCGCAACCGCTTTAACCCTTTGCGCCGCCGAGTCAAGCACGGCTCGTGCCCTTTGCCATCGGTGCTTTGCGCCGGGAGTGTGTGCGAAGCGAATAAATCATCGGCCGCTTTGCGCGTTCCTCGATGCTGGCGGAAATGTGCTTTTGGGAAATATTACTCTTGCGCTCCGACTTAAACGCCTATTGCGATCGCTCCAGATCGGCTTTGTCTCCGGCTATTGGCGACGCGTCTTTGAGCGATGCTCTTGCGATCGCCTCGCCTAAGCGCAACGTTGACGCTTAATTCGAATAAAAGCCGTAACGTGAGTCGGCTGGCGCAAAGGGTCCAATTTCAGGCTGCACCGCGAGAAATCATAACGCCGAAGATTGCGCGCTCGATCTCGCTCGAGGGATTCTATTTGAAGATTTATTCTTGTTCTTCGATTCCTCGTGCGAGAGGGAAATGTTCAAAGTTCCTCTTCGGGTTATGCAAAGTCTATCCTCCCGTATAGAATATTTTATCCTCGATGTTTGCACGGACATTGGGTCGTGTTATCGCTTTATGTTTGGTCCGGGTACATTTTATCGTCCAGTCGGTAAAAGATTATGTTCGCCTTTTAATGTTCCATCCGAAAAAAAAAAAAAAGGGGGGGGAATAACGCTGATCCCGTGGGAAAAATATATCGGCAGGGGTTTATGGCAGGGATGGTTTTAATCTTGGCTCCATTCAAAGTGGCATGGAAATTTTTCCGAATTTACGTTCGCTTTAAGAATAACCCGAACGATGTTAATGGACCAGACGTGCAAGACCCGGAATATAAAAGTGGGTGAAAACATGGAAATCTGTTACGGACACGGCCAGAAATCTGTAAATCAAGTTTGGACGCTTCGGAAGGTTCTCGATTATATTCCAGTCGTCGGTTGTCGGCAAACTTCTTCGTTTCGCTCCGAATCTCAAAGATATCGAGGGATATGTGTCGAATAATTATGGCGGAACAAACGTAACTCAACTGGAAATAATAAAATTGATATTCACATCGGTGCCCGAACTCCAGCGACAATGTAATACGATGCATTGTCCCCGCGAGTGTCTTCGCAATGGGATGAAATCGAATACCGCGTCGCTTTCAAGATTTTTTCCCAAGAAACCGGAATATCTTCAATGGGAATATTTTTATATTCGCAGGATGAATACAAAAATTGAATTAGTCGAGGAGCTTTTACCGTGGTTTTAACGAATCCTATTAGACTCGCTTAAAGTCCATTCAAACTCGGCCCGACTAATAGAGAGATGAGAAATAAAAATCGCTACATTTACGACATTGATGTTTACAGCGTCCACTAATTCAATCCTTCTCCTCGACTTCAAATGTCGGTTGGAAAAAATTGATTATATCGCACGCCAGAGAGGAGAGTGCTTTTCCTAGGAATGTACCCAAGAGCGGAGGAGGAAAAAAAAAGGCTGGAAACCGCATCTTGCAGCGTTGCATTAGCGCGACATACGAGTGCTCGCTGCGCTGGATGCACCTTATGATGATTTTTTAATGAAACACTCCATTTGGCCCCTTGTATCCACGATATTTTTGCATTCTCAGTCGCTGCACGGGCTACCGCGGCCGCCGCCCGCTGGAAGGTTCTTTGCATTAATTTAAACAAACTTCAAGCACTGCCCATTACCTCGTGTTTGCCTTTAGAAAACCTTCAAACAAAATTAAAACGTAGAGTTTACGCGACCAACGACGCGAATCCCCATTGTCAGAAGTAACTTTAACAAAAATAGTAAAGTGCGCGCTTGCCTCTCGCGACCTGCTCGCGCATACCGAGATGGACGATTCCACGATCGATCGAGTGGCCAAATTATTTTTACAGCGCTATCCAAGTATGGTGAAAAAAAAATAAACAAAGATAAAAATAAATTCTCCGCTACCGAGGTTACCAACGATCGCATTGCGAAGCCTCGAAACGCGAAGTAACCCGATCGTACTGTACGAGGCATAAACAATAATTGGACGGTACGATAAACGACGGTTATAAACGACGCGCGTAAAATTTTCATTAAAAACTGTCGACGGTCAGTTATTGGAGGATGGAATAATTGTAGCGACACGCAAGGCCCCGCACGATTCGACGAGGGAGACGTGGTTTTGCCTTTGGTGATTAACGGTCTAAAAGGTTCTCGAAATAAGGGTCGTCCCGCCTTATTTAACGGCGATTCTTTCAACGTTTAATTGAGCGGGCACATTTCTTGCCGGTGTTTTCCTTGAGCGCCGCCCCCTCGAACCAAGTGGATTGTCCGAGGTCTTTAAATAACCAACTTACTTTACGATTCCGTTTGCTTTTATGCGTTTGTTTATAGGAACGGCAACAATTCCCGACAGCCCCATTTATCGTTAATTAGGCCCGGTGCCCGAGGCAATCCTCCGGGCAGAAGTCTTCGACTTTATTTCCTTTCGTCCCACGACAATTAATCTAAAGAAAAGCTACGATGTAAACCTGCCTTTATACCAGCCGGATAATTTTATCGATTCCATATTTCACGATAATTCTGCCGTCCCCGGCAATCCACGAGAATCGCTCGAATAACGAATGTATCGTGTCGATTTCTAAAAGCTGGCCGATCGAGAATAGACGCGATCAAAGTAAATCGAGAATATGCCTGAGCGACTCGCTTAATCGTCCTTCCAGACGTCCTGCAATGACGTTCATCCATTTTGATGGGTAACGTAACGCACCAGGGAGCCGAGTTAACTCGGTGCAAAGCGTGGATTATTACTACTCCGCGAAGATTGCTCACGACTCGTGTTCACCGCGGTTGCACGTGACATTTATTGTTATCCAGTCGCACGGTTTGCCGGTATTTCGAGGCGTACAAACAGAAAGATAAGCAGAATCAGGTTGGCGTTTAACGTGTTAAACTATGCGTGGAAATCGCGTCTACGCCTCGAAACAGACGCGTACGGAGCGGTACGGCTCGAAGTTTGACGATCGAGGACTGCAAATTGAAGGCTTTATGACAAACCGTAACTTCTGTGCAAACTTTCCAAGTACTTCGTCATACATCAAATATTCTCCCTCGTGAATTAACGGGACATTATCTACCGTTACTCGCTACCGCTTTCTTGGATCACGGAGGATTAACTCGAGGATACTAAAGTCATGAAAATCTTAATTATTCGACGAAGCTAATGTCGATCCACGGTCGTTCGTTGAAAGACGTGTCTCGAAGGGAGTAAAATCACGCGTATAAGACGCGCGATACGATGTAATATTTGAATCGTCTCGGAACTTATCCGATGACAAAAATGCCATCGATCCTAAAACGCGCGATTGCCCTCGTTATCTCCATCGCGCAGACGTGGCGATGAAGAAAGAAAATTCTTTCGTATCATCGAAATACTCGAAAATCGTAGAGCCACGAGGAAAAAGATCTGGCGCACTCAGACAGCACGTAAAAAAGCTCCTCGACGTTGAACGGCCCCGTACATACACTCGAAAGAACCGAGAAGAATATCCAGCTGGAACGAGAATAAATGCGTAACGAGACGCGAATAAACGTGTAAGCGGAACGCGAATAAACGCGTAAGAAGCGGGCGAACGAATGTACGGCAAGGGGGAAAGCTCGGTGAAATTTGTAGGGAAAAAAAAAATATTAGCAAATACACGGCCATCGAGTTTCAGGGCGCTCGTCCTTTACCCGGGACAAACTTTCGGCGCTCTTCTGGCCGTCAGAGGCCAGACGCGGGAGAAATGTCTGGCGAGTAATAAAGGCAGCTCGCAAAAGTATCGACCATAATGCTCGGCCGCTCTCGGCTCGGTTGATTAAATGCGAATCTTATATCAGCGCTTCGCTCGGCGCGAACCGTGAAATATCATATCCGAGCCACTCGGGCTGGAAAATGGTGATTCGCCTTCGGCGAGCTCATCGCTCCAAATTGCGTGCCAACGATCAGATTATTTCGACGAGTATCGGCCGGCGCGACTTTGAGAATTACGAAGATCGTGCCGAAGGCTTCTTCGCGAAAGCGTGCAGCCGTAAACCGAGTTTGCACTAGAATTCCGCGACTTGGCGCGAAACCCGCTTGACCCTTTGCGGTCTCGAAACGCGAGTGGTACCTCGGATATTCGCCAAACGATACTCGGAGAATTATTTTCCTCCGCCAGGAGACACGAGACTCTCCCCAAGGGGATAAAAGGTAAGACCATCGATAAAGGTCTCGATGCGGCGAGTCGATCGTCAGGTTTCTCGGGTCGTCGGGGGATTGGGATTTGATGACAATTGTGCATTCATTGAAACTCGATCGTTTTCGGATGCATTAAGATCGACGCTAATGCCTCCGCTTTTCTTGCAGCGAGCGGAAGCACGTCGTTGGGAGGTTGCGTCTTACCGATGCTGGCGGTCCTGCTGAATCTGCGGTAAGAAGAGAAGGAACGCCGCCCTCGAACGTGCTCATCCTTTAGGCCTCGAAGCCGGTTCTGTGTGAACATACCATGTACTAAATTATCCGTGTTGTTTCTATTTTTTATAATTGCAGTTAGAGGTGGTAGTAGAGCGAAAAACCGTAGGCAGGTGTAATCCACGTGTACGTCAGTATATTAGGCATACCGGACGCGTAAAGGAGAATTCGTTTCGGGAGCGCAAGGTCCGAATACGATGGGCGATCGCGCCCGGATAAAACGTGGCGAATCGATCTCCGGATAAACTTACGCAAATCCACGATCGGAGAGGGTAACAGAGAGAGAGAGAGAGAGAGAGAGAGAGAGAGAGAGAGAGAGAGAGAGAGACCCTGCATCGCCGACGAAATATTTGCCCATCGATTGATTCGTATTTGTTAACCCATTGATCTCGTCCTTCGAAAATCTCCCTGCACTCGTGGCAAAAACCATCGCGAGTGCGCTCACGCGGAAAGAGCGTGCGAGCGCCCGTTTTTCACTTTCACTACGAATCACCTGTATCTTGCGATCTTTTATATATATCATTGTTTTTCTTTCTTATTTACCAAAGGCTTCCTACCGCATATCTAGTCGATAGATGATCCTAATTAACCGGTTAACGAGGTCGACGCGTGGCCTGGCACGCGCGTCGACCCGCTTGGCACTCGTGGAGTAAGTATTTTGTAATCAGAAAAATATACGATAGTTTCGTTAAAGATCGTTTTTATCCACTCTCGAAGATCGGAGTGGGCGACGTTTAAAAGCGTCCGTCGGCTGAATCGTTGGTACTCGAATGCACGTGAGAGACGCCAAAAAAAACGAAAAAAAAAAAGAGATTGTTTCGATGTACACGAAAAGCGGACAATTTGCACGAAGCGCGGCCTAGGTGGCGATGTAATGTTCTGGTCATTTGCGTAAATTTATCGCCCGTCGCAGTTGCGTAGTTACTATACTTGTAAACGGTGCTCGAATCCGTGCGCTTCTGTGTGACGGTGGTATCCAAAAAGAGAGCGAAAAAGAGAGGGTGGAGGTAAAAAAAAAAAAATCACCGCACTCCAGCTCGTTGCAATCCAATTTCGCAATAGCGAGCATAAATTGGAATCCCCTACATTTTTCCTTCTGTCAATCGTAAAGCTCTAAGTCTATCCGGGATGTCAATCGCAGCGCATTAAATCTTTCCCGACGTCAATCGACTCGCATTGGAACTCTGTTTACCCATACAGGCTGTTCGAAAAACAACGGATCGTATATCGCGAGCTTATTCCGCTCGATGCGAGGATCAAAGAGGATCGATCGGACGCGAGTTTACCTTGGGACGCGTGCCCTTTGCAGTTTTCGAGCACGCGTGAAAATGACCGGTGAAAAACAAAAGAGGAACGATTGCCGATAAAAGTGCTAGATTATTTGTAGCGCCGATCCGATTCGAGCACCGATTCCAATCCTTTCGTCCGCGAGGAACATTTTGATCGGCGCGAAGGTGCGAATGAGTTTTCCAAATCGTCATATCTGTGTAATCGCTTCATTGCTAACGCGAATGTGTGTTTCGTGTTCGTACAGAGTGCGGCATGGCGATGAGCTACACGAGATGTGCGCGCGGCCGATACGATGGCCACGCGATGCAAAATCCGGACTACCGGATTCAGTCTTAAGTCCCAGAGACCGAATTTCGATCGCGAAAAATTCTCCGTCTCATGCGCGTATCGGAATTACGATCAGTGGCGATTTTAGTATTCGCAAAACCGCGTGCTCGTCGAAAGTTTACACACTCGTGCGATCTTTCGTTCCTATGTAATTCCAGAATAACGATGGAGAAAAGAGGCTAATATAATTCTAGCGGTTATATCGAGGGTGCGATCGAATACCGGCACGATTTCTCTGGAATTACGATGATCGGTACTTCTTGAAAGAGTATCGGATTTAGTTCTCGAAGAAAGCATCCGATTTGTGATAACATTTGTGAGCAAAGTAGCGCGTCAAAGTCCGATATGCGTTCTGGGCAAAGAGCCCAAGCCGAAGTCCTGTGCCGGCGATGGCTAAAATCGTCACTGATTCCGACTCGATCGGAAGTTCATTTAAATGTTAAGGGTACGCGGTAAATGCCGGCGATATCGAGAAACCAAAGATGGTAAAGAATGATTAACGGTGCGCTCCTCCGTAATTGGAAATGGATGGATCGGGGATATAGTACAACGGGGATAAGATAAGGGGAAGCAGTGTAACACAACGTTGTTTTGTTCTCATCACCGTAGCTTTTACCATTCTAATCGCTAATTAATCAGACGCAAAAAAAAAAAATATAATATCCTAGATTTAGTTGGGAGGTGTGTGAATGTAGGGGTGTGTTTACCAAAGATATTTCGAGCTCTCGCGCTAAACATTCCTAATTGTTAATTACAGAGATAGGGTGTGTAGAAAGTTTTTGCACACACTGCCATATTCTATGCGTATGGTAACTTGTAAGGGCACTCTGTATATATGTACATAAACTGAACAGACCCTTCATTAATTTAACGTTCGAAAATGAAGCGGCGTTGTGTCCGCCCGGTGGAGCGAATCGTCGTGGGAGTACGCCGTTTAAGAAGAGCAATTACCTTTAAGGAATCGCGCTCCTCTGTTCAGATGTGTTGTATACTAATCAAATAAAAACGTAACAGAAGTTATGGAACATGGTTTTGCATCGTTTAATGGTAGACCTTATCTTAACGTTTATAAAAAAAAAAAAGGACGTATAAATATCACAAGACAGAGGTATTGGAGAGGTGTCGTTCCGTGAAGAACGAGTGATGCTTCCTGTTAGAGCCGATGGACTTGGCGGGAGACTTGGCGAAGAACTTTGAGATTTTCTGTTCCGTGGGTGTCTCCGCCTCCTCTGGCTCTTCCCACTCGACCGTCAATGCTTCTTTCGAGAGGATGCTTTCCGCCGTCGACCAGCTGAATCTCACTATCTGCGGAAAGCCGAACACCGGATCCACGTTGGAGGACAACCACTTCTTGGTCAGTGGATCGTTCGGGTAGCCGCTTCCGTATTCCGCCTCGATAGTCCCCTCGCGAAATTGCCAGGCACGAATCGCGTGATCTCTGGAAACCTTCGCGCATATACTAGCTCCACTGACGATGGGATACGTGGAGTCGGCTTTCTTAGCCACGACTATCTTAAATTCTGGGAAGATCTGCTTTAGCTTTGCCTGATACTTCTCTGGTTTGCCAACAGTGTCTACGTAAATTTCGGCGATTCTCACTTCGGCTTCTATTGCCCTCTTAATTAATCCGATGGCAGAATTCATGGACACTTCGTTTAAAGAGGTTTTGGTACGCCGGTACATACTGTTTGCGATAATGTTGGGAGATATAGCCTCAATAGCCCATCCCATTTTCTCGTGTTGATCGCAGATCTTATCGAAAATCTCATCTCGCCTCTCTTCCGTTAAACTTTTTGAATCTGCACAACCTAGGTCTACGAGTAACTGTTTCTGCGATAAGGGGGCATAAGATATTCCATAGACCATGGGACCGAGAACAGGGCCACGTCCAGCTTCGTCTATTCCCAACTGACAGGGCTCCTCTTTGCATAATTGTGGAACCTAGTGTAATTATTCTGTGTTACCGCTCATTTACGGATAAGAAGAAAAATACATCTAACTCGATCGTGTATTACAAAGTGTAATTAGCAATACAAAATAAACAATAATTCAAAGAGAAGTATGACGTTCAAAGTCCACCGTAAAATAACAGTTCCTAACATTAAGTAAGCAATCTTGGCAATATATGCCAAAAATCAAACAAATAACCAATGAATGCGACATCAAATATGAAATTCTAATTCATTTTTTACATCAGTCGTTATGCAACGAAAGAGTGACATAAAAATTCATAGTTTATACGCATAAGATCAATCTGTATTCCGTAAACAAGGTTAATTACACGAACGGGAGCAAGCCCTAATGTTTGTTTACAATAGGCTGACGTGTAAACAGTGCTTCCCTCTCGACGATTTTCACCTCGAAAAATATAATAAATTCAAAATTTGGACGGGCAAAATACTTGGTAAATAATCTGTATAACAAGGTTGCGATCTAACGATGAAAATTAATAAAGCGATTCCCTCGTCAAAGGGTATTGTACCTCCGAAACGTGAATCCTGTTGAGGCTGTGATCCCAGGCCTCAAAATACGGCGTTAAATCGGACCTGCAGGTAATCCGCGCGTTTTCGTCTCGATTCACATGGTTTTGCACAATTTTACTTCCTTCATCGAATGTCACCTCTGCGTTTTTCTCTTTATCCATATCTCGCGAATTTAAACGTACGTAGTGTCGTGACTTAACCTAAAAACCGTCAAACAACGTTCGGACGAACCGCCAAAATGCCGGTCGCATATCGATAATGCCTCGCAAATACAAAATGCACAACCTTAAGTGATCAATTGCCTCTGGCAAAGAGGACTTTTTTATTAACATTCGCATCTTATGATGTAAGACGTCTTATCACTTCTAATTATAATCCTTGAGACAGTTTCTATTAAATGCAAATTTCAAACATTGGAATTCTCTTTCGGTACATTTTTGTTATTCGGCGCTCATTATAAAATACGGAAAACAATGTACTTCTCAACATCTTAAGGATACATAACAGCTCACAAGGATATAAAAAATTACATTTCTTTTTCATTTTCATGATTAAGTATCGAGGTAAGCAGCGATAATACTTTTTTTTCAAATCTGTATTAAACAGCAGATTCTAATCTGGTGACTTTGCTATTCTTAAAAATAATTAACAATTCATTGAACGTACCGTTTTAAGGTGGACGAATCAGTGGAACTGGATTGTCTGTATCATATTATAAAAAGAAGCGATCCACAAGATTTGAACTTAGTAATGATTCACTCTAGACGTATTATTAACTTCGATCCTTCATATAGGTTTGATTGGATAATGTCCGCATTCGAATATCGGTGCATCGATAAATAAGACTGGTGCCGACATCTATGAGTGGAACAACAACACCAAAACCACAGATTTAGCGCATCGCGGATCGAGCAGTCGATGACGCCCTGGTAATGAGTATGTCACAAAATATAACCTCGCGGTAAGCTGCTGGTATTCTCCTCAGCGTCGTTGAAAGTCGTGTTGTTGCGAGAAAACTTCTCCGCGCATTCGTGGATTGTTTTTTCGGCACAGTGACTGGGATTACGCAACATGAAAGTAATCGTAAAAAAGATCCAGGGGAAGGAGTGCATTGTTGACGTGAGTACGACAAAGTATCGTGTTTTTAATCCGATGAATCGTCGTGTTTTATGTCTACGGTGGGATCGGCGCGTGCACGAGTGCTGTTGTTTCCCTTTCGATCGATTTCCGTCCGATCAACGTCATCCTACCACTAAAGAGCACATCCTCTGAAAACAATTTTTATATCGCCGATATTCTCACAGGTGCCTTACTACTGTATGACTAAAGCTTTTTCTTTCAATTGTGTTAGATTACTCCTTCAGATACAGTACTGGCGCTGAAGCACAAAGTCAGCGGCCTTCTTGGCATAGAAGTGCCTCAACAGAGATTATTGCTTATGGGCAAATCACTGGCAGGTAAACATCGACCGCCGAACGTCCGCTTAAGTATGAGTATCGAATGATTCCTCCCAATGATTTCAGACGAGAATCCTATAAGTTTCTACCCAGGGATTAAGGAGGGGAGCAAGTTAAACTTATTGGTTATCAAAAAGGCGAAGGAAGATTCTAGTATAAGTAAATTATGCCCCGACCGTGGTATGCGCCTCTTGAGCGGCGAAACCTCCAGGGTCCTTAGGCATTATTACACAGAGTCAGAAACAGAGTCAATAGTCAATGAGTTGGTAAAGAACCTGAAGAACGAAGTGAACAACCTTAATTACTGCGACCTAGAGCGATTAGCGACGGCGTTACTCCAAGACCAAGAAAATATAGCTTAAGAAACTACTCCGATTTTCCGAACCCGCTTGTCTATTGTCGTAATACAATTTTATTTAATTGAAGCGTTGCCTTACTACATCCCACGATTACGAGCACGCGGATGGTGTGAAGTGGTAATGTTTAAGAGCGGAATAGCGCTGTGACGAAGCGTAACAATAGAGATGTCATACAAATCAATTTATTAAGACCAGTAGACATAATTATAATCGTAAGTACGATGATGAATGTCATGGGTCAGCCAAATCCTGTTGTTTGAAGTACCATCCAACCAGCAAAATGAATAAATTTACAATCCCTCTCTCCTGTAGTGGTACTTTTCTCTAAACAAAGCAAATTGTAGCTGTTAAGACATTTGAAATTCCATTGTAATGAGAGGATTAAGAATAGTTCAGTCCTGTCTTTTTTATCTCTTTTGTAGTCGACGATCAAATGTCCAACTTTGATTATTGTATTGATGTATCTTTTGGTATTTAAATTCAAGACAAATTTCTAAAAAAAAAAAGGCACAATAAAAGTAATTCGTTGATACGTGCTTTGTTTATATTTCCATAACGTAATGGCCCAAAGAACGAAACATGTAATACAGCCTTTGCATGGCCAAAGACCAAACTTTCCTTAAAAAATTAATGGTAATATATTTACAGAGCTTGCGCGAATGACAGAACAACTCCTTGCCAAATCACGTAAACACGAAGTAACATCAGGAGTTAAAGGTGGTTCAAGAAGAATCAGCAAAGCATATATCCATAGCCCCAATTCGTATTCAATCTTTTCCAATATCGCTGCTTCTGCCACCAAATGCGTCAATACTTTTTCTACCATCAATTGAGTGAACGAAAATACCGTTCGAAGCGTGGGTGGATTACGAGGCTTGCTATCAGAACGCTCCGTACAAAATACAATCCAACCATCCGGATCTTCTATATCTGGCTAGAATTTCAGAGACAAAAAATAACTTTCTGTTTCTGCGATTCTCCAATCTTAGATCTTTATTTCGAATATACCAAATCAACGAGCGGCGGTCCTTGGATCGGTCCTGTCAACTTTATTTGCTCCTTGAGGAGAGAAACGTACCCGTGAACATTAATGAAATCCTCCATTTGTAGCTTCTTCCATTCCAGGGTAGGACCAAAAGACTCTGGGGCTTTTACACAGCCTGGTAGCTTTAAACACAACTCTCATAGAGTGACTCGATAAGATGTTGGATATTGTTTAGCGAATAACTTACGGGTTCTACGTCTATCGTGGGATTTTGGAATCGCGTACGATCAATCTCCGCTACAACCACGTCGGGACATTGTCGAGCCTCCAGCCTGGAGCACAGAACGATTGTTTGTTATTCACACTCACCGGTTAATCTAACCACACGTGACTTACACCACTCTTTTAATATACTCCTCCCCAGAGGATGGTGGTAAGGAACAGTCTATGTCTTCATCCAGTTCTCCTACGTAGAATACCGGATCCCTTAAACAATCTGTCATCTTAAGAATCCTACTAAATTTCCTTTAAACTCCAAATTAACAATTGTCCTTTCACTGCCTGCAATTTGCATGAAGCGTTAACTGGACGAAACACCGATCATTTCTCCCAACATCCTAAATTGTTTGTCATTAAATTTTTCAACGGTTATGAACCGTTAAATCGATATGTCGAATACACAACGACTATTTTGGAAAAGAGTTACAAAAATTTTGAACTGATTTATGGTTATGAGGGTGAATATATGACGATCGCTACCCTCAAACTGGGGAATATCCCCGAAGGTAGGAAAACCTAGAGAGTCCTCAAGCCGGAAGGATAATTATCGTTTTCGCCAACATATCAAACGTCCATTCATGACAAAAAGTAGCAAATGCTAAATCGTTGCCAAGAAAACAACGGTTTGCACGATTATCTTTAATAACAAAAACTGCCATTACTTTTGTACTATTCCAAGAGGATTCGATTGGCAATCGTTCCCAGTTAAATTTCAGTATGTACCCTTCAATATGTATACTCGTTTGTGGGTATCGGCGGCAATACCCAATGAGAATGTACTTCCACTAATCCTCGAAATACCTCGAAAACGCGGTGCATCCAATAGCTTCTGTCACACGAGTTTTTATCGCCACATGAAAATACCAGGTATTAGGAAAGCAATGACGCGACCGTTACTAATTTACGTTGTATTCGTAATAGATATTTTTCCAGGAGCTAGAAGATCGTAGATCCTTATCATGACCGATGACGTAGACCACCTGAGTAAATACTTCAAACGTTCTCTCAAGACGACAGCCAAGGCGAATGTGAGAAAAATATTTTGGGAAACGAACGCGCCCCTAATCGTCTTGCTGGTCCTTCACGTTGTACTCGCTATTAAAAATTTCAGGTATTGGAATGTCGTATCTGCGAGGAGGTTTTTACGGTCAGTGGCGCGAAAGTACCTCGCTTGTTGCATTGTGGTCACACGGTGTGTCATTCCTGTTTGTCACGGTTACAACCCTCTCCTTCGGACCAGCAGTTCCTCCTTTGCCCTTTCGACAGACAACCTACGGGGATAAGTCTGAATAGCGTGTATAGCTTGAAGAAGAATTTTGCCCTCATCGAGCTCCTGGAAAAGCTAGAGCAGTCCAACGAAGAGAAAGCACTGGTGCTCGAGAGGGAGAGATTACAATCCAGTCAATCGTGCGATGAGGATGACACGCACACTGCGGTGTTGTACTGCACAGTATGCGCGACGCATCTGTGCGAAGAATGCGACATTGCTACACATTCCTCAAAGACGCTTGGAAAGCACAAGCGAGTTCCGCTTTCTGAGAAGGTACACGAAAAACCAAGATGCTCTATTCATACGACGCAGGTTGCTGAGTTTACGTGCACGCAGGAAGGCTGCCATTATTCGTTGATGTGCTACCGGTGTAAAGATTATGGCAGACACAGCGTACATAAGGTAATGCCTATTGGCACGAGTCGGTATGTCGCCAATATCCTGGGTGTGATTCAAATTGTAGCCAGCTTTGGTGGAGGTCGAGGCTGAGAACATCAAAAAGTCGGTTGTAACGGCGTTACAAAAAATGACCCAGTTCATGCAAAGCATGAGGGACACGGGACTTAGAATAGGTAATCGACCTATATTCTTTAATTGTGCCTACATAAAAGGATTCAATAATCTGCATTTTTTTACGATTACCAGAGTCGGTGATACAAGAGCTGGAGAGTTGGGCGATAGAGGATGCAAGACAAAGAGTGCAACAGCACTTTGAAAAATTAAGGGCGATGTTGGCCAAACAGGAAAAAGCAGCGGTAACGCGTGTTGACGCAGAGATCAATGGCAGGCTATGTCAATTAAGACAAAATCAGAGAGAAATCAATACAGCCAGATCCGAGCTAGCGGATGTCTTTATCCAATGTGAGAGTATTCTAGATTCCGAAGACTGGGAGCTCTTGGACAATGCAGTACTAGTGAAAGAGGTCCTTTCTAAGCTAGAGCAACAGCAGCAGCATTATGCTCAGCTGGGTCCAGACTTTCTCATGCCCGAGTCTTCGGTTCCCATTATATTCAGCAGGGTGGGTAAAACTTTACGCGATCTTTAAACGAATCTCCGTTTTACACATCGTAACACCGCAGGATAACAGAGTGCACATTGGTAGAAAAAATGACATGCGCGTAGTGATTCTGGGCTTGGACGGTGCTGGAAAGACTAGCATTCTATCGGCAATGAGAGGCGTCACCTTTTCGGGCCCTCCGATTCCTACCATAGGATTCAACGTCGAAAACTTGGAATACAAGAATCTGATTTTCACTCTATGGGACGTCGGAGGACAACAAAAATTTCGTCCTCTGTGGAAATATTACTATCATAATACGCAGGCAGTAATCTTTGTAGTGGACGCTAGCGACAGATCTCGTTTCAAGGAGGCGCAGAATGAACTGTCAAAGATAGTTAGCAAGCGCGAATTGAAGGATGCTTTGTTCCTCATATACGCCAACAAACAGGTATACGAAGAATATTACTTCCTTAATACGGTGTATTTCTTGATAATCCAAAGTCGAGTTGGCAGATCTTGCATGAAGAATATTGCATAAAAATCCCGATGTATCGTAAGTAGATAAATTGTTTCTCGACAGGATGTCGCGGAGTGCGCAAGCGTTGAGGAATTAACGGACGTTCTGTGTTTACAAAAACTCTGTTGCGGCAGAGCGTGGCATATACAGGGCTCGTCGTTCATCGAAAACGGAGCTGGCATAACGCAGGGCCTCGACTGGCTCACACAGCAGCTCTGTGCTTATGAAATATTGTATACGATACCGACGGGCTCTTAACCGATATCGAAACATCCGAAGAGAAAAGTTCGTGTCATCACGCTCACGAACGTACGATCCGTGCGACCGAACACATATATTGCAATTATTCGCTATAGTGATTCTTCCTTTATCGAGTTTGCATAAACAGGTCACCGCTCGTGATACCTTAGTCCCCGAATATTGCATCCTGCACTCGTTGCCGGATAAATAGAGGCTCGCGATAAGTCCGTAATGATGAAATTACGTAACCTTCGTGATAAAGCGAATTTGTATGGGTAAGTGAACATTACTTTATATCACTATTCTTCGGTAGTTTTTAATCTACGCCAAGAATGCGAACGGCATGAAATAAATCGTTTATCGAAGGGTTCAAGCTGTGTGACAGAACTTCGAAAATCGATTTTTATGATTCAAAACGTGCATCGATCAACGTCGAGATGGTCAGGATAAAAAAAAGAAATAAACTGCCCGAGCACCTCTAAAAAAGTCTTATTTATTTTATTACATGGTTACTGGTTGCCTTTGATACATGATCATACCAATTTTTACCATTCAGTCACGTTTGCACACATTCATCACTCTTACTTTAAATCTGGAGCGAGTTTTATTACGCGTACACTGTACGGAGATTGAAATAATATATATATATATATATATGTATATATATAATATAGCATCGTTAAATTACATCTCAATTATTTTTAATGTATATAAAAACACTTGACAAACAAAAACGGAACAACTTAGAGTCTTTTGTGGAGCTGTGTCGTTGGGGAGGACACGGGGCAAGACAGCTTTATTTCCTATTAACTTTCGATCCTCTGCGTACTCTTGGGATAGCGCGACGTCTCCAGCACTCTTCAACAACGCCTAGGTACTTTCCTCGGTAATACGGATGAACCCAATATTTTTCGGGGCCGACGACTAGGACAAGTTCTTAGGCTTTGACGGCGAGGCCATATTTCTTTTCGACCGTTCAGAAGTGCCGCTCCAACCTTTTTTTTTCTCAAGTCCAATGCAGTGTCATTCTGTGTTCCCTGGTTTGAACGCGATGTACGGGAGGAAAAGAAAACGTAACACGGCTTCACGGCACGTCGCGAGACTGATTCGAATTGGAATTTTGTGCCTGCGGAAGGAGTTCGTGCGTGTCGCGGCCACACAGCTCCTGGAATACAGTCTGTATTTGTGTCACTGCCGACGCGTATTTACAATTCGTCGTGTTCCTGGAAATCGAAAAAGTAAGCGGTCAGTATCGTTGAAATGCATAGAGGATAGTCGTGTTTAACGGAGTACTTACTTCCACATCTGGAGTTGCACTTTCATCCTCATCGGTGCCCTCGTCCTCATCGTCGTCTTTACTTGCTTCGCTCTCTTTGACTTCCTTCTCCCTCTGTTTCCTCTCCTCCTCGTCTTGAACCTCCTTCATCTTCTTCTCACCCTCCTACAATCCAAAAGGACGAAAAATTCAGTCATCAACGGGAGCAGCAAAAGTCAAATGAACGTTATTTCACCGAATTGTCAGCAACGAGGAATTCCAGCTTTTTATCGCTCATACGTAATTCAGAGATGCCTTTGTCATCATGTTCAAGAGATCGAATGGACAAATGGAAGTGAATGTGCATAGTCAAGAGTGTAACTGCCTTCGGTACTCACGTATGTCGGTTTCCAGACCTCCTCTCCAAATTTGTGTGCTAGCTCAGGTTCGTCCGTGATAAGGATATTGTCGAAGATAGTGCCGGACTTAACCTGCCAGAGGTCAAATCCAATACCGCAAATTTGCTCTCTCAGATAGAGATTTGGATCGGGAACATAGTCGGGGTTATCGATTTCGGGATGAATCCACGGTCCCTTGTAGTTCGGGTTGTCGATCTGTTTTGGCTTCCATTCACCCTGGCGATATACGAATGCGATTAAATTGTGCAATTCAGAATGAGAAAAATAAACGGTTTGGAATTCGGCTTATCACAGTAGCCATAAAGATTATCAATGCTTACTTTGTATTCAGGGTTGTCGATCATGGGCGCCTCCCATTCTCCGTCCATCTCATCGTCCCAATCTTCGGGTTTGGAAGCCTCCGGGTCGGGTATGTGCTCTGGCTTGTCCCAGTCCTCGGGTTTCGTGTCGTCCGGATCGGGGATCGTCGGCTTGTCGTCCCAATCCGCAGGCTTGCTCTGTGCGGGATCCTTGATTTTCTTAGCCGGCAAGAATTCCCAGTGTGCCTCCAAATCTCCCGACTCTACCTCCTCGTTATCGATGAGAACCTGATAAAAAGTATATGCTCGATAAGCTTATTCTTCGCCGACAACCTCTCCGACGATGATTATATTCAAGAGTGATTTATGGTTTGTTATCGGTCTTTGCTCAGCATTCAACAAGTATCGTAAACTTATGCACGTTGTATAAGCAAGATAATCTTTGCTCTTCGAGATCCTTTAGCACTTGCACTCCACGGTATATCAATGAGAGCACGTGACTCTAGTCTCGATTTTGTATAATCAGTTTTGTTGAAAGTAATTAATCACCTTGTACGTATTATCAGGTTTTACGATGAGCGTGTACAAGTGAGTGTATACGTCATCCTTGCAGCGGATGTCCTTATTGATCAGCAGGTTCTTCTTCTTGTAATTGAAGATTACGTGAACCTTCTTAGTACCAGGACCGCAAATATCGGGTCCTAGAAAAAAAATATCGGCTCGTTAGAACTGAATTTGGTCGTTTCAGATTTATCGGAGATGCGCCAAATAAAAAATAAAAAGTTGTCTAAAATAAAAAATGTTTCTTCACTGGTGCCTGTAGTATGTATAATGACGATATACAGGGCATAAGCAAGATTTTACTCTCCGAGATCCTCTAGCACCAATGAACCACATGGTTCGATCGGTGACTCTAGGCTCGGCTTATTACGCCGTACAATGCTTCGCAAACATATCCTTTTTGAATGTCTTACTTACCAAACATAAGCTCGTACGGGGTCTCTCCGTGCATATCCTTCGAATTTAAGTCGCAGTTAAATACTTTAACGTATCCACCACCGCAGTCAATGTTTTGCTCATGTTTAACAGTGAATTGGACCACCAAAGGCTTGTCCTTATTGCTGAAGGGCTTGAACTTTGTGCTCAGCGCGTAAAACCTCGCATCTTGCGACGTCTGAATACCTGTTATGACGATAAAAATAAATAGCTCGTGAATCTTCGTGGACCATACAATGGATTATAACATCATCGATATTATTTTACACCGACCTTTATCGTTTTCTGGATCGTTCCAGAATTTTCCATGACTCAGGACAAACTTTCCAAACTCTTTTCCAGGATGCTCAGAGTACGCCCATCTCTTCTCCCACGAATCTGCAACAAAAGTATCGTGATCGACTATCCAACAAGTTAAAATGCACGACTCTCCTTCGATAGCTGTTAGTTCGGTCAACAAATCTTATTTTTAATAAAAAAAGAAAGAAAGAAAAAATGAAACTTTTTGCGTCAATCCCTTATCGATCTATACGCACAAAAATATCCAATGACCGCAAATAGAAGCGTTTTTTATTAGTGCTTTTGTCGTGTATTTATAGCAACCGCGAGTGGGTTTTGTTGGTTCTCTGGCGGGCCTGAAGAGAAGCTCGAAGATATACGAGATCGACACCCTCGCCTCGTCTACATAACACGGGGTGATTTTATTTCAACTTTCGCTTATCTCTTTCTTTCTCAGAACGAACTGAAATTTTGCCGATCAAAAAATTCGCCGATTTTATCGTCAATCGTAAAATGTCAGCCACAACCTATATATGTATCTACATACATACATATATGCACACTGTAAGCACTGGTCACTCCGTACACGCGAGCAATACGCACGTGTGTATATGCATGCGCCTCACTTGGAAGTCGAACTGGTTGCGCAGCCCGCGAACGTTAGTTCCATACAGAGTTAAGATGTGTGAGTGAATAGCATAGTTCCACACGACAGACGATTTTGAATTAATCCCCATCCATCGGATATTTTTCGACGCGATTTTGTATATTAAAATAAATACTTTTGCACGCGATTCTTATGCCAAAATAAATATTTTTGTACAAGACTCTATATATTAAATTATGTGCTGAAGTATTAGGTAAAAATGGAATATCCCTAACGAAATCAAGGAAATAACCAGTGACTTTTAAAATGAACGACAGCGTGGCGATGCGGAATGAAAGAAAGTAACAAAAACTGATTTCCGTAGGAAGATGAAAGAGCGATCTGGCGTGACGACTATGAGAAAAATAGAAAGGTGAGAATGCAAAGCGCGAAAGTAACGGTGCTGTCGGCGAGCGCGAAGACGGAGTTCGTGTCTTACTCCGATCGACGAATCGATCGCGCGTTATGTCGGCAATGGCCTGCCTTGCGCTCGCCACGAGACGATTTCCGCTCTCCGGCTTCGTGCCGATCAACCCGAGAGGCATATGGCCATATTACTGAGACGCCTCCTTTCTCTCACCCTTTGATCCTCAAACAAGTGCGATACAGCTTGAACGCTATCGTTTGAACGTCCCTGAGCGACAGAAGTCCACCGTAAAAGCTTTATTCCTTACTAACCGACCGTCATGTTCGTTGCCGGATAACAGTGGTAATTCTAGTTTTAACGCGACACAGAACGAACGGTCGAGGATAGTTGAACGTTCACATAGGCATATGGCGGGTCCATGTGCCGGTTTAGGTGGTTCGTTAGTTCGTTTGGTTGATCATCGAAGGAAAGTGCGGTTCGTTAAACTTTCGATGGTTCGACACGAGACGTGCGATAGATGGAGGGTTACGGAATACGGGGTAATACTGTATTATTATTGTGTAGAAACATCGAGAAGCAAATATTTAATCAGGATTTGATCAGCTTGTATCTTCTGTCGGATCCTGGGTCTTATACTGTAAGAATTGATGCATCGATAGAAAAAGAATTCGCGTGGGGTAGCATAATATCGTGGGTTGAAACAGCGGTCGTTAATGAGAAAGGTCCTCGGCCGTTTGGACTGTTCTTTCGGTCGTTCTTTCCTTCTCGAAGCCGGACTATCGGATTTTCCGGGTTTTACTCGTCCAGTTAGCGAGAGGGTGTGGTACTTGGAGGGAATCGCGCCTGAGAGGACGTATATCCTCCTAGAGACACTTGAAAGGCCAGCGCCGGGAGATTTTCTGCCTTCACGAAGAGAAGCAACCGGGATACATAATGTAACGTAGAATGTCTTACTCACCATCGAGAAACTTCTCCTCGAAATATACTTCCGCCGTCGCCGCGGCGATCGCCAGGAGGACGATGAAGGAGCAGAGATAGCGCATTTTCAGACGCCGGGACAACGAAGTCCTATCGACGAGTAGCTTAGCCTACGACGAAGTAGCCGATAATGCCTCGACGCCAGATGTGGTTGGTGAGTTTAGCAGCCGCCGGGGCAGACAGATGGAGAGCGGTGATTGGCCGAGGATCTTCGGCCAATCAGGTCTGACCACGCTCAACCAACGGGGCGCCGCACCGTGGCCGAGGACGACCATGTCGCGCGCGTTTATCCTCACGTCAGCAATCATCGTCTTTTATCTATTGTCGATATGGTAGGCGATACGAAGCCGTAGACGTAGTCGTTGAGTGTAAGCTGTTTATTGGCCACGGCCTGCCGCCCGTATTTGAATAGGTGTTTGCGCAAACTGCTTTGCAAAATAATTTATGTTTATTTACGATATGCGAATTCGCGTTAAATCGACATTGCACCGAGCACGACGATACGCTCTTCGCAAGCGATTAATGTTAAGACCATGTATGCTTGGAAATTTGTCGAGAATTCTCAACGATTTCCAAGTATTACGTGGCTAAATGGTGAAATTCTATCGTTAACAGTTACGCTGCTGTCGGGATGCTAATATGATTACTAGCCATCGAAATGCGTTCGCATTCCATTCGATATAACGGAACATAGTACACCTCGAATACCGTGTATACCAGTAGTTTCCCTGGCAACGACTCTCCGTCGACCAACCTCCGTCAGTTCGACCAGTAGTAAGTCCAACCAACGCGTTTAGTCGCCACCTCGAAAGGTGCACCCGAAAATCCTCAAGTATCCGTGTCCCTCTATCGATTTACGAGTATCTCCAAGACGATGATGCACTCGAAAGCGAGCGCCGCTTTGATGCGCTTGCAGGAGCTCGACAGGAAGTACAAAGCTAAGTCCGATCAGGGCACGTTGCTTCGTAGCAACGTGAGTACCGAAAGTTCTTTGGAAAGTCGGAGAAGTACTTCGAGGAAAGCTTCGGAGCCGAATTCGAAAATCGCCTCCTCGAAACCCAATCTCGAGGTACGAATACCGCTTGCAGCCGTAGACTTGAATTCCTCTATGAGAACCAGCGAATCCTCGAACGAAACGTCGTACGTAGAATCGGCAAAGAATAGTTTTAAAAAGAAGGAGATCTTAAACGAAAAAATATTCGAGCAATACGATGGTGGATCGAAGGACGAACGGAAGATTGCGATAGAAGCGGCGATAAGCGACAACGTGAGCGGCGATAAGTGGGAGGATTCGGGGGCCTTTAAGTCGGACAACGACGACGACGACGAGTATGACAACGACACCGACGATGGCACGGCGATAGACGAAGTCATCAGCGCGGTCGATGAAGGGAGTGACGTCATTACCGAGACGTCTCGCGCTGCAGCGGAAGCGGAAACGCCGCACGATCACGCCTCGACGAATTTGGCTTCTCACTCGGAGGACTCCGAGGTGCCGGTAGTAGCGCCGGAGATGTACGAGAACGATACGTTCGAGGACGCCTCGAACTCGACGTCAGCGTCGAGATTGACCTCCCAAGAGGATTTGAACGATGTTAAAACCGTGTCGATGTCGAGCAGGAGCGAGGAGCTCGTAGATAATATCGAGCCCGCGGTGATACGGATAAAGATCACGCCTCGAGAACGACGCGGATCTCCTCGGAGGAAAACCGATCAAGATAGGTGATTATTAGCGATACGAGGTCGGTCGGGAATCAACGAAGAGAGATCGAGAGTGCACTTCGTTTCTAGTTGATCGATCAAAATTTGATTTTGCCCGTTTCGAGATAAACAAAAAGGAAGCGCTCACCGCAGCTCCGAAAGAAGTAGTAAAGGGATCGCTGTTTGTTTCATACTCGACGTTGGCTATTAAGGTCGTTTAGTCTGTATGAGACCTTCTACGAATGAGATTTGTAGGTCGGTAACCTGCGGTCCTCGGTAATCCACCCCTTGTAATTCTATCTACCGTTGTAAAAAAAATAACGATTACTCGTTTAAGAGGTACATCTTTCCTCTCACCTAGAGATAACTTATCGAATTGTTTCTTACGGTGAATAAATTTCCGTTAAATTGTTCGGGAATAATTTTGAACACCTTATCCCGCATACGTATCTAGTGATAATAATGATTTAATGACCAGCAAAAGCCTTTGGGTATCGGATACATGATTTATGCGGAAATTACACGAAACAACATTCGATGACGATAAAGTTTATTTGCGTAGCGTACGGTATTTATACGTAGTATTTCGATTCCTACATTCTACATCTACCTACGTGCGCTTAGTTCGCCGAAAGGAGGATCAAGTGTACGAGGGCTATTAGAATTCATATCTCGGTTGCATAATTCTCGGGGCGCTCGGGCGGTTAGGACTATCGATCAGCCGTAACGAAACACCGGGGCGCATTCACCCAGCCGCTGATCCAATTCTGCCTCCAGGGACAAGCGGGTCATCGAGCTGGTTGCGCCAAAAATGATGGAGGAAACGAGCGAGTGCGAGATCGGTCTCGACGAGGAGCTGTCGAACTATGTGAAGAGCGTGGAGAGCACCGATCGGGATTCGGACGAGCTGTCACCGGTTTGTCTCCTCAAACCATCCAGGAATTCTGAGGCTCTGAAGAGGTACAAGAAGACTCCGAAGAAGAGTCCGAGAGAGAGTAAGAAAGTCAGCGAAATTGGGGAATTACGAAAAGAAACACCTCTGCCCGATAAAGACATTGGAAATCCCTCAAAGACCGCGAAGGAAATTCTCGAAGTCATCGCACCTGAGAGAAAATCGCTGGTGGTGAATTTAAACGGTCATCCTTGCGTAACAAAATCGATCGAGAAAAAATCAGAGGTCGTTACGAGTAAGGCACGTTCACCGATGGGAAGTGCAAGAGACAACTCGTACGCGTCGGAAAAAAACTTAGAGGGATTTACACTTGAGTCTCGGCTACCGATAAAAAATATAAACGGTGATCGAGGTATAACGAATCCATCCGTAGAAACTTCTAGGTTGGACTTCGAATCCACGACGAGTTCTTCGAGAAGAAACTCGGAAAATGTGGATCGAGGGATAAAACTGGACAAGCGGAAGAACGTGAACGGTGTTAAGCTGGTTTCAATGTCTCCGAGGGAGTACTTAGAGGACGTTAAGAGCTCGGGGAAATCCTGGAGAGAAACTGCAGGAGGTAATAAACGCGCTGTGCAATCCCCGACGGTTTCCAACCGTGAAGAGTCTCCCGATAGCGAGTCGTTTTCGAGGATCGCGGAGACGGTATCGAAGACGAGATCTCCGGGGTTGCTTTCCGTTTCTTACGCGCAGAAGGAGAAAGTATCGAGCGAACAGGGGGAATCGACTTCGACGAATACCGCGACGAGGTTTTCGGCGTCGAGCGCCGAGAAAACCGAGGATTCCGTTGCGCGTAATAAAAAAAAATCCGAGAAGGAAGACACGAGTGATGGAAGCCGCGCCGGAGACTCCAAAAACATATCCAGCGAAATGTTTGCACCGATTTTAAAAGAATTTGAGGAACGGGATGTTACGAGTGTTCTCAGAAAACTCAACAGGGATGCGATCGACGCGATGGCGAAGCGGCAACCGATTTCAGCCGATGAAGCGATGAGAAGGAAATGGGATAAGTCTGGGTACTGTCGTAATTGCGGCACGATAAATTCCTCTGCCTTTCCTAAGGTTAGCAAGGAAAACGATAACAAAAATAGCGAAACGGTGAGTGTTGCTTAAAGGAAATTGTTGGTAATTGCTTCGAATTAACGAAAGAAAACAAATGCTTAGAGTGTGAAGGGTGTATAATTTATTTAAGGAAAAGTAAAATTGTGAAATTCAAATATTTTTAAATTCATATTTCCATAAAAGCTTTAAGTCCCGATACTCTATAGATCATTCGTGGAAAACATGATCGCAAAAGTAAAAGGAAAAAAAGTAGGACAAATCTAAAAGGCAGTAAATCTAAAAATACTCGGAAAACGGTGGATGATATGAGAGCAGAGCGGACGGTAGATCTGGAAAGTAATCGAGTACGTCTTCGAGAGCAAATCGCCACGATGAGATTGCAGCAGGAACGAGAGTACGTGGGTAGGGATATACGCGAACTAAAAAAGTCAGGATTGGAGATAGGCCCTGGCTTTATTGGAGAATTATCCGCAACCGATGGACAATCGCCGATTATAAAACCACTGGACTTTCCAAAAATCGCCGATTACGAACGGCCTGGTAAATTCATATTGATATCCTTATTTAGTTTGGTTAAACGATTGTTTAAGGTGATAAACATAACTATTGTAATAGGACATCGATAGATGTTTGATACGGACGCGCCCAGACGTTCGGTGTTTATTTTCTTCTGCCAAAGCTTTGGTCAAGTTTTCGAAATTGGGTAAACGCGTGCGCGTTTGTATACGTAAGGCGACTGCGTAAGGACCGTAAGATATGCTAGACAGGCGTCTGGCATTTCTATAGGTGCACAATAGGTACGTCGAAATATCCGACCGGTTGAAAATACGGATGAATACGCGGCGATCGATAGCTGTCAATTTGACTTTGGTCATGCACGGTACGGTTCTCTTATTTCGACGGGCCGTACAATGTTTGCCCAGCGGTTTATTCAATAGAACTGTGACTGCGCCTGTCGACCGCGGACCAGCCGTACAAATGCATTTCAATGCAAACATTCACCACTCGCCTTGGACGAGAAAGTAGAATGGGCATCGCGGAGATAGTGGATTAAATCCACGAGGTTTTTACGGATGGATAATCGAAAGCACGATGAAATACCGCGAAAACGCGGACGAGGCTGCGCTTTATATAATTGCTCGATAAAATCGTCAGATAATTAACGCGTTGCCCGGTATGACCGTGCGTGCAGTACGATTAAGTCTTTCCATAGTTCAGCGAGTGATTTACAATGTCTGCGCTTTCCACGGATTTTGATTACACACCTTTTGGTCATGAATCTATTAACGGGTCGCTGGTCTATAAACTGTTTCCGTGAAATTTGCTAGATCATTTTTGCACGCAGACGTGGCCGAATTCGACTCCAGGGACCAATTTTCCGAGTATCGAGAGAGAATATCGGCGATAAGGCAGTGGCTCAAGGATCAATACATTCTGTATCGGGATTACAGTAGTCTGGCTCGAACGTTGAATGCAAAGTACGTGCCGACTAGCCTGCAGGATGCAAAAAAGGTTCGTCTGATTTTTTTTGCGCACAGTACCCCGAGTTGGTCGAAAAACGTTAGAATAGTTTTGGCGGAATAATTAAGCCCCACGGAGAAGAGGCATATATGGCTCTGGAGAAGCGACGGAGCGACGAAGGGAGGAATATGAAGGCTGCGAGAATTATTCATCGCCGGCGGGAGCTGTTTTTCTCCCCTTTTTTTTATTTCTTTCGAGGGCGTCAATATCTACGGTCATTGGCTTTGTACGGGCCTTTTATCGCGCGTTCTTGCGCGTGGATTTTACATAACGCGATTAAATAAAAGGAGAAAGGGTCACTTCTAAGAGGTAGGAAAAGAGGAGCTTGTATAAAAGCGCGTTACAAGGAGACGATGGAGGTGTAACGAGGAACCGAATAAGGAAACGAATCGTCGGGCGTGCGTTTAGAATTTGCGAACGAGGAACGTTTTTTCTTAATTCGACATTTCGAAAGTCTTAACGAGATAATGGTGTTTCTTTTTCAGACCGTCAGGGAGTTGCGAAAAGGGACGATTAAAAGCAGATGACGACGGATTTGTGGTTCCGGACATGCCGACAGTTACGATCATTTTATTCGTCGAACGTGTACATGTCTATAAATTGAACGTTTACCATTTGTCTTTTATAAATTATATAAAACACGTTTTGCATTTATAATTCGCCCCTTCCCTACCCCCATATATCGTTTTCCGTACATCTCTTACTTTGATACGTACAAAATATTATTACACCCGGAGACAATGCTCCGAAGAGGAGTGCCTACATATATATATATATATATATATATATATACATACGCATAGTGCTTCCCATATCTTTTTAGTAGCCATGCACACATTGACAAGCGGTATACATACATCGAAAAGATGCACACACGAGCCACAGAGAGTCAGGTGGAACTGCAGGACGAGGAGTAGACGCAGGCGTATGTGCGAAGCGACGCACATACGCGTGCACACAGAGCAAGCGTAACTACACGTACGTGTGAGAGATGCACACGTACATGCCGCGGCAAGGTACACAGGCGCATAGGATGTCAGACAGTACGGTGGCGGGCACGTGCGTGAGGGAGATGCGCAATGGCTCGGACGACCGGAGCCGATTGCCGGGCGGTCTTTCATTGACGTACCGCTTCGCTTCGGTCGCGCAGTCAGGAAGGAGCCTCCCGCACGAGAGGTGTTCGATTCCGCGATCCAACGCGCGTACGCATCCCTCCTCGAGTTTTCTCAGTGTTCAACGTCCCTTAAGGGTGCACGCCGCAACAGATAACATCGACGATCTCTCGCAACTAGGACGAACCTTTGTCGTGGAAAAACCGCAGGATCGGTCGCCGCTTCATCCGGTAAGTCGATCAATTAAAAGGAGAACTATAGCGGGGTGTAATTCACCATTGTCCGGGCCCAATGAGGCGTTGCTCTGAGCCTTTCAAGGAGTAGATTCATGAGGGAACGCTCGAACACGTGCGGTTGTGTCAGAGCTCCCGGCGAAGCGATACTGACAGTAGCGGCACTCGTCTAATTAATCGTCCGAATAAATATACTTTAACGAGAATAACGCAAGTTTTGCTTTCGCCGTATACGATGTTCCTCGCAAAAATTATATTCAACGCCGAAGTATCCAGCTCCTTTCACGCGCGTCTATCCTCTCCCACGGGCTGTATTTACCGATATAAATCCAGCGTTGGTGGAAGATGGAGTAGCATTTAATGTTTTTATCGTACCTTATCGAAACTGGTCGCTCGTGCTGGCAATCGACGCGTCTAACATCTTACCGCGGTGAGAACGCAGAGTACCTAAAGCATAATAGTGTGCTTCAAAAACGTTCGTGATTTGCGTAAACCAAAAATGATTACCGAACTATCTCGTAGCCTAGGCACGATGTCCCGTATATCTTTTTGACTGTATACAGCTGCTGGTAAAAAGCATGGAAAATCCGAGCGGCGTTACGTCGTTCATATTTCAGGATTGAAAGTTGGGAAATGAAAAGCTCTCGCGTCCCGCGGTTCAGGTCTTTCGCGAATGGGCGGTTTACCTATCGACGCCAGTCACGCACACGGCATGGGAAAACGGCGAGGATCGTGGCGATGTCCTTTACCTTTCTGGCCAATCGTGATTACAGAGTGATAACGGGACTTGGAGTATCGGCCAACGCCTCCTCGCGAAACCTTTCTTTCGCTGCAGAAGGATATTGCGCGTATTTGCGCTCGGACAGTGATCGATTGGTTCAAATATTGTGCCAATTGTTCTCCGACCGGCGATATTGGTACACGTGGCTCGATTATACATCCTGGATGGCGAACCGTCGAAGTCTCTCGGACACGAGAAACTTGTTGAGTCTTTGTACGCCACGATCTGTACGATCCGTTGCCGATATTGCGCCTCGGCTTATCTCGAGTCCATAGAGGGAAGTGCGTATCGCAAATTGATGAATTTATGATTGCGGAATCGACGATAAAGTTGCCATCGATGCAGCAAGGTATTCGCTATTCGGAAGACGAATAGGCCATGAGTCAACGATTTCTCACGAGGTTGCAACGCGTGTTTTCCAAAATAAAAATCTAACGATACGCGTCAGCGAGATGGTCCCGCAACTCGTATAACAAAACGCGAATCTGTTTTTTCCTGCGTCGAATATTTTGACAGCGTCTACGGTCGCGAAGAAGATGAATTATCGGCCTATTTTGAAGATCCTCCAAACAATGAAAATCCAATTTATCAGAATTTCCGACAGATTTTTATATGCGCGATTATGCGTTACCTTTTGAATATACGTTTGTTCGATATTTTTCTTTTAAATAACGTATATCGTGTTTTGGAGGAGGCAGATTTCGCACGATTTTCGTTACGTCGATCGAGGAGTTGACTTCGCGAGCTTTATAAAATATCCCGGATATAAAATTTAACGAAAATTGATTCGCCGAGAAGCGATGGCTACGCGAATATAGAGGAACGGATGGGGAAGCTAGACCGGTCGATCGCGATAGGCGTTTCGTATGCATCGATGCGGTTGCGCATGAAAGTTTGATCTTGCATTGACGTACATCAGAAGTATGAACTACCATAGAATCCCATTATCGAATCTAATAGAGTGGTATACGCGTAGGCACAAATGTACTCTTAAATAATGTCTCGATCGAATCTCGAATACCAAGAGTCTAAAGTGCGAAATAAAATATGAATGAACGTGTAAAAATTAATATAATGCGAATAAAATAAAACATATGAAATAATAAGGATAACACGCGCCATCTTAACCGATCGTGTATATATAATTCTTCTTTAACGCTGTGATAATCCAATGGTCAAAAACTGGCGCGATCTTGACTGGCGAAAGTCCGTAAGGGGCGAATCTTTTGAGATCTTGACACGAGAATTTCATCCTTGATGCGGTGAATCGAGGTCGATCTCGGGCAATGACGCGTTATCGATGCAGGCCGATTTGTCGGAAGACGTTGGAGGCTACCGTGACGGTACAAAGCGAAGGAACGGCCAAACTCGAGCTTTTCTAATATCCGTTTCCACCGAAGGCGACCCTAATGCGTCGCCTTTCTCGCCGCGGATCGTCGCGATAAAAAGGCTCGCTTATGTCATTCGTGTGAAATGGAACAGGAATTCTAAGGAGAGAAGGAGAGATGGAGAAGGAGAGGGAGAGAGAAAAAAAGGGAGCATGACCCTAATGATGTCAAGCGAACCGACAAAGGCGGATGTATAATATCGTGTCGCGAGGGATCTAAAGCGCTGGAAACTATTTTACTCCTGGCATTTATAAGCTTAACGCTTTGCCTAATGCGGACTTTTGAGATTTTTATTGCGGAAAGACGTACGTCTATTACCGTCAAAATTCCAAAGGAAGAACTCGGTGTTACAATGGTTAATTCATCCACATTGCCGCCTACCTTTTCTATTCACAAACACCTTCTCCGGCAGAAACAAAAGTATAATGCGCCTCTATCGAGATCTAGTTCTGTATACGACGCGCTTCGCACTTTCTAGCATCGTGGTTAAAGAATACGTATGCTCCATTGACAAAGTTACACTTACAATGTTCTCACCGTTGTTTATCGACATTTACAGACACTAATTGCGGGTTTGCGTGTGCAATTTTTTTTTTTTTTTTTTTTAAGAAAATACGTAGTACCGGGCGAAAAATATATAATAGACACGATTTAGAAAATTATAGTCGGGCAAATACAAGGCTAATGACCTCCTCCCGCTATTGTGTTAATGGCCAGTGTTGCTTAAGTACATCGCACAATACCGACTTCCACTTTTTTTTTCATTGCTCCTAGAAGGAAGCCGTTAATCATCGGTTCCTGGAGGTTTAGCGCGTTCAAAATCTTTCGTAGATCCACGACTATATTCGAGCTCGCCGCTTGTTCCGCCATGTCGTTTGTTGCTCGTGGTGTTAAATGATTTTATTGGCAATACTCCCACGTGCACATCCATCCTCCACGCGGCACTCTGCTCTATCCCAGCAAAGTTCACTCGCGCGTGAACTTTGACCTGGAAGAGTATACGCTCCGTCGACTTTAGCCGGCCCATTGTTGCATCCATCGCGAGCTAATTTATTTTAAGGAAGTACGAAGCGAACGGCCGGTGGATGTATATTTTTCAGGATATAACACCGGCTTTTCCGTTTCTCCGGAGCTCACTTTCGCCAAGGGGTATCGTCGATCGAAGCGTAACGTGCGCTCTTCCCAGCACGTGCCTCGCTAGAGGGTCGATACTTAACCCTCCAAAGTTCGTGTCTAACTCCGATCGATCTTCCCGGCCGTTTATATCGATGCGTGACTCGAGAAACGAGAGAAATCGGGCCCACGGATGATTTTGTTTTTCCCCGCGGTGCTCTATCCTACTTACAGATGGATCAGACGCTGCGCGTTACGCTCTTCGAAGTGGAGCATCGATAAGGAGAGTTTTCGTTGCTCGCCATATTGAACGATGTTTTTTTTTCGATATGTATTCAAGTGCGCAATTCGCGATGATACAAATTTTCCTGAAGAAATGACAGCGCTGCGCTTATATCGCTACAAAGCGAGGTATGCGTTTCTGGAAGTGATGCCTTCCTAAACATTTGCCGCGGACAACGTTAAACGCTTTACGTTGTTGCACGAGTTCCTTGGCCGTGCGAAAATAATCCGAGCGGGCTGATATAAACCACGTTGCGCGACACAACCTATCGATCCTATGGAGTAAGAGCATTCGGGGTCGTTTTACTCCTGGGCATATTACTTTTATCCTGCGTAGTTCCTCTCCTTCTCGACCTCGCTCAAAAGGGAGGAGCTTCAATGGCTTATTTTTACGTAGGAAGTGCACCTGGCCGGGCAGACAGGCGGAAGGGGTAATTTTATCAGTGATTTTGCGGCTCAACGATCCTCGCAATTTAACGACCCCAGGATAATGAGATCGCGGTGACCTTTCGATAAAGGTTGCCTTATCGGCCGTCGAGGTTCAGGGCCGACGATTCAGGGATCCGTCACAAATTCGTTTATCGCGCACTATTACCTTAATCATTACGCATCCCCTTTCTTCCTACCCATCGAACCTCCCCGAACTTCTGACCTTCGGCCGACGGAAAAACATGCCGCGCTCATATAACGCCCTGACATTTATCCACCTTTATCGTTTATTAATCCTCCGTTCCTATTTTCGTCCAATTCGGCGCGACGCTTTCACGTCGGTTATTTTACCTTCGGGCTCATATTTCAGTTATGCTTCGAAGCACACGACCGAAAATCAAAGGAATTCTATAAAACTGCAATTTTTATGATTGGAAATGAAAAAACTGCCGGGAATTGTGGGCTTAAAATGTTAGAACTCCGAGAGACGAACGGGGATTATTTTCCAAAGCTAGCAGGAGCATTTAGAAAAATCCAGGGGAAGTGCCGGCACGTATTTACCCTATAACCGGAGTTCATTCATTGCGGCAATAGCCTCTTACTCGGCCAGTTATTGTTCCTCGCGGAGCGCGAAAGGAGTCGACTTCATTATTTCCTACCGACGGTCTCGTTGCGTGGAAACGTACGTGAAAGTCGAAACCCGCGTTACCTCGCTTTTCTAAACCTACAATCTTATTACCGAATATTAGAAAGTAAATGCAGATGACACCGACGCGAGTATCGATTTCAGCTTCGAAGATTATTCGTCAATTTCACCAGTGGGTACGTAGGAACGAGCCTCGCACTGCACAACGCGAAGCCAATTGATCAAACAAAATTACTTTCCTCAAAGCGTACAATAATATTCCGTCGTGCTTATCGGCATTCGAGAGACTCGAATTTATCGACGTTTCCAAATAAAAAATGCCCGTCTTTCCAGGATTATTTGGAAACGGCTATCGATCGATGTTGGAAAAGTCCTCGATCCAAGGTTCGCTCGGGTCATGCGCCACGGAGCAATTCCAGATCGCCTTTCGCCCAAGTGTTAAACGCACGAAGGGGGGACACGCCCGTGCAAACATCGGCGCGCCCTGCCCTTTCCTTTCCATCGATAGGATATCAAAAATCAGAGCCCTTCTAGTCGCACGGCTCGAGGGGGCCCATTGTCCTCCCCCGCCTCTCACCCTCCCTGCGGGCCCTTCTTCCCTTCCTGCACGCTCCCTTTTTCACGAGCAGTCGGCGGAAACAAAGGACGTGAGTACCGTAGGCCGCCGCCGTAAAAGGAAAAAGAAGTCGGGGAAGAGGAGCCGCGGCTCCTCGTGCTTCGTTATCGAAGATAAAGAAGGGAACAAACATTTCTCAGGATAACCATTTACCAGGATTTTAATTGGATTTTCTTCTTGCACGGTGGTAGACTTGCTTTACGAACCCGAGGGATTAATCCTACGCGGTAGGAACTAATTTTTATCCCTTTCATCGCCGGTCAGAACGCGTTGAACTTCGTCTCGGAGATGTAATTCAAATGTACGTATACGATAAACGATCGAAAGAGAGAGAGAGAGAGAGAGAGAGAGAGAGAGAGAGAGAGAGAGAGGTGATTTCTCGACCTAAAATGCTGGCATATTTTCAACTTTAAGAATTTCATTCGCGATCGATCGAAAATTTATCCCTCGAAGAGCGGAAAAGTTTCTCGATTTTTCTCGCGCATAGTAGATTTCTGAAATCCGCTTTCGAGAAGCGGATGGACGTTTTCCTCTCCGCGAGTTTAGCGCAAAATGTAGGCGCGCGAGGAGTCCGTTTAACGCCGCGTCGCTTCGGCCTCGAGGGGCAATGTGGCATCTTTTGATTCCCGATGTACACGCAGCTATGGCTTCCTCGGCATAAGCGAGACGGAAATTGGTAGGAAACGATCGGCAGTGAGTCACCGTTCGTTCGACGGGGTTCGTTTACGAGGGTGCGGATAATGTCATCCAGCAAATTAATTGGCGGCATGGGGGCAGAGGGTCGGACCCGCACGTGACCGGCTTTCCGTTGCCAGCGAAAAAATTCCTGTATCTCGATCCTCGTGGCTCGGGCATCTGGCACCGATCGTTCTCTCGCCCGGAAGGGTAAACCCTTTTTTCCGCAAACGACCGATAAACGAACGCTCGCCAAAATGACGCGTTCGATCTGGATATCCTAAGCTGAACGTTGGGCCTCGGAGGAAGGTAATCTTGACGTTCCTCTAGGATTAGATCGTCGCGGATAATTTTAAACCCTTTCCCTATCTTCGTGCGCGTAACTTAGAGCGCAAGAACGTTCCGGGGAAGGAGGAAGGATTTACGATATTGGTGCAGGGTCGCTAACACTCTTTGTGCGTTTATTCTCGTGCGAGGGGGGAGAAAACTGTCGAACGGATCTCGCATTCTGGTGCAACCTTCGTCCCGCGACAGAAATAGCGGGGCGGATTCACTGGAAGGAAAGTTAAACGGAGGCTGGATGAAAGGCCGCCCCGGAACCGCTCTGGCCGAGTAAAATAAGAGCAACGAAGAAATTGAAATAGTCGAAGCCAGGGCCAAACCGTTTCGTTTGCCGGCCGACTCGGTAGTGTCCATTTCTCCTTTTCTACTTCCGCAGGGAACTCGCCTAAAAATACGGTCCGCCTCGCAAAGGGAGAAGTTTGCGTCTCGAGAGAGCTCGGCTCGTGCGCTCCGGTAGAACCGTCGGCGCAAATATTTTTCTCCGCCGAATTTCCAGGGAGCTCCGGCTACCTCCAATTTTTGGCTCGATTCAATAAAAAGATACGAGCAATATTTATCCGATGAGGCGTAAGAAATCGGTAGCGGAAAGATATATCTTTATGATCGATAGTAGGAGCGAGCGATACTCGAATAATTTCGCTGCGCACAAAACATCGTTTCGGTCGATATCTTACGTATCCATATAAGGTCCAATCGCGTTGATACAAGCGTGGCTCGATCGAACCACGTTTGTCGGGACGCTTTGCTCCTTGCAAAAGGTCATTTCGTTCGAGCGTGAAATAAATCTTCGCGAACCAACGATCGGTTTTGCTGGTACCGATACAATTTGATCGATCCACCGACGTTGAGACGTTGGCTCGCAGTTCTGTCGTCGAGTAACCAGGGGGTTAAGGTGTACAGCTCGAGGCCCGCTTCCGGCATTCGCGATATCGCTCGAGACCTTTGAAGCGCGCGGAGGCAAAGGAGTAGACGCGGTTAAAGCGGCAAGCTCCCACGAGTCGCCGGCGTCGTCGGCGTCATCGACCACCGTGATCCCTGTTTAGTCTCCGCTTCTCTCCTCGTCTTCCTCTCCTCTCCTCTCCTCTCCTCTCGTCTCGTCTTCTGCTTCACGCGAACCTCGCCTGCCTTCTTCTTATCCCCCCTATCGCCTCCGCCCCTCTCTCTTTCTCGCTCGTCCCCTTGCCCTCACACCTGCTTCCGCACGGGAGCAGAAACAACGTCGCTCTTGATTTACGATTGGACTTCTAGCTGCTCGAAGAAATTTCCTAGCGACACCCAGTTAATAAAAATAATAATCCGACGTTTGGTGGGAAAATGAACTTGGTGATTCGCGATAATGGTTAAAGATGCGAATAGATACCGGTGGTTGAGGAGAGGAAGCTCGAGGATTGGAAATATAGAGATCATCGGTGTTTCGAGGTATCGTTGGCGTCGGAGCGCCAGGCGATAACCACGATTAACCGTAGGTTCAACATTCTGGAATTGGATTTTTATATTCGGAGAACCTGCCGTGGCTCGTACGTTGCTTAATCGAAGGAACGCGACACTCGCCACTTGCTGGAACCGGTGTGCCACCGGTTAGCGGGATATAAATTACGGACAAATTTCGTCGGCTTTATGAGCGTTATAAGACTGCCTTGATGGAACTTCCGAGCCTTGCCAACGACCGTCTTACGGCGGTTTTAAATAATCGCTCGTTTTTAATAGGCGTATAAAAAGACAATGCGTTATTTACGAATCGAGGACTCTCGCCTCGAACCGTGGAAATCGTTCGATGGAACCTACATCGAACGCTTCGAGTGCGAGTCAAAATTTAATTACTCCACGTTACTTTTGCCCGTTATGCGATAACTTCCTCGGACGACCACGAATCTTGCAATTAACGTAACGATCTTGTTAGTAACGGCGGTGCTGTAACTCGTGATAATGGTAATGAGAGTAGCATTTATCCAAAGTCGGGCGAAACAATGGCCGACGAAAAGGGGACCGGTGATTCTTTGAGCTTAAAGGTATTATATAAAACGTACGGTACCCAGGCTCGACTAATGGAGAGCCGATTTTAAAAAGACACCTCCACCTCGTTCAGGCGACTACTCTCGGCCTCCATCGTACAAGGCGATTGCCGTGAGAATCTCGAGTCGTAGCTCCGTTTCCGAATCGACGAAAGGATCCACCGTTCGTCGTCCAAATAGGTTTCGCGCGCGTTGATCGCGCGAAATCTTTGGCCGGTGCGGAGAGCATTCGCCTTAATTCCAGGCTGGGCCGTCCTCGATCATCTTCGGTGCTTCCCATACTTCTCGATTTCCATCTCCTTCCTTCCACCCCCTGTTTCCTCCCTCTCCCGATTAGCGCCGGCCTCTTCTCTTTGAGGAGCCCATCGACAGCCTCTCGCTTTCTCACTGGATCACCTTGGTCCACCGGGTCTCCCTGCTGGCCTCCCTGACGAGACTTTACCTCGTCGCTGCTTACGAGCCGCTCGGATCTCGCATGAGACCAAAGATAAATGCATCCACGGTGCAAATTCCGACCATCGCTGACGGAAAACTTTCCGCGCGAAGTGCGCGTCGTAGTTTCGATGGTGTGGCGTTCATCCTAAAACGGTGGGTTCTGGACTGAGCGACGTCGGTGGTTGGTGTTGAGAAATTAATCGTGGCGTCTGATAAAATTGCGATGAACCTTTCCAATCGAACTTTTGCGGGGTCCCGTATAATGGTGGAGAAAATTTCGAGCACAACACGGTGCGCGTAGTGTATTCGGCCACCACCCGTGAGTCGTGATACGTGCACACGGGGCAGCGGTTATCCAGGAGGCAGCCAGTGGAACAAAGAGAAACTACCGGACACATCGGGTATCTTGGGTAACACAGCGGTATTTCGTAATCCGCTTCGTGGCAAATGCAGTCCACCGTGTATGAAGTGTATCACTGACGTACCGGGTGTGTCGCATTGCACGCGCACACTCGCTGGAAGTATTGTCGTTCGTTTTCGATTGTTCGAACGTGGTGGAAGCTCTCTCTGAGCGTGGTAATCTTTCACGGTGATCGATGTACGGAGAAACGATAACATCGTTTTATATCAAATACACCAAAATACTAATGCCTACTAATGTATTTTTTACGACGATTCCTTTCGTGCCGCATTAACCCTTTAGACGATGTTGCCTAATTTTAACTCGTATTTCACGAAAATAATGTGTTACGTAAAATTAAGAGTGGTTTAGCAATGACGAGGTAGAGGTAAAAAAAATAGACAGAATCAGTTCGTAGGACTGAAAACGTTGAGGTAAACAGACGTACGGGGATATGGACCGATCCTACCCGTTATACGTATACGCGTATTTGTATAGGCAGAGCTATGTATCAAAACTAAACTCGTCGTGAGATTAGACCGCGCGTGGGCGTAGGAACAGGTATCGAGGGGCGAAGGCTAAGTGGACGGTGAAAAGTCGTTCTTTCGTGGCCCATCGAATGGTCGCGCTGGTACGAGTAATTCCAATATTTCGTTTGCGTCGACTTCCATGTCGGCCGGTCCGTACACGAGAAGTAAATAAACTTTCTAGAAAAAAAAGCATTGTCCGCACAAATCGATTCGGTGCCCTTCCGTGGAATCGGCGATAAATCTGGCTTAAACGGAGACCTTTTTCTGCCCTTTCGAGTTACGCCATGTGGTTATTTCTTTCAGGGGCAACGAATTAATTCGCAAATCCGATAAACAATGTACGCGAGTCGATCGTGGAACTAAAGGTCGATTGCCCGATGTGTCATTCGCCGATGTTCTCTTACACGTTCGCTCATAATACGGTTTTTTTTACAAGTACGTGGAATTATGCAATAGGACGTATACCTTGGTTTTTATGGATCCGCAATACTGCGGTTGCTATGAAATCTGAAGAGAAAAACCATTCCTCTGTGTAACACGATTCGATATGGAAATTGGAAAAGAGAATTATACGTTTCTAGGTCGATATTAGGAGCCGCGATGCTTTGCAACTTATATTATAATGCGATCAAGATTGGTTTATCCGTTACTTGCGCGAAGCGCGTCGATAAGGCCTACCGTTACACCGCAGAATTTTTTCTACCGATTTGACGTTAATTTCGATAGATTGCCTCGGTATAGCGCTTGCACGAGCGCAAGAGAGGATCGTTAAAGTTTAACGATCGGTTAATGGAATAGCCGCTACTTTTACGGCTATTCATTTGTCGTAATCCGATATAAGTTTCGAGGAGATACCGCGGATGATAAAGTTACGAAACTTTATTGTTTCGCCCGGTTGATCATCCTGGAGATTATTTTCGACATCGAAACGCATCGCGAAGTCGATGGAAGATTCCTTTTCGAGGAATGATCTTTGGGTGACAACTCGCCGCTTAAAATTGACGTTAACCTTGTAAGGAAAAGGCGGTTTATCTCTCGTACGTCTATCCGACCACGGTACTTTGTACACACCTGCGGAGCACGTAAGTATACCGTAGATACGCACTAATTACTCCGCTTGAAAAAAGGCTAAGGTACATCGTTGGTCTATCATTTTTCTAAGAAGCTACTGCTTCGGCCAAATATATCCTCGGCCGTCTTTCCTATCTCTCCTCATTAACTTTACTTCGCTTCTTCAACAAATTTCATCGATCGTTCAACGTCTACTTTGTAGCATAATCCGAACACGAGCCGCAATCTAAATCGGTTGAGGCGACGCGGATGAAATTATACGAGCCGCGAGGAATTAAGAGAATTCGAACCGTACCTAGGGATAAGACGAAGCATCGATTACAGGCCCGTTAATGGGTATTACTCCCGATTAATTCGCACGTGAGAAGCGGAATGCTGACGTTCTAGCCCCCTCCCTCCTTTCTCTCTCTCTTTCGCGATAATGCCTGCCCTCCTATCCCCGTTATCTCATCGCTGCGCAAGGTACGCCGACAATATGCGCGATTAACCGAGTTTATGGTTTCTCATCGTCGTCCAGGGCGCCGTCGTAGTCGCGATGCAGAACGACACGGGGACAGGCCAACGGGAAACTGGGCGAGCAAAGACCGCCAGCTTATGCTGCAGGTTGCATAACGGTTCCCTCCAGCATCCAGTATGCGGTATCCGATGTCGGGGCAGAAGGAAAAGGCCAGTGTGCGTGGTCACCTCGAATAATACCCGGATTACTTCGCCGCGTATAAAGAGCCATTGAAAACGAAGTTCTAGGCATGGAATTCTTCCACGATTTAGCTTTACGGCCGCATCGACCGGAGGATTATTAGCGACCACTGTATCATATTTGGCCACGCCGTTCCGGGTGACGTTCGATCGAATCGCGTATGCCAGATTCGAAAGCAAATTTGCGTCTTTAATAATTATTTTAATACGTACTTGGGATGAAACGAAATCGTGGGATCCTATCCCCGTGGTTATCAATTTTCTGTTTTATAACGCACCTGCCTATGATATAATGCCGCATAATGTCTTACGTGAGCGTGGATCGCGGTAATATGTAATTCTATGAAATTTATCTTACGACTCGGTCTTTAATCGCGTTACAAATGTATATATTGTATGTGTGTTACGTATCTGTACTTAGATTATTTATCGGCGGCATTAACCGACAAGCTCCAAGCGGAGTACCATACGTTATCGTATCGATATTCGTTGGATGCGAGTTTTGGTTTTTTAAGGAAAAAATTATGGTTCGTAACTCGGTTGATTTTACGTAAATCAAAGGTGAATCGATCGACCGTCCGTCGAGACGCGACCGTTTGGACCTTTCGAAGACACGTGTAACGTTTAATTCGGGGAGCACGTGGTCGGCTCGTCGGTATTACGCTCAAAGCCACGGGAATTTGAAAGTCCATCGACGACGTGCGATACGAAGGTTAGCATCGTTAGAGCAAAACGTCCATTTAACTTCAAAAAGCGGCTTTGAGGCAAACGAATTGGTATTCACGGCACGGCCGAGCAACATTAAAGCATCCTCGGGTACGCGCTAAGAATCTCAAAGAACAACGCGTGGCCATATGCTAAACGTTTCATCATGGTCTCGAGGCGAACCACCTCGTTTACCTTGGTCGAGCTTAACCCCTCGTTCCGAGATCTGGCAAGGATAATAAAAAAAATAAAGAACAAGACTTTTCACGTCAATTGTTCTTCCTCTCGCGCACTACAATCCAGAGAGTCTTGCAAAGCACTCCAAAAATGATGTTCAAGAAAACAACCGGGAATGTAAATTCTTCTCGTCTTATTATAAGTTAACCGGTATCTTCTCGCCTTTACGAGCTTTATTACTCAGATATCCGTGGATCGTGAGATACGATTCTTAAAAAGGAATATCGTTGCTCGTTCGATACTATAATCGATCGCGAGTGAATACGCGGAATAAACTTTTTGGATATTTGGAGAGTAAAGGAAGAACTCTAGGTGTTGGAGGTTATGTCCAAAGCCGAGGAAGATTTTTAGCTCGTATCGTTATTCGAGGATTCTGTACGCGCGCGTGACTTCTCGTAGTTATTGGAAGGAAACTTATCGCGGCCGGGTCTCCCTTTCCTTCCACGTCGGGTTACGGCGATGAATTCAGAAAGCGAAATAGACGAGAGCGTATCGGCTTGCGGGCGGTTTTTGCAAGAGTAAAACCGGAAGTACCGGATCGGTACCAGCAAAAATCGTCGATTGGTCAACTTAAGGAGGTGCACCGCGTATCTCGATGATTACACAAGGGGCCACGCATCTCGCGCTTTTTCTCGAAAAGGACGCGCATGCTTCCTACAGCCTCGTCCAGCCTGCCGACGTAGACTTCGAATCGACCATCTGAAAATTCCTTTAACGGAGGAACTACCCTCGAGCTGTAATATTAAACAGCATCTCCGATAACACGATTCCTTATTAGTTGGCAAACCGAGTCACTTCCACTTTTTATCGCCGCGCTTTTACGAGTTCCTCGTACGACTCGAAGCAGTTATTCATCGTTAACATTGCACTTTTCTTAGCGATCCCTTTGTCCCTAGTCTCCTTTCGTAACAGCATTCCGGTATTTCCTTTAACATTCGGTTACACGGTAAGGCTACACGTTCTAACGACGCGTAATCACGACGATCGTTCCCGACGATGGCGACCGTGAGTGGATAAAGATCACGAGCCTTTCGAACAAACCCTCGAGACGTTTGTCACCGACGATCCGGACTGCGGCCGAAAGAAGAGATCCCAAGGTTCATTGGCCGAGATCCCTTAACGATCACCACGCGCCTTGAGGGCCGATGTCCAAACGGGATATCGGCCGACTCGATCGAATTCCGTCGAAGGAGGATCAAGGGCTCGTTAGTAATTTCACGAGCAGAGCTTTCTTGCCAGGAATCGTATCGAACCTCTCGTTCCTCGGGGTGATCGTAGTCGGGCCATTTCGTGGATCGAGGACGATTCGCGAGTGAAGCACGCGCGAGGAAGGGATATGTCCGGTGTTTCCTTTAACCCTCTAGCTACGATGAAAAAGTCTAAAGGCGTAACGGTGTTCTCGCGTCGAACGAACGATGCGGAGGAATTTCGGTGCGATATCAAAAGGCGAGTGACCGTAGCAGCGTATAGTGGCTAAAGGGTCAACACTCGGTTACGCGTAAGGCCAAGCGTTTTAAGGACTCGCGATCGATCGACCGCGGAAATTTGGTGAATGGACACGCGCGAGAAAGAGATCTTGAGCGGTTGACGATCGTCAGGATGAATTCCAGGAAGCGAGGCCTCGTTGCTTCGTGGTCGGTGGTCGAACGGTACCCATAAAGGCGTCTCCTCGACGTGCTACAGACTCTTTTGAACTCCTTAAGGTCCCGTCTGCCCCGCAAGGTGGGCTCACCTCAAGGTCCGACTCGTTCGACCGCAAACAACTTCCTCCGCGGGAACAAACCTCCCTTCCTCCTCTTATCCTCTATCCCTCGAATTAACGAGAATATGTTGCATCGCCAAATGACATTTGGTTTTATCGAGGTACCTCGTTTTTGGATAATTCGTTTAAGATCGTTGCGTTTACGAGGTATTTTTTTTTTGCGAATATCATTTACAATACTTTGTCAGAGGCGATTTGATCCTCGCCTCCCGAAAGAATTCCAATCTTAGGGTTGAGCTTGCGATATCTTTGTACTCTACCCATTGTCGATGAAGTTCGAGGGTAGCGACGGAGGTTGGAGACAGTCACGGTAAACCGATCCTGAGACCGAAGAGGAGGCGTCCGTCGAATCGCGGAAGGTAGGGAGAAATTCTTCTCTCTCGGGGCATTAAATTTTCATTAAACGCAATTAAACTCGTATCGTCCCTCTTCGAAGTCGAGGAGAAAGGATCGGCCGGCGCTGTTGTAAATAAAGTCGCCGACGCACGATGAGAAGACGATCGTTAAGGCTGAAACCGTAGGCGCTATCGCGATTGCTCGAATGCGTGTTAATAAATACGGGAGGACGCGCTGGTGGGAGCTATGCGTACGAGAATGAATTCCCTATTTTCCATTCTTTTACCGCCTTTCCTTACGCGCTCGACGCGATCGTGCGTCGCATCCTCGAGATCCGTTTCATCGATCCTCACCTTGGATCTTTCTCTCGCGACTGCGAATGGCGATTTATCGCAGAGCCATGCAGGTTTAGTGCACCGAGGCTAGAAACGACGGTGAAATGCAAATCGACCTCCGGCAACGATTAGATAAGCCCCGAGCTACGGTGGACAGGACTGTGGCATCAATGTTGCAATGTTGCAGTATTGCCAGCACGTTTTCCTCCTTGCAATTGTACACACCGGTACCTCACTGTACTTCTATCTCGACCCCTTCTAATTACAACTCGGTATCGATTTACGCTGCTACATTTTTTATCGTACTGTACGGCCAGAAGGAGACCCTTCTGGATCGTGTTTTTTATTCGAACGATCGGCACGATTTCTAGTGATATACTCGTATCTAAATAAGTTATTCGTTCTACGTTGCTTAGCCAATTCGCTGGGCCAAATACGCGCGATCAAGTCGAACGAAAGGAAAAGACAATTTGCGAGTCTGCAGTTTGAAGAGCGCAAAACATATTCGCGAAATGGTCGATGTATCCTGGATGGCGAAGATCGTAAACAATAAACGCGATGAAGCAAGGAAACAAACTTGCGCGGTTGCGCTTTAAGCCGCGATAAACGCGTTGCAAAATCGTTGATGCTTTTGGAAGGTAAGCGAAGCAAGGGAAGAACTTGCGCGTTTGCACTTTAAATTGCGGTGAACGCGTTACGAAATTGCTCGATACGGCGTCGAAGGTGAAGGTAGTGCGGATACGATCGAATTCGGCCCAGACGGCTGAGAACCGCGTTAGCGTTCACCACCTCACGTGACATGGAATCGTGCCTCGTGGACCAGATCGTCCCACCTCTCAGAACGGCGTCGACCTCCGCCTTTCCTCTGACTCATTCCTCCTTTCTCAAGGCTCCCTTCGGTTCGTTTAAAATACGAGAAGAAAGAGCGTAACTCCTCGATTACCAGCCAGGATCCCGTGACATTACCATAACTTGGACTCGATGCAGCCTCTTGGAATTAATCGCTCCGGAGTTTCTTCCAGCGTGCGCGAACAATTGCGTTTTCCAAACTCGGCCTACTCAGTCCTTCCTAGCGTACAAAGGATATCGTCATATTTTTCGTCGTTATTCGCGCTGTTTCAGGATCGAAGCAAAGGCAAAAGTGTCGAGTTACAGGGTAGAGGTACGTTAGGATCAAATTTTGATGTCGTAGGGAAGCTTCGACGGAGTCCAGTTGCGAATAAAGGGACCTTCGTCCGCTCGCGGAAGAATGGCGCGTTAAAAAAAAGAAACAGAAAGAAATCAAGGATGTAGCCGAGATGACTCGCGATCTCTCACCGGCCGATGTTCGTCCTTGAGTGAACCGATGTGGTAACTTAACGATCCCCGTGGATTTTTGCAAAGACGAGATGCTACGACTAATAAAATGTTCCGTCGAGGAAGACTTCGAAGCTTTTTCGAAGTTTCTTCGAAAGTTTCGAACAACTCTTCTCCCTCGCTAGATCGTATAGGTAATGTTACGAATTCTTTCCGCGCGTCTTTGGACTAGTTTGTACGTAGCGTTACTCTTCGTACAACTTCATGAAACGCAATGAGAAGAGGTGGAGCCTCTTTAGGGATACCGATATCCGTCGTATTTTCGATGTACGCTTAATTTTTCGGAGGGCCAGGACGAATAGATTTACGTATTAGACGAAAAGATACGCGACTCTCGATTCTTAGCGCAGCCGGTACCGATTTCTCGAGAATATCGTACATGTTTTTCTTCGCACCGCGCCATTGTTTCGACGCACACAAATCGGGGACACGTCCGTTAAATCGCCGGGATTTAGAAAAGAACCGATCGCGAGTGGAAAGTTTCTCCGCGGCTTATTACGTATGTATCTCCGTATTCTCTCGTTCGTAATCGAATATGACGACAAGGAGTCGCAAGCTCGAGGGCAAATACGCTCGTAAATTAAATAATAATGGCGAACGATGATCGACGACGTTCGATAATACATCATTCGTAATCCTCCCGTCCCTCCACCGGCGATTCCTGATTTTCCAGCTGCGCGTTTAATCCTTCGGATTACGATCTCGATTACCCAAGAACGTTTCACAATGCAACTGCGAGTACGGACAAAATTTTTCCAAGCTAATTTCCAACCTGGCAAACGATAGTGCTTTCCAGCTTTGCTTTCGACGTCGCTCGAGTAACGCGGCGCTTGAAAAGAAATCGCCATAATATTCGTATCGTTCACAGACACGGGCGAGGGAAGCGTTGCGAAAGATGGAAAGAAATTGGGAATATATATGTAATTGCCAACATAACACGCGTATGCCATAACCCGAGTAATTGGTATTTACGGAACTGGCCGTGATACGAATTTCTTTAAAATCCGTTTCGAGAGGCCGAGCCTACCGAGGAATTATACGGTCCTCTATCCGCTTTCGAAAGGAATCCCGAACGACGACAAAGTAAATCATATGGGTGCGTTCTCACAATGGTCGCCAAATGATGTAACTCGTGCGAGTTTCTTTTTTTGGTTCTTAATGAATTTCTTTTACACCGACCGTCCACTCCGTTCGGCTCAATTATTCCCGCGTTTCCTAAGAGCCACCAATTTTACCCGAAATATTCCAAAGTCTCGATTGAAAATGCATCAAATTCGATGGTCGTTGATCGAAGCTCGATTTCGACAATCGAGGCTTCGAAATCCAGTAGGAGGATAGTTCTGGAGTAATTGGTCGGCGTCGAACAGAATTATCCTCCGTGTTTCTTTCAACGATAAACCCGGCGTATCTCTCGATCTGTGTATCTCGTTTCTAATCGAGGGTGACAGATATCGGCGCGTGTCGAACGCCGATTTTTCCCCCTTTTCGTTTTAGCATTAGATAACCGGCACGAAGGAGCGTTATAAAGTTTCATCGAGAAAGCGGTCGCCACTCGCGCCGGGGGAGAAAATGGAGCAGCGGTGAAGATAGACATCTGAAAGTATCACCTTCTTGTTTATATTCGCCATTACGTTTAACATATATCCTGGAGCGTTGGAAAAGGGAAAAATGGAGAGAGGAAAAAACGTGGGGGCGCGGGTCTAATTCCTGGGAGAGAAGACTTCCTCGAGAAGTAAATTAGATCCGCCGAAAGAGAAAGCGAAATTAAATTTGCTCACCGGCGATTGGCCTGGTCGTTCCATATTCATGAACTTCAAAATGGAAACGCGAATTTTTTTACCTTTCCGCATTTGGAACATTGTTGCTCTTACCTTCCGTTAATCGCGATCGAATCGTCGATTCTTCCCCGATTTAAATACGACGGCCGCGTTTATTATCGAATATCGTGTCCTTGTTTCACTTTCCTTCGAAGATCGAGAATCATTTTTCCTCGATCTTTCCTCTCCCTCCTTTCCAGAATGGAGAAACAAATCTTCTTTTTACTTCTGAACCATCGACACGAATTGCGCAATCCGAAGCAGGCTGCCTCAAGGATTTGCTTCAAAGTCAAAATTAAAATACGCCAGGGGGAAATGTCCGCGGGAATTTTTCGAGTTTAGAAGCGACGGAGCTTAATTAAATTCGTCTAGACAGCCGCTATACGTGATTCACAGGTTCGAGCGGCCGAGTACAAGAAGAGCAAGAAGAAGAGGGCCGGTTACAGTTTTCTCTTATGTAACGCAGCCTGAAGTTTCTGCTCGGTCTAGCGTGCACGTGAACCACCTAGCAGCTACGAAGCAAGACGGGAGGAGGTATTGTCTCGTTTCCTCGGCCAGCTTGTATTTCTCCGATGTGGGCAATATTTGGAGAAGGAAACTGGTTTCGACCGTCGATGCATCGACCGTCCGAATCGTCGACGGCGTGGAAAGCGATCGAACCAACGAGCACCGCCATCGATCGACTCTCGTGACTACCGGCGATTCGACGCATCGGCTAATAGTGCTTTACCATACTAACGGCATTATCTCAACGCGAAGCAATCGATGCGCGCGTGGCTCGTTGCGCGGAGCGGAAAACCAGTCGTTGGAAACTCCAAGGGACAAACCGGTGGTCCGTTTCCGGACATTCCAGAGGTCGATGGTCCGCTCGATAGTCGGCTCGAAAAGCCCTTTGGCGCGATCGAAGAGGGCCACGTGCCTGCGAACCCGTCCTTAAGGTTACGACCTCGCTCGGCGAGTGTGTCGGAAGCGTACGTCGTTGCAAAGGATCTAGCGATGGAAACCGGTATCGGAGCCAATGTGAACTGGTTCGCGAAGAGAATATGATGTCACTTTCCTCTGTCGCGCGCTTCGTATCCAGCCTTTCTTACCTCGAGAGAAAAAAAAGCATATCGAACGACCGGATCGTAATAGAGAATCGCGCTAAGGAGGGAACAACGAGGTAGATTCGAGGAACTGCCGTGGCGCAAGTCGGTTTTTATTTTTAAATGTGATTTTATCGGATGCGCGGGGCACCGCGCATTTTCCTTGGCCCGATTCCACCTTCTTGCCAATATCCTCGTATTGAAACATACCAGCCGGAAGTTGCGATCCTCGCGCGGCCCGAAGGATCGCGGATTAGAAAACTTGAGAAACGCGCGACCGAGGTCGTTTTATATTCTATACCGCTCCTCGATGGATCCTGCCGCTGCTCCTTTTCCACCTCGAGGTTTCGCTTCGTTCTCTCCTTACTGACTTTGCGATATGAAAACACGTCGCACGATTTATCGGCGGTGAATGAAGATCGAGCTGGACTCGATTCGTTCGTTTCGAACCTTTTGGACGTCGATAGCTAAATTCCTTTATTTACGAAGTTATCGTACAAAGGTTCGTCGCTCGCTTTTAAAAGTACGAGGTATCGCGTAGAAAATCCTCTTGGAGCGATAGAGAGGACTCGAGCTTGGAACTTTCCGGTGTAAAGCCGAGCTTCTGTCCGTAGCGTCGACCGAGCTTTTAGGAAGCATTTTCCACTTTCCTCGATGGCAACGATACGAGATCTTGCGGCGGCGGCGCAGCTGTTCGCTCCTGTCGGCATAATACGTTCCCCGACTTTCCTAGCTGTACAGTTACCTCGGGGTGAAAGGTGAATCCTCCCCGGCGGTAACTTCGTAACTCAAAGAAGAGGAGGATCCGCGGCTGTACTTGTCAGAGCCGATTACCACATCGTGAATCGCCTCGTTCTGCTTCGATCGCATGGAACGGAACGAAGAGATAGAGCTCATCGAACTAGCTCGATCCTCTTTTGAAATCAAACAGAAATTCAAGCCGGGAGTTCTCTCGATGTACGCGCAACGGTACACGGGATAGAGGAGTTAATGCTGATTAATTCCACTACGAGTATTACTCGTGTTTTATTTTCTTTTCGGCCAAACGTTATTTTGTACGTGTCCTCGATATGAATCATTCGTTTATCGTTTCGGCACTTTGTTCGAACTTTGGTTATAACCGTACGAGAGGCGTGGAACCGATCGAAGTATTTGGCTCGATCACGATTTTGATTGGAGGAGAGGAAAGATACGTGAAAGCATTTGCCACGATTTAAATCGAAGCAGCGTTGAGAATTCGAGCGTTCGAGAAGAAATTCCGCGCGGGTTTAAATCTCGAGAACCGTACGAACGACGACGGAGAAGTATGTCGATGAAATTTACTTGAAAGACTCCGCGAGTTTCGCCCATCGTCGGCTCGCTATTACGGCGCAGCCGGAAGATCTCGGAGGCAAAGCCGACGTTACTCGCGTGCGCAACGCCTGGCGGAATATAATTTATTATCCCCGGCCGAAGCGCGCGATGGAAAATGAGGAAAGGCGAAAAGGATCGCTTACGTAAAGGCACGCACCTCTGCTACGTTTGTTTTTTTCCTCTCCTTCTCCTAAACCCGCAGCACCGCGGGTGCGTAATCCCTTGATGCATCGCGAAAAGGATCGCGGTGAAGCCTCGTTAATTTGGACCGGCTCCGCTCGCGGGCAGATCGATTTGTAAAATGTAATAACGTCCTCTGGGCATCCAGAAAACGAACCGACCTCTCTTCGCTCCAAGTCCACGCTCTGATCGTCGCTTTTCGTTTTCCTCGCGGTAGAGTAATACGCAACGGTAAATTCACGTCTTATCAATCACGCGAGCCGAGTGCAACCTCCTCTAACATTCCAAATACCGTCCGCTTCTCGCGCATATTTAGGACATCAAATATGTATGCACGTATCGAATACAGTGTGTATCGAAAACAAGGAGGCCGAAGAGTAACGAACAACGTTGGAAAATACATAATCGCAGAGCCGTGCAATTTTTCTAAGGAATCGTCGAACCGTCATTTTGAGAGGTTCGATAGTTCCAACGTTGATTCAAAGTAGACGATTCGATCGTGGCACTGTACGGAGAGCGTGGGTGCGCGGCCTGTGATCCGATCGGGAAGGGGTCCCTCCCGATCTTCAAAGTGAAAGTCTCGGAATCGACGTTCAGTCGCGGCGTGGCCACCGAGCGGATCGTGTCGCGCCGACCAAGTTTTCTCATCCTCGCCCCCCGGTGCGCCCAAAAATACACCTTCTTCGCCCTCGAGTTCGCTGGAAATATTTTCCCTCCGGACCTCGAATCGTACCTCGGTTCGACCCTCGAAAATCGCGTGGAAAAGTGACGGCAGCTCGAGGGGCAGCCCCGAATATCGAGATGGCAGGGGCAAAGTGCGGTGGTACTTCCGTGCTCCTGACGGATTAGCCGCTCTCGAGGATCGAACGTTCAAGGTTCGCCACTGAACAGGCTCCATAATTCGTTGGTGACGTGATTAAAGGATAATCTTGTTATTTGCGATGGGAACCCGTCCGCGCAAGAAGTCGATTAGCATTCTCGGTAAAGGGTACGCGGGTCTTCGATTCGTAACGTAAAGCACAAAACGGTGCATGGAACGTCTTCGCTCTAACGCGTATAACGGCCGTTTATGATCAGCCACTCGTTTCCGTCGTATTATTCCCAGAGGAATGGACAGTTTATCGAAAATATAATCGAACGATGATCTTATCAAAGATCGCACTTTGACATCGTAAATTTTATACGTCGAAGAAAAGTATCGTCGCGTATATCGATTGGAGTCATCGAGGATCATAAAAAATGTAGCGGCGATTTATTTCGAACGTACCGATATTTTTGAGAGAGAGAGACCGTCTTTCGAGCGATCGCCCAGCGACTGGCTCTAAAAGTAAGGCGGGTGCCATTGTGATAGGGCAATTGTGTTCCAGATTATTATTTGCCTGTGTGAAAGGTTTAACCTCGAGGAGAGGCTGCGCGCGGCAACGGAAATATTAATGCACGGAGTTCGGTCGAACTTTCGACCAGACAGCGTAACGAAGTACGAATCGATCGGTACGTGCCCGTTTTCCACGTCCTGTTCGCTTCGATCCACCATGCGTGAAGGCTCCACGCCTTACGGTACATTGCGGCGTTATAATTTCATAGGTAGCCTCGAACGAAGCCGATGGCCGAGGAAAATAGCCCCTGAAAATTTCAGCACGAAGCTTGGACGTATCTTAGGTATACACAGCGACCGTGTCGCGCCTCGAAGCTCCGGACGTGTCGTTACGAATTTTCCTTCCACGGTGCCGTGGAAATAAAGGGTTCATCGCGCGATAATCTTCTTAAATAAATCGGCTCGATGTTGTTTACCTTTTAAAAATCTGTACATTTCGATAGCTCCATTTTGACTTATCGGAAATAAATTCCAACACCGATGCATCTTGCTCTTGACATCGCTTGCCCATATCGACGAACTTCAAATCGGAATGATTTGGAAAAGAACATGAAACAAACCGATTAACGCGAAACCATCGAATGCAGCAACCTCTAAACAGCGATGAAGAATAAATAAAAAATGTCCTACGGTTTTGTCGCAAAGAATGCGGTTCGTTACTTTGGTGCGATTTCGACGAGACACGGGCCTACAGAGGGTTAATGTCGTATCGAACACCGATCGCAAGACATTCCACCATTCGCCGAACGTATCGATGCCCCGCGTCGATACACGCATGACGTACCGCTGTAGCGTGTAAGAGCACGATCGAGAAGCAATCGGCGAACGAGGAAACGAGAAGAGATCTCTGGCTGGCTTATGGCCTACCATTCGCTGCTTGGCAACCGGCCTGCCACCGCGAAACGACAAAGATACTAGTCGAAAGACCTTTCACGTTCCCTTCGTTCCGTGCTTATCTAACTGGGCGCCCAGTCAGCTGCTCGAGATCGGAGAATTTGCGATTCGACCGGCTCGCTTAATTGCCCTGATGCATACATCGGAAGCTCCGTCGAATTATCCGATCGAGGAGCGTCGACATTTTTTCAGCGTAAAAAAATCATCCTCGAGTACGAAAAATCTTAGCATATCATTGAAAGATCTTCCGAAAATCATAGACGCGTCTACCGATGTAATTTCTCATCGAACGTGAATTTATTTAGGAAATTCTGTAGGCGAACGTTATACTCGATTAAAAAGAGACGTTCTGCTTCACGTTAGGACGATCCTATGTGAATCTCTGTCCTTGGTCAATCCCATTTACGTGTTATATTACGCGATATCGTTATGCGGGTATATGTTTCTAAACCGTGTTTGGGTAAAGGAAAAGAACCGGCATTGGAGCAGTGGCTACAGGCGAAATACTCGAGCGAGCTCTCGCGTATGCGGGGCACGCACACGCGTCCCTGCAAGATGCAGGTCCAAGTTCTCGCATGACTCACCTCCAGCATTAACCCCTTACGGTCCTATGTCGAGTATAACTCGACATCGTTTGCTCTGCAACGACGTCGTGCACGCGAACCAACTAAATTCTCTTTTCCATCTTTCTTTATTGGCGAGGCAGCTTTAGGAAACGTTTTCCGTCATTCGCAAGGTATTTCGAAGTAAAACTCGAACGAAACTGGAATATGGGTTGACCGACGGAAAACGAATATATCGTCTCGACTCCGAAAAAATTGCTTTGGCTTGGGGAAACTCAACATCGGGCCAAATAAACGAACGAATCTTACATAAAATTCGAAGTAGAAAGTACCTTCGCGATCGGACGTGTCTGGAATAAATCGTTTTAAACCCAAGCTTCGAGGACTCGCACTTCGACTCGTAACCCGAGTCCTCTTTGTCTTAAAATCCCGTGCCTCGAGGAATTAAAGGGGAAAGGGCACTTCGCGAATTTTGTCGAGCCACGAAATGCTCGATCGAAATTCTCGTGGCTCGCGATGGGGAAAGAAGTGTCGGGGTATAAGAAAAAGGCGCTTCTCACGAGGCAGATGGAAAGTACGCCGAGGGAAACGTGGGCGAGATTTCGCGCTATCGATTGGAGAATCGCGCCGAATACCGAGCCGAGTTTGTCCAGGAGCGAGACACCGGCCTGCCATGGCAATGTACGATTGCTCTACGTTTCCTAGGCTCGATGCTTTTCAAACCTTCTACGAGCACGCAGATTTTCTTTCTACAAAAATTCTCCCGCCTTTTGCAAGGTCTCGCTGATCCACGATTATTACGATTAATTTAACGTAGATCTTAAGGTAGTAATCGAACGTAGAACAATGGAAATATTCGACGAGACGAACGAATTTCCTCTTAGGCATATTTCCTTCCCCGACTTTCGCACCTGCCAATTCTATTTCAGGGACACTCTGTACCTCGGAGTCGATGTCGTGGAATTTATGCGACCAGTTCCTCGAGTATACTCGCGATACCATCCAGCAGCAGGTGCCAGGATATTCTCTTGGACCATCCATCTCTCTTTCTCTCTCCCTCTCGAGTTTAAATTCCATTGAAATACCGATAAATATATATATATAAACGCCATTTTGCCCCGATATTGAAAGAAATAGGCATTCTCGCGAAATACGTTTCCCATCTTCTTATGTCACTTTACCGCATGTCTCTTTTGGACAGATTAAAGAGGCGTCCGTTAATACGTATAAACGTTGAAGCGTTTTACATTGAAAGCATCGATTCCGGTTGGTTTCACGAGAGCAAAAGTTGATACTCGCTCGAAGAAGCGACGTTCGCTGGCCGTTGAAATATTGTCCTCCGGAACAATGCGTATCGCTCTCTCACATTTGGATTCCGCTTATTAATAAGTCTGCTAAATTGCGCTTTCTACTCGCTTCGTGTACGCTCCATGAACACCGCGGGGCGGAGAAATGTGAGAAACGAACTGCGATAGCGTCGCTATTACGAAGTAACGAGAATAGTACGTGAAAATCGTATCGGCTTCGACTTTCATCCCGCCAGTGACAAATCGTTCTCGCCTCTGCGAGAGCTGCGGGAATGGCGTGGATGTTTCAGTGGGAAATCTGGTACGGTAGAATCAACGTCGATACCTTTGAGCGATGATGTTACACGCGCGTGACACCGAATACGAAAACCCGACCCATTTTGACCTTATTTTACAAAATAACTCGAGACCCTTTTAGAAGCCGGCTTTTACCTTCGTTACGTAAATCCATCCTGATTCTCGTGGGAACCGTGACGACCGCGTGAAAAAGCGTCAATTCGCCCCGCAATTCGCGGCACAAAACTCCGGGATAACGACGAAGGAAAGTGGATACGCGTATAGAATTGCACCAACCCAGATCTCGATTCTTTGCGCTATATTCGTAAATCCAAAGTCCCAAAACTAACATGGTTATTAAATACAATGGCTCGCCCAAGGCAAGCCTAGATCCGCGTACCGACCAATGAACCAAAGAAATACGCTGGTCGCACGAGTCGTCTGACACCTCGTCGTCTCGCTGCCTTTCAGATTCCCAATCGATCAGCGCTAGAAACGACAGTCGAGGCCAGGCAGACGGAATGGCGCGGCAGCAGACGGCCGACAGGAACATCCCCCATCTGCGGGACATCTTCGGATTCGGGAGCAAGTGGGAGAACAGCCGAATCCCGACGGAGGAGAAGGCGCCGGGGCACGACAGCGCGATATCCGTGGGCTCCACGTCGGGCGAGGAGGAGAGCCCGAAGAACAGCAAGAAGAAGAAGTCTCGCCGCCGCGACAACAGCAAGACCCTCACGGAGAGCGACGTGAAGCACCTGGAGCGGCACCTGTCCATGAAGAAGACGATCCGAAAGAAGATCATGCGCGATCTTCAGCAGGCCTTCGTCGAGGACCCGAACGAGTTTCGGGTGGACGACATACCCCCGGAGCAGCTCAAGGCGGAGATCAACATTCAGAGCCTCAGCTTCGGGACGCCGTCGCAGAAGCAGGGGAGAACGAGGGGAAACGCGGAGAGCACCTTCCTCGATATGCTACGATCCGGCGGTGGTAAGATGACTTTCGATTTTTTTTTATTTTTTTTTTATTTTTAGCACCACCCGTTAAGGTCATTTTTTTTTTTAAATTTACTTTTCTGCACCGACCGCTAAGGTCATTTGGCCCAGGACCTACCGTTTAAGGTGGGTTCCGAACCACCAGAGCTACGATATACATATCGCATAGAAAAACTAGAGGTGATGGCGAGATTCGAACTCGGCTCTGCAGCTTGCAAGTCCGAGCTTCCATTCACTACACCAGCCTAGCTCTTCTTTGAATATTCGATCGGATCTCTCTGTCGGAGAGTTCGAATCGCACTGTCGGTGCGGGTCATACGCGTCCATTCGTTGAGTCGAGCTAGAGGGCAGCAAGGGATGGAAACCGTCGAGTCCAAAGCGATGAGCGCGGGCACTCGGAGCGCGCGTCCTACTCGCGGACTTAATAATCCAATGGTGCGAGTGGACGAGTAATGAGTTTGGCACGCCTCGTTTCAGGGCTGGAGAAAAATGGCACGGACGGCGATAGAGATTCGGGCCACGGCGGTTCGCCGACGAGGGAAACGCCGAACGCGCAGGACACGGACGACGAGTCCAGTTATACCTACGACACGCCGGTTGCAACCCCCTCCAAGAAGAGCGGAAACTTCTGGAGACGCTTCACCATGAAGAATCGCAACAAGCGGTAAATCGGCGGAAGCCGAGAGGAGCCTCGATCGGCGCTATACGAAGCACAAACCTTAACCGATAATCGTTTCCATCACCGTAACTCTACCAGCTTAGTTATTCGAGCAGAGCTTGCAACTGTGATATACGTAAAAGGAAAAGAGACCGATCTGACAACCGTGCGAAAACACCCTTCCCCGTGTCCCTTTTTGTGTCCAGGCTTTAAGAAGTTTCCAGCGTCTAACGCGATCTGGGCAGGACCAAAATGAAAGAGAGAAAAAAAACTCGGACAAATCGCGACTCGAGGGGTGCGAAATGCTTATTTTATAATCGATGCAAAATTCGCGGAAATGAAATTAGGGAACTCTAAGCCCCTGGCGAATCTTAGATTCGGAAGACGTACGGGATATTTTCCGAACGCTCGACCTTTCACAATCTCGACATATCGTAGTAGGGCTCGATATAGGAAAAAAATGAACCTCGGTCGAGGTAGCGCTCGGTAACGGAGGTAGTATTAGATTTTATATTTTGTATAAACATCTTTCGACGATACCTTCCGATATAACATATACAAGCATATATAAATATATATATATGTATATATATACACATGTTCTTTGGTACAAAAAAAGAAACGCGCGACGTGGAAACTTCTTAGCGATCTATAATCGACGTATCCATAGCATTATAACTTCTTGGTGTGTACTTAATTAAGTAATGATAAGTTAAGAGTAACGACGGAGAATGTGAAATACGTGCTTAGCTTCTAAGGGTAGTTAGTTTGAGAATCTTCTTTTGATTAGGGAAAAGACGGACAAACGATACCGGTGGAGCATAAATGTACGCGTATCGCGCGTAAGTCATTCGTATGCACAACTCTGATTACGTTTGTACATTATTAGTATTAGCTAGTCAACTCGGTAACCTTTTTTGCACGACGTACAATTCAAGGTGGACCTATGCGACCCGAAGAACGCCGATTACTTTTCCCCTCATTCGAGACGAGATCGTCGCACGCATCCGCGACTTCTTCCTTTGTCACTGAAATATCGAGATATACCATAAAGATGCTACGCATTGCGACCTTTCGTATTTATTGCGCATACCGTCGGTGTTGACCAGACCCTATCGTTCCTACCGTTCGAAACGCATCTCACTACAACTAGAAAACACCTTTCACGACTTCGAGAGGGCTAGTATTCGCTCTTTACGGTCCAAGATATTTCATCCATTTCGCATCGAACAACTTCCCATGATGGAGGATCGAAAGAAAATTCGATCAAGGCACACTCTTGACAATCAGAAATTCTTAGAACCGGAAAGGCGAGTGAGAGTTTATTGGATATATCGTGCATAGGATCGCAAAGGGTAAAATAGCCGCTCGAAACATCGTACTCCTCGTACTGTGGTAACGACTATCATCTACATATTAACGGCAATGCTATGCTAGCTTTAAATGTATCATACCTGGAATCGTCTGTATGTAAAGGTAGCTATAAATATATATTAAATAAACATTCTTTTCGGAAACACCGATACCTTGGACCGAGAGGGGATCTTCCGATTGGGCTACGTAAAATAGGGAGTAATAAACGAACGTACCACCATCGTCGATTATGTTTTTTTTTAATAAAGGTTTAGTACAAAAATAGCTTCGAGAGTAACAACGGTACTTTCAGGGGTAAAGTAAAACGCAGCCGTTTCTCGTGCGAGGCGTGGACATACTCGGCTCTTCTCACTGGTTCGTAAACTTTGGCGGTCGTTTCTCGATGAACGCGCTCATACCTTCCTTCCTGTCCGCCTAAAATCATATTTTTCGAGTTACGTATAACGTCCAGAATCGATCGAAGAATCGACGAAAGTTAGAGATGCTCACAGTGGCGAACGTCGCGTGGAATAGACGCTTCTCGAATTGGAGACCTTGCTTCAAGCTAGTTTCAAAAGCTGAAACGGAAAACGGGCATTTGGTCGACTATTTCTTACAAATACTTCGAGAGCGCGGAAATGTCTAATTTTACCCGCGTTGACGGATTCCTTAGCCATGGCAACGATAAGCGGCGAATGAGACGAGATCTTCTCGCCCAATTTGATCGCCTCTTCGACGACCTTCTCGACGGGGAAGATCTTGCTCACCAACCCTGCGAAACGAATATTTTTCATTCGGTGGCGAAGTTGAGGAAGGAGTTGTCGCGAGTATACCAAAGAACGTACCGCTCGTCACCGCCTCCTGGGCAGTGAATTGGTTTCCCGAGAGCACGATCTCCATGGCTTTACTCTTGCCGACGGCTCTGGTCAATCTTTGGGTGCCGCCTGCACCAGGGATCGTTCCTATGGCGATCTCCGGCTGGCCGAATTTCGCCTTCTCGCCAGCGTAGATGATGTCGCACATCATCGCCAATTCGCAGCCTCCTCCGAGCTACGCGATTCGGATAAATACACAGATATATAATGAATCAAGGTATATAATACAGAGAGTGTGCAGCGAAGGTGAATAGAGAGTAAAACTAAATCCTCCATAAGTCTTACATCTATAAATATACGTTAAAACTTACCGCATAGCCGTTTACAGCGGCGATTACGGGTTTCTTCGTTCTGCAGACACCGTCCCAGTGCTCCAAGAAACCACCCTTCATGTTGTTAGCGAACGTGTTGTTCTGCATTTCCTTGATATCGGCACCTGCGTGTGCATTAATCGGGAAAGAGATAGGGATGAAAACTTGAAGCGCAAAGGTTGGTCGGTGTAGGAGGGAATTAAAATCGATCGTACCAGCCGCAAACGCTTTTTCGCTGCCGGTGATGACGACCGCGCCGATTTCTTCGTCAACCTCGAACTTGTCGATGGCGAGGTTAACCTCGTGCATAAGCTGGTTGCATAGGGCGTTCAAGGCCTTTGGCCTGTTAAGCGTGATCACGCCGACATTTTTCTTCTCCCCAGCTTTTTCGACCTTGATGAATTCGTAGCTAGCGGGCTGGCCTGAGATAAGCGATCGTTAACCGATTTACACCTTCGAATATTTATACGAAATATTATTACGGGTCTAAAAGAGATCCTACGTTTAATTCTTCGTTAAGTCCAAACACGGTTAAATTCGAAGTTATCGCTGCGACAATATTTTCGTGGTAAGGCCTTGAATTTCGTACGACGATGAATTCGATCGATAGCCGCAGTTTTGTTTGCCTCGTATTAAAGCATTACATAATCGTATTCGGAATATCGTAAACCGGCACGAGACTAACGGGCACCATAAAGATCAATCGAGTCGCACAACGATGCGGACAGTATTAAGTCGTAATAAAATTCACGTCGGATATCTTGGATCGAAAGAATTTTGCAAATACAATTTTAAGCACGGAATTTATTGCCGTCAATAAATCATCGTCTATCGGCAGGCTGTACGCATAGCTAATTAAAACTTAAAGATTAACGGCTGCGCCTCTATCGACCGGTTGCTACGGCAGATAATTGCCAAGCCTTGAAAAAAAAATCTGCAAATCCTTATACGTTATAAGGATAGAAACATGACCGTGATTCATCGGACATTTGAAATTCGAACAAATACATATTAGCGCAGCTCTTGTCAAGATCATATTTCATTTCGAATTTATAGAGATGTCGTCTCGAAATCGATTACGGCACTATTACATTCGCAAGTGAATAACCGAAGAGACTCGGCCGGTATGTGACCGGCTTTTAACGCTAAAACTACGAGTCTCTTGTCATACATATTTAAACAAGCCGTATCTATCTGTATAAAAAAGGGACAAAGGAGAGATGTTAACCGATCAGCTCAACGATTCACGCATTGCCATAAAATTATGAAATCTCAGAATTTGCTCCGTCGCGAAGTCGGTGGAATTTTTTTTTCAGGACCGGTCTTTATTGTTAATTCTGCCAATTGAGTGACATTACGCCTCGCCAGTATCGATTCTCGCCCTCCTGGCAACGATGCTCTACTCACTCGAGTAAAACTTGATAGTAGAGCCGAAATGCTGCGGCTTTCTGCTGATCTGCGAGAACTGGGAGAAGAGAATCTGGGCCGCGCGTTTGGTCGCCATGCTGCTCGTGCGTTCGCTTCGAAAATGGAGAACGATCTGAACCTCGACTTCGTGACTTGCGTAAGGGGACGATCGGCGAGGTTTGAGAGGAACGTGGGGAGCAGAGATAAGCGTGTTCACTGCTGCCAATCGCAGAACCGGACGGACGGGAATTATTGGACAACGATAATAACGCGTGTACAAACAAAACCGCGCAATGAATGTGAGAAAGCAATTTCGCGTGCTTTCGATTATTATAATTCTTGCGATTCGAGATCCACTTGCAGGATACTGGATCCTGGGGCGGATGACCTTTGCGATCGATGCTGAAAATATAAGAAAATACGAGGAAGGATAAGGATAAAACGATGGGTTTGATGAGAATTATCGACCGATAATAGCAAGGGCGAAGCTTTTTGGAATTAGGCGACATCTGGTTTAGAAGCCTCTACGTTCTTCGATCACTTTTCAGGGCCTTCGGTCGATGTAGGATATAGCTGAGAGAAAATCAAACGAATGGCACGATTCATCGTCAAACCGTTCTCCATTCTTTCTCCCGCATCCCTCTACACGATATTTTAAACAATCGTGTCTCCGGTATGTCCTGCATAGACCCATCAAAAATGTTTTATTCTAAAAGTTAGCTTCTTTATTTTCCTGTAATTACCAGAGTGCAAAATGATTATTTAGGCCGTGTGAATCGCCGTCTGCATTTATACCACAATCCATTAACTTTCGTTCATTAAAATTGCCAATCATCAAAAGTGCAACTATCGCGAGGGACGAACAAAAGCTTCGTCGGACATCTTGCAATTTTATCGCATACCAACCAATTATACGACGTATCGCACGCTTAATTATCCTCTCAAATATTCCTCGAATGCGTGCCGGAGATTTATACACCATTATCCATTCGAAAAATGCACAACGGAGCGGTAAATTAGCTCGAAAGGAAAGTCTCGTCTCGGTGCATCCGAAGATAGGCGAAGCCACTCGAGGCGCGTCGTATCGCAAACGCGTGGAAAACCACGAGAGTCTTTTTAACGAAGACAAGGGGAAAAAAATCGGAATACGAATCTATGCTGCGACCGCACGGTGAAAGTACTTTATGATTCGGAACAGGTAGGAAAGTGGGAGAGCTACAATGCAGGTGATAGTAGGGAGTGTTGCCCAAAGGACGAACTTGAATCTACCGTCAGTTCACGGACGTTCGTTCGGTGCCTTACATCATGTACACCACGACGATGTGCATCGCGATTCTGCTCGTCTTTGGACCGATAGAAAATTCGGCTGGTAAGGAAAAAGTCGTCGTAAAGATTCCTCGTACTGGAATATTAAGTTAAGCTATCGAATAAAAAACAATCCCATGAATAAAACATTTAATTTTCTAAAAATAAAAACTTAATAAAAAATCAGGATAGCCATCGAAATACTTTCCCACATAAATTTGAATTCGAGTTATAAATAGCAAAGCGACTCGCGAGTCACCTTGTATTTTTACCGATTTTGCGAGGAAATAGTTTGCATTTGCAAAAAGGTAAATCGATCGGCATGCCGTATCGCAATTCCCGAGGAACGTTTCCAGTTTATAATTCGATTCGATCGAAATATAAGAAAGTGAGCCACGGACGAGGTTGTGTTTAGAGGAGATCTGGGAGCAAGACTTGTCCAAGGACATGGAAATAGGGGCATCGACGGAGGGCTATGACCGCGTTGGATTACGTTGCGGGGCGGAAAAAATGACGGTCGAGCTGAGGACCAACGAAGACTTTTCGGGCGTAATTTACACGCAAGGTAGTTTCCATTCGAGAAAGCCATCCTGCTTCCTCGATCCCGTACGCGGGAGAAGTTTCACCATGAACATACCCCTCGACGAATGCCACACGGAGAAGGTAACCGTCCTTATTCCGCGTGCAAGACTTGGCTAAATTCACCACTCCACACTAACGTCCGATACACCGCGATTTTTATGCTTCAGGACGGAGAAAGGTACAGCAATGTTGTCGTCGTTCAGCACGACGATGAACTGGTTACTCCCGGTGATGCGGCGTTCACCTTAGAGTGCGACTTTTCGAAACCGCGAGACCACACGGTGGCGGCGGATTTTAACGGATCGAAGAAAAGGTAACATCCGCCAAATGGTACCTTCTCCTCGTATCTTAAGGAGGAAAGTAACAGAATTTTATAGCGAGGCGTTTTTTAATCGACACCTCTTTAGCCCATTTTTCCTTAAAGACGCACGCGATAAATCTAAACGTGTCGTGGTATGAAATAAAGCTTTCGAATAACTTCTCGAGCACGACGATCGAGCGTAAGGAAACTCGGCGTGGTTGGAGGAAAGTCGGTCGAACGAACGATCAGTTTTGGCCCGAGTTTGGCGCATTAAATTGCAGGAGAAGCCGATCGAGCATCGCACTGGTGGACGCCGATCCGGGCAGGGATAGGAGAAAGAGGGCAGCCTACGTGGAAAGCGAAACGGAGGAGGTCGTCTTCGTCCCCGATGACATTCGTAAGAAACGCGATGAGCTGTGAGACACCGCTTTGCGCTAGTTGAGAAACAGAGGCACGATATATGTTTTACGAAAGATCCTTGAGAATTCGTCCCTAGCACAATCGGTGTTCCACGTACGGATCGGTCGATCGATCCAGAGTAGAGGGAGAGGGAACTCTGTGTCGTCGTACCAAACGGACTTTGTCGTCGATTTCAGGATAAAGTCGGGAGGTCGACGTCGCCGAACCGCTTGCCATCGAAGGTAGATGGACACCGTCCACCCTCGTACGTCGACTCTCCTTGCGAATCATTCGTATCGCAAGTTATTGGATTTGAGATCGTTTCCAACTTGAATCATCGAGCCAGGAATGATTTGTTTCACGCGCGTTCGACCCTTTCTCCTATATACGCTGATTATAGTTTCTTTTTTTATCCGTAAACGATGGAGTTAAAAGTGGGAAAGCATCGATGTCTAAAGAGATGATCGCGTAGCGTCGTAAATGGATCGAATTAAAGACCGATAAGGGGCTGAGTTTTCCATGTGTAAATTATGATAATAAATCTCCAGAAGCCGATTTACATTCGTATTTGAATTACATTCCTTGGATAATCGTAGTATCGGTTGCAACGATGATTTTCTGGATAAAAATTGATATTCGGCCGTGAATCCTCTGTTCCAAACGATTTTACAATTCGAAGGTAATTTCCAAAATATTCTAACGCTTCTCGTTTACGATCGATGATTCGAATCGATCGAATCGATTGATTCTACAAGCCTTTCGAAAGAATAGTTGCTCGCCCAAACATCGTACAACCGACGACGAAAACATTGCAACTTGAAACGATAATAATAACGAGTATAAAGGGTAAACACTTTTTCCAGTACAAAACGGCATTGGCAGAGTGCACTCGCGATTATGCTCCACAGTTTTGACGATAACGCGATGCGATACCACGATAACCCCTTTGGCTTCGTCGCTGGGGAACGTAGAAATCTTCTCTCCGTAATAACGCTCGTGTACTTTTACATAATGTTCACGTCCCCGCAACAACACTTTGTTGACCACGCCTCTGTCTCTATACGCATTGCAAACGATTTAACTTTTCGTCGTAAAAAATAAGTCGTGGATTCTTTAGAATTTTTTTCAAATTAAGGAAAAGAACCCTTTAAAGTCACAGCAGCGACTATTGAGAGATTTACACACCGTGTAGATTAGAATAATTAAAAGTCCAGCTATGCAAAGTTGTTTGCAGATTTGTCGACAAATAGGAAATCACAGGAATCCGTTCAAACCGGTAATAATCCGGTTAGATGAACCGACTACCGACCTTTATTACTTCAGGAGTTGCGGGTCAACCGATAACCATTTCAGGGATTATAAAATGCGATATAAAAATATTCTCGATAAGTTGATCAGCCTTTGGTAAGCACCAGTCCCCATTCGAAGAGGGAGATTTTTCCCTGCTTTCGCGATACAGCTTTAAATTATTGGCGATTTGAAATACAAAGATATACGTAACGATGGCATTAGATTTTCTTCTCGTCCGTGTCACTTTGGGTCACGGTGCGAACCCCCACTTAAGTTACTCCCTCGTCCGTATATAAGAGGCTACAAGGAACGCACCGTACTTCCCTTCGAGACAACTCCTCCGTGTCGATTTCGAAGAGCATCCTGCGCCAGTATCTTCGATCCGCAACTCGTCCATCGAGAGGAAATTCACCGAGAATGGCCACGGCAAAATTCAAGGAAGCCTCGCCTTACGCGAAGCCCAAGCCGACGTCGCCACCGGAGGATTACTTGTACAAAAGGTAAGTCCTCTTCTCGATCTTCGCTCGATGTATCCTTTGCGATCTTTCGCGGATCAGCCATTCCGAAGGATGCAAAGACAAACTGCGGATAACCGATGAATTTCCCACGACGACAGATACTTGGAGGACCTGAGTTTGAAGTGCGACGGCCTTGAGGATCCGATACTGAGGGTGGCGATCTTCGGCCTAGGTCGAGCTGGCACGATACATTTGGCGTCCGTTTGCTCGAGTCGACGCGTCAAGCTTCTGTACATCGTCGACGATGTCGAGACAAATTGGGGAATGCTCAAGAAGTACTGGCGCTTGGAGAACGTCACCTTCCTGAACAGCAAACAAGCGGATAGGGTCTACAGGGATCCCAAGTGAGAAGCCTCGATCTTCGAAATTTTCTCTCTTTTCTTCTCAATCTTTATACACCACTGTTACATCGCGATTGTATATTTCGTATAATTTCTCGACAAGTATATTGGTAAAGACATACTCGTGCATTCGGTATGATTTTTTTAAAGGTATTTTATACCGATGCATCGATCGCGAAATCCCGATGACAAAGCCGTGATCTTTGCTTAAAAATGTCCAGCGTGGACGTGGTTGTCGTCGCCACACCGACCTACGCTCACGAGGAGATCGTGACGAAGTCTCTGGGGGCTAAGAAGGCCGTCTTCTGCGAAAAGCCGATAGCGGAGAACCGCGCGAACACCATCAAGTGTTTCGAGATGGCAAAGAGGGTGGGCAAACCATTGTTCTCGGCCTTCAATCGGCGATTCGATCCGAGCTACTCGGCGGTAAGGGACAGAGTACAAATGGGCGAAGTCGGACACGTTCACACGATCAAGACGGTCTCCCGAGACTCTCCACTTCCATCCCTGGAATATCTCAAGATCTCCGGAGGAATTTTCCACGACTGCATGGTCCACGATATCGATATCATAACCTGGGTGCTAGGAGAGCTTCCAACCAGAGTAGGTTTTCTCCATGATCATTATAAGACAATACTAAATTCTGCAGCACTCTCTCGTCGACTCTCGATCGCCAATTCTTTCGAGGTCATCGCGAGACTGTATATCGAAAAAAAAACTTTTCTCTCCATTGCAGTGCGACCGGGGTAACTTTTAAGACGCTTTCGGCAGAATATACGGTTAATTATATAAACGAAAGGTTAATTATGTATTACCGTGGGAAGGCTATTGGCGGTCAACTTTAAAGCGATTCTTTCAGGTCGCGGTTCAGGCTCAGGCAAACATCCCGGAAATCAAGGGTATCGATGATTTCGATACGGTAGCGGTCAGCCTCTACTTTCCCTCCGGCACCTTGGGGATGATCGATCTGTCGAGGAACTCCTCCTTCGGCTACGATCAACGCCTCGAGGTGTTTGGACCGAAGGGGATGGTAAAGGCGGACAACGAGCAGCCGATGCATTGCGTGAGCACGCAATACGATTTGCGGGGGACGAACGGCCCGCCAATTTGGTACTCCTTCCCGAGTCGTTTCTTGAACGGCTATCGAAGGGAGTTCGACCACTTCCTTGACGTTGTTCTCGGGAAAGCGGAGTCCATTGTCAAGCCACAAGAGACCCTGGCTGTCAGCAAGATCGCCACCGCTTGCGAGGAATCCGCGCGAACCAGGCAGATGATCGAATTGAAGTGGGCGGACAACGAGCTCCCGTAGACTTCAAAAATCGAGAATTAAAATTTGTAGAATTTTGCAGAATTCTGCACCCTCGTTAATGCGGAGTTAAATTTCTCGATGTAAAAAAAGTTTATCGTGAAACGACGCGCTTATACAATTCTCAGCAACGATTTTCTCGAATATAATTTGATATTTCTACTGGCAACGTTAGGGTTCCTTACCGTGATTTTATTTGTCGATCGTGATTTGTATGGAGCTAATGATCGATCGGGTTGTGGGTAATTTAGAGATGTACGGAAGTACTTATCGTGTCTTTATCGGTAATAAAGAAAATACAGAAAAATACCATGTACCCGAATAAGGTAGTAACAGTACAAAATTAATGCTATGCGTAAAATTTATGAACGATTGCCTAAGAAAAATCATAAGTTTCCGGTGGTGAGACGGTTTTGTAGAAAAATGGAAAACCTTCTATTTCTTGTGACCAGCAACTTTGCTTTGAAAGCGCAAATTTCATGAATAAATAGAAAGGAACTGATTCATTGCATCGCCACCCTAGTACGCTTCGGAGCTTAAAAATTTTATTTTCAAATTCGTGATACCGGAAGTTTTAAATTCTTCGCTCAAGAATGCAGCCGCAGCGTATGATCCTATTGCGTATATAGTAAGTATATACATTTGTTATCCTCGTTTCTCGAATACGGTACAAGGAAGAAGTCGGCTGAACGTAAAAATTTGCGAGACAAAAATCGATTGCCGCGCCTAAATTCAGCAAAATCAATGCTCTCGAATTTGCCACATTACCATAAACCTACTAAACGGTAATGTCTTACCAAAGAAATGCCGTTGATATTTTTAATCAGGGAAGATAGCCCGTTTAAAAAAAATACAAATCTGCAATATCATGACACTCGTTATCCCTTATAAGCAGTAGACCTTGCGTTACGTATATAAATTCGCCGCATACACAACGTACTTAACCTGACTTCGATTGCGCTATTACCCGTTTCGTATATTGTTCATTTTTTCTCGTTTTACCGATATATTTATCTCCGCGCCGTTTTCCGACGGTATAACAAATATGCCCCGTATACAAGCCTACTACCAAAAACCAAACGTAAATTTACTTGAGCTTCGCTGTTTTACGAAAGTTCCCTCAACGCGAGTATCCTCTAACACCAGATCTGTGTTTTGCTTGCGTACAGTACGCAATGACGCTTTATCCTTTAAAATCTCCATGATTTTGCGAATAGCGCAGCAGTTGCCTGCGTCTTATCCCCGTTAAATCTACGCAACTCCGCGATAACTTGGGCCCTGGTAAAACCCAGAGCCTCGAGTTCCTTAACAGTTTCGTCCGTGAATAGATCGTGACTAAAAACCGTGGTTTCCAATGCAGTTGATCTGCTGGACGACACAGAGCCACCCGGTGGATTACTGCTACCCTGGCCGTCTGAAAAAGTTGAAGGGCGGAAGGAATATTTTTAAGTATTGTCACCACATGAACTCCCGATAGAATTTGCCCAAAAAGGTAAAGAATGCTTTCAGTTCATCCAGGCGTTTGTAGGATTCTCATTGGTACAAGGAGAAATATCAGGATAATACAAAAGGTTGGTGCGAAGAACGTTTATAGTGTCGGATTGACTGTATGGAATAAAGGATAAGAGGATAGCCTGGACAGATACATACTTACCGCTTTGCTGCCTTTGTTTTTTAGCTTCCCTCGAACTATCCTCGAGAGCCCTCTGAAGATCTCTATCGTCCGAAGGATCGTCGCTATTGCCGCTCAGTCTTGCACATTCAGGTAAATCACCTGCAAAGTATGCGTTTAATAACGACTCGGAGAAATGACGATTGGCGATTAGGTATCTTCCAGATACCTTCCGCTAAAAACGGCGTCTCTGTCCCTGTCGTTCCAATTTTCAGAACGTTTTGTTTCAAATCTATGCAGCACTGATGTCTTTTAAGCATATCTAAACCGAGAAGCATATCCATCTTTTGTTCCTCAAGTACACAGAATGACGTTGTGAGGTGATCATTGCCAATTTGTATTTGTACCATATGTATACGTCCGATAATACATTGTGTCCCAACACCTTTAGCGACACCCGACCACCTTGTGTCGACCAGTCGCATTATGTGGCATCTCTCGGCACAAGCAGCGGACATTATAGTCATCTGTGCGCCTGAAATATGTAGTACTTACATTATCGGATGTATCTTCATATATTTGAATGATATTAATATAACCTTTCTATTTGATATAGAAAAGAGAATAGCAACTACTTACATAATGCACGTTTAACAATGTCAAAAAGTTGAAGGATAAGGTGAGGGGCAACAAATGTAATTATAGTTGGGAAAACAAGTTTCGATGTCTAATATTAGACCGTCTTTTTGTAAACAACGCAAACTCCGAAAGAATAAATACCAAGCCACGTGAAATTAAAAATAGATACCTACTCACCGACCGTGGTTCAGCAAAGATATTTAAAAATAATCTTGCATGAACTTCGTTATTCGCATTCGTGCATATTTAACATATTTTTGCTAGTATTAAAAAATGTTGCGCTTGCAATATTTTACATTTGAGATGCATACCAGAATCTATAAATGCCTTGACAGGAAATCCGTTGACTTTACAATTAATATATAACATAACGACTGTCCCAAATGTTTCTGGATTGTACTCCATTGCAGCTTCCATATTAGCTTCTATATTTTTCTGTCTAATTTCTTCGGCGATCAATCTCTGTGCCTCTGTGTCAAATGGATCTGCATTCATCATTCTCAATCTTTGTGCCTGACGTTCTTGTCGAGCCTCTATCTGCTCTTTCAGTACTGTCGAAAATGTATCTACGACGAAAATGTGTACGTTAAATACACACAAACTTTATCTCAAGGGAAATAGTTTTCTGACGCTTACTCAGATTTCCAGATAGCAAAGCATCGGCTAGCCTCGCATTATTTTGCTTTAGCAGGGCTACCTGATCTGGATTTGCCAAGAACATATCCCTGATCATAGCAGGATCATCTTCGCTTCGGGGATTTTGAACTCTCTGCGCAAAATTATTGTTTGCCTGCGGTTGCCGGCTCACGGAGGTTTCTGGTACTCTGATAGAACTGAAGTCCAATATGGGAACAGCTAGAGTAACGTATCTTGGAATTTAGTACATTCGTTTCGTTAACAAGCTTTCTAATTAGCTTATAAATTAAATTCCAAAATAAACCTGGACAAATGTACCATTGTACTTCGAATAAACCTCATTGCCCCAAACTATCGTGAATGTAAATTATGCAGTCAGATCGCTAGAACGGTAAGAATCAAGGTATTCCATCTGGTGCATATAAAAACCGCGAAACCCAGGGTACACGTTTACGATCCAAGATTGTAGGGAAAAAAAACCAGTGGTGCGTCAGCCCCCGCACAGGCCAGTGTTGAGTTTGAAAGTCATCTCGAATGCATATTCCCATTGTTTAAAAGTCCAAACGTAAGTCCAAGCCGGGTAAGTTAACCTAACAACCCGCCATAGTATCCGCATCAAATAATAACACTATTACAAGGCTGACCTTCGTGAAAGGGGTGGATGCTCATGTCGGCGCCACTCTGGTGCATGTGCTGCAATATGACCGCGTCCCCGTCTCGGATGCCGTGATCTCGGAGTGATTTTTTGTCGTCCATGAGGGGCAGCCCGTTGAAGGCTATGACGATCTCGTGAGCCGGTACGCCACTCTCGATCTCGCAGAAGGCCTTAAAGTTCTCCAGCTCCAGCTCCTCGCTGACGTCCAGGACGAATATATCGTCGCTGAGCGTCGTGACTGTCACCTTCATGCTCGATACCGGATGCACGATCTCCACCGCTGTCAGGGGGACGACTAACCAACCCGCGCGGAGGGAGGCAAAAAATGGGGGGGCTATTAGGCGAGCCTCCCGGGATGGAAAAAAATATCCTCGCTCCTCCTACACTACGGGGTGACACGGAGAGGGGTAGGGGGCGGGGGAAAGGCGAAACGGAGCGATAAACAGCTCTTCGCACGGATGTAAACAACGGCCCCAGCTCAGCAAAAATATTTGACCGTCCTCGAGATTCGACGTGAAAGCCACGGGAAGCGGGACGATTCGCGCGAATCTCGAAAGGTTTCGAGATCGCGAGAGGCACTCGAACTCGAATCGGGCCTGGCGGAATTCATTTCGGTATAATCTCAATCAAAACAAAGCACTTAACATCGTTCGCAAACGGCGGCTTTGATTCTTGCTACATTATTTATTTGTATCTTACGTGTCTTATGATTTTCAGATTTTGCTGCCAAATGTTGGAGAAAAAATGAATCCATATTCGGTTTCTTACTATGAAATTATATGCGTAAAGCATACTGTTACACATCTCGAAAGCTATTGAATTCTATAATATTGTGTCTAGAATGTACACGTTACCTTTCATGCAGTTGAAACGTTATTGTAGAATTGGATGGTAGATGGATCTAACTTTGCTTTTATAAAGAAATTTTTCCATTCCATTTCCAAATTCCGTTTCGAATATATTTAGGCGTGCGTAGCTTGGATATATACCTAAAAGTGTGTGCAGCACTTATCGCGCGTTTTTTATTTGGTCATGCTTGCACTTGGAGGCATCTTGTTTCCGATCGCCGAGGTGAGACGTGCGCATGTCAAAAATAGATACCCTCGCCGGTAAAGTCGGAGAGTATTATCAGTTTGAAGCATAACAGAAAGGAGTAAACAGGTACGAAAATTACCTTGTTTGTGATTCTTGAACCGCCACATATAAAACAATATTTTTTCTAATTTTTATTACATAGATCCTTGTTATTCTCGTTATATAATTTTTCGCACATTTACTCAATTATGAAAGAACAGTTGTTGCTACCATTCGTGGGTGCACTCATCTTTGGAAAGGCTGTAAGATGCATTGGAACATGCATGCCAAACATCGGTAAGAAAGAATTCATTATCGTTCCTTTGGCTATTATGGTTGAAGCTGTTGTCAATGTTTTGTTCAAACACCTACGATATGTGCAATATTGTCTATACCTTTGATTTGCAGCTATTATTGGCGGTGGCATAGGTGGTGCATCGGCCTCGCATTTCCTTACAGAATTATTTGATAATAATCTTACGATCGATTTATACGAAGGAAATAACATCGGCGGTCGCCTAGCTACCATTAAGTTTAACGACGATGAGTACGAATCTGGTGGATCGATAATACATTCTAGGAACAAGTACATGCAGGAGTTTGTGAAGCTACTTGGTAGATATTCATCAAGATTTGTACTAGTGCGGTAGAAGTGATCGTGCAACTAGTTAATCTTCCACCTGGTATTTATAGGAATGCAGCATAGGCCTTCGAGTAATCACAGATTTGGAATTTGGAATGGAGATAAGTTTGTATTCAGAGATAGTGACTGGCAAATTGTGACAATGATAAAATTGTTTCATAGATATGGAGCCCAGCCATTTCAACTTCACAGGTACTTTGTGTACTACTGCCATGATATGCGATATAAACCGTTTCAAAAAATTATCTATGCATGTTTGTTATACAGGTATGTAAATTCGATACTAGCTGATTTTGAAAAGATATATGATCTACAGGATGCTGGAAAATCCTTTGACAATGTAACTGCGCTCTTGCAAGCAATGAATGATGAATTTCCTGCGCTCTTGCAAATCTCTATTAAAAATCAGCTTTTAAATTTGGGATATGGGGAAATATTGATAGATGAATTGGTGAAGGCAACGCTAGTAGTAAATTATGGACAAGACACAGATGTTCATAGTTTTGTTGGCGTTGTATCATTAGCTGGTGCTGGATATGATTTATGGGCAGTTAAAGGAGGAAATAAAGAGGTCGAATGTTTATTAGCATTTATTAAAAATACTTATTTTTCAGCACTATGTTACTTGAGTATACACCATTCGTTTAGGTACCTGAGCATCTAATATACAGAAATGGAAAAGTGACCATAATGCCTTCCTATGTCACAAAAATCCGTAACATAAACACGGATGAAAACACAAATAAATATGAAGTATATTATCACAATAAAGGTTTAACATAACACATTCGTATTGTCGGCAAGTATCATCTAGAATGAATACATTAACTAACATTTTTTAGATAGCAAGGACATAATGAAATCAACTTATGACATTGTAATTCTTGCCGTTCCACTTACGGCAGATCAAGAACGTCGTATAGAATTTGAAGGATTTTCAAACGACTTAAGTATAGTGGGAAAATATCGTACGACTGTCGCCACTTTTGTAAAAGGACATTTAAATGCTGGATACTTTGGCGCGGAGAAAGGTTTAGACATACTGAGTTGCAATCCAAACAAGACAATAGTTCGCTCCATTGGAGAGTTAAATTCCGTAGAAGGCACAAAAGAGGAGAATCAAAATGATGTTTGGAAGATATTTAGTACTAAATCTCTGGAATATAAGATTATACATGATATATTTACAAATGTACGGCAATATTTTTTTAAAGCAATGATATTCTCGTATTTGTTTTCTGATGTGCTTTTATTTTCAAGGTTGAAGAGATAAGAGAAGTGATTTGGAAGGCCTATCCTAGATATTCAACATCAATCCGTACAGACAACTTTAAACTTCATACTGCCATGTATCATGTTAATGCTATAGAATGGATAGCAAGTGCAATGGAGATGAGCGCAATAGGTGGAAGAAATGTAGCAATTTTGGCACACAGCGATTTTTCCAAAAAGTGTATGTCAAGCAATGAACGCAAAGATACGCACCGAAATTTTCACTCCACAGAATTATAACGTAAATCCAACACATTAAAAAGTTGACTGTTGACCTATTCATAATAGTATAAAAATTCCAAACAAAAGAGATATTCATGAAGTAATCACTTACAAACATAGTATTTTGAAATAGCCATAATTGTTATTATTTTTTACACATTATAGATAATACACAAATAAAACAATATTTTTACTTTAAACATCACATCTAATTATACCTCATCAAGAAAGAATTATGTAGAAAGATTGGTAATATCTGATATCATAATTGAATAGACAATAACCATCTACTTTTGTTCTGCAATGCATGATTAACTCTAACTTCATTCCTCCATTGTTTAAGCGTAACCAATAAAATAGACTTGTTAGAAAGATCTTAATTGTACTTTATTACATACATCTATTTCACAACGAATTATCCAGCTTTTAACTTTCTAACTGTAGATTTCGCAATAAAATTAAAAAATGTATACAGTGCATTTCACAACATACCTGAACGTGCACTTTCCCTCTATTAATCGAGGTTATAATAACCCTCAAACATGAGAATCCGATGTAACAAATTGTGTTAATCATAGCTGCGAGTTTTTTTGCGACACAAAATCGGTTAACATATTGTGTCACGATCCCTGATTGCGCATCTAACCGATGAAGCCGTCAAAGCTTTTCGAAGTTTTATTAAAGCAATCACAGGACCGTGTAATTGAGCGATCATTTCGTTTTCCAAGTGACACGAGTGTTGCAGCTGAGCGTGTAGAAGTAATATATCGTCGGGTGTTAAAAATCGCGAGAGGATGTGATGAAGGCGGATTGTTGCTTTATCGTGCCGTCAATTTGAGAAGGAAATACTGGAATACGGCTCACCGTGAAAGCAAGGGAGCTACGATAGCGAAACTGAAGACCGTGGAGAACGTAACCTAACACAGCCGAAGAAACAGACGAGAGTATTCGTTTCGTATCGTTTGACGGCACGCGTAAAGATGTGATCTCATCGTGACTCGTATCACGTTGCAGCACGTAATGATCATATATCTAGATCTAGTACGTGGGTGGTGATGGAAAATCATTCCGTTCGACTTAATAACGCGCAAACATCTCGCGACA